>CM019743.1:15372880-15747650 GCA_009761775.1 Ficus carica
GGTCGAGATTGGAGCGGGTCGGGTCAACCCAATCCGATCCTGATCCAGCCCTACCCAGCCCAAAAGAAAATAAATTGGGCTCAAGGCCCAGAAAAACCCTAATTTTCTTTTCTTTTCTTCTTCTTCCTTCTTTGCAGCCGCCGGCCATGGCAGCCAAACTCCAATTTTTTTTTTTTTAATTCAATCAATAAAAAATATTGATTCAAATAATATCAAAAAATAACAGGTAGAAATCCTTTTCTTTCTCAAAATCAAAGAATCCATAACCAATAACCATAACCATTGGGAATTTTGAAAAAACAAAATCAAAGAATCCATAACCATAACCATTGGGAATTTTGAAAAAACAAAATCAAAGAATCCATAACCATAATCATTCTTAAATCCAATGAAACCAAACCTAATTTAGAAAGAAAATTTAATTCTTAATGGTTTAACATGGAGAATGCTCTGATATCACTTGTTAGAATAAGAAATCAAAATCTTTAATGGAGAAAATTTAATTCATCTAAAATCCACCATGTTAAATCATCAAGAGAATGAAAGCGAAAGCATATCTTGATCCATGGGAAGGAGACGATTATGAGTTATGGATCTTCCAATTCTATACGATTTTCTTTAGAGAGGAATCTCCGTATTCTTCATGATGATGAGATGTCAGAGAGAATAAAAAAAAATGTATCGTATGGATTGGGGACCATAACCGTTTAATATAACTACAATAGTTATATTTTTCATATTTCTATTTTGGCCCATCATAAAATCAGAAATATGAAATTAGGCCTCTACACATAATAAACCCATAATATAATTAATGCCCAAAGCCCAATAAAATAAACCTTAGATAAACCACTTTAAATGGGCAGTACTTTAAGATAGCCTATAATACATATTTAATTACATATGTAGGCCCACATGTTCAATTATTTTCCAACAGTTGATTCCATAGGTGAGTCCTTTTCCATCAATCTTGATCTCAAAGAAGAGTTATTTTTCAATAATCCCACACAAATTTTACAAAATCCCATTTTGTATTTTCTTCGAGAACCAAACAATAGCATCTGAAATTAAAAAGATTTTCAGGAGCTTTCTTCTTCTTCATCTTCTTCCTTGGGTATTAAAAATAGAAGCTAAGTTTTTCTGGTTTCTAAAGATAGTGGGAGTGGGATACAAGGCCAGAGCTGAATCGCAAGGTCGTTTGCTGTACTTGAAACTGGGATACAACCACGAGGTTGAGCTGAGCATGCCTCCAGCTGTTCGAGTTTTCTACTTCAAAAACAATGTCGTTTACTGTACCGGGATTGACAAGCAGAGGGTTCACCAGTTCGCTACGGCCGTTCGCAGCTGCAAGCCTCCCGAGGTCTACAAAGGCAAGGGCATAATGTATGTTGATGAGGTTATCAAGAAGAAACAAGGAAAAAAGTCCAAATAATTATTATTGCTATTGCTGTTTGATGTTATTGCAAATTGGGTGTTTCTTCTCCTTTCTTGAAATAATAAGTTTGATCTCAGTCATATTTTGAAACAAGTTTTTTTTGTAGCTTTGCATCTTTGAAATTATTAGTTTCTTTTAGAACATTTTCATTTGTAAAACTGCTATTCAATGAAAGAAAGAAAATGTTTGAAAGAAGTTGAAGATGTTTTTAGTTCCAAGTTTAATTTTTTTGGTTACACATTAACACATTATGCAAGTTCATTTGAATGAATTGATTGAAATTTCAGATGATAATAGAGCATGCGTTAAGCACGTAGATGAAGGGTGTTAATTGTTTACTAATCATTTACTGATAAATATCAAAATATCAAAATATCATTATGAGATGCATTTATTTAGAAAACAAAAATCTAAGAAGCAAATTTTATAAACAAATGTTTTTTGGTACTAACAAACAAATGTTTTGCAGCTTATAAGTTAAACTTTTAATTAAAAAATTGAGAAGAAAATTTCTTACCCAAATTAAAAAGTCTAATAATTACGAAAATTAGAGGTTGTTTTTCCACGTTCCCTTTATATTTTTATTTTCCTGAAATTAATTATTTTGACAAACGACAGCCAAAAAAGGGTAGCTCATAGTGAGAGCTTGGGCCTTGAGTCGTGGCCGTGTTTGGTCTTCGGTGTTCGGCAACTTCCTGAAACCCCAAAATTTTTTTCTTCTCCAATCTCCACGTCTGAATTCTGAAGTCTGAAGTTCTGAATCTTTAGAGTAGCTCTCGCTTCTTTCCTCGTCTTCTTTCTCTCTCTGGATCCAGAGAAAAAGGTGAATACCATTCGGTTGATTTTTCCTTTTCTTTAACATTATTTGTCGGACAATTGCTGTTTGGTTCTCGAGAAAGATATATATATATATTTTTTTTTTCTGAGGACTTCGGTTGAGTTAGCTAATGGGTTATTCTAAATTGTAAATTTTCATGCTTTCTCTCAGCCTTAGTAAATTTTAATAGCATTTGTGAAGTTAGTTTAGTCGTTTTATGGTAAAGTCTGATTTAGAGTTCGAATTTAATTAGCTTTTTTTGAGCATTTAAATCATTTTTGTATAAAGAATTATTGTGATTCTGTTAAACACCGCGTTTTTTGTGGAATTTGTGAGAAATCTTTTTTTTTTTCTTTCTGGAGGCAGTGTTGGAGGCTGATTACCAAAAACAATTAATTTGTGGGTTTTCTAAATCATGTTAGTTGCTGTGTATATGTTTTTGTTATTAGATTTACTACAAAAATTAGGGGACAAAAGGAAAAGAAATGTTTTGAGTTTTTCTTTACTGATTTGATGCATTGCAGGTCCATGTTTTTTTCTCTTGGGAAGGCAATGTAGCTGAATTCTATAGCGGTTAAAATGTTATCAACTCTGTTGTTGAACACATGCATAGCCGCCTTTTGTAAATGCCGGCGTTTGGCAAAGGCTGAAGCAGTTATTATTGATGGTATAAGATTAGGTGTACTTCCAGATGTGGTGACTTACAATACTTTGGTCGATGCTTATTGTCGGATTGTTGGACTAGATGAAGGCTATTCTATTCTTCAAAGAATGAGAGAAGCTGGGATAACCCCGGATGTTGTTACTTACAATTCTTTGATAGCCAGTGCTACTAGGAAGCGCTTATCATCTCGAGTTTTGGATTTTTTTGATGAAATGCTTCAAGCAGGGATTCCTCCGGACTTATGGAGCTACAATACTCTAATGCATTGTTTCTTTAAAATAGGAAAGCCAGATGAAGCAAATAGGATTTTTCGTGATATCATACTTAGTGATTTTCCTCCCTGCCCGACTACGTTCAACATCATGCTAAATGGTCTTTGTAAAAATGGCTACATCAACAACGCCATTATGTTATTTAGGAATTTAGAGCATCATCGATTTGTTCCGCAGTTGATTACGTACAATATCCTTATTAATGGCCTTTGCAAGGCTCGTAGGTTGAGGGCGGCAAGGAAAACTCTCCAGAAGCTTGGGGAATCAGGTATCGAGCCAAATGCCATCACCTACACTACAGTTATGAAATGCTGTTTTCGGTCTAAGCAGTA
Organism: Ficus carica; assembly: GCA_009761775.1. Taxonomy (NCBI): domain Eukaryota; kingdom Viridiplantae; phylum Streptophyta; class Magnoliopsida; order Rosales; family Moraceae; genus Ficus; species Ficus carica. The sequence goes on from CM019743.1 coordinate 15,376,401, forward strand.
TCAAAAAGGGCTTGAGATCATGTCGCTAATGAGGAGCAAAGGATATACCTTCGATGGTTTTTCATATTGCACAGTTATCGCTGCTTTAGTCAAAACTGGTCGGGTGGAAGAGGCAAATAGCTACATGGAAAAGATGACGACAAACGGCATTGAGCTTGATCTTGTGTCTTACAACACTTTACTTAATTGGTATTGTAAGGAAGGTGATTTGGAAAGTGCCTTTAAGCTGTTGGACGAGATAGAGAAAGGAGGTTTGGAATGTGATCAGTATACTCACACAATCATAATAAATGGATTGTGCAAGGCTGGTAATTTTGAGAGTGCTCAACGACATTTAGAAACCATGAATGTGATGGGTTTTGATTCAAACTTGGTGGCACTCAACTGCTTGATTGATGGATTGGGTAAATCTGGCCAGATTGATCGTGCAATTAGGTTGTTTGATTCAATGGAGGTCAGGGATTCCTTTACTTATACCTCGTTAGTGTATAATCTTTGCAAGGCGAGGAGGTATAAGTTTGCATCTGAGCTCCTGCTGTCTTGTGTAAGAGATGGCATGGAAATACCTAAGTCTGCCAAACGGGCTGTTCTCAATGGCCTTCGTGGCTTGGGGCTTATACATGAGGCAAAGAACCTTCAGTCGAAGATTCGAATGGCTCGGATATTACGCTGACAACTTGGATATTGGTTTCTAAGAAATGCTGGAATTTGGTGTTAACTTATCAAATCGATACATTACGAGGAACCTTCCTTTAATGTTAGAGTTCTCAGTCAGCACCATGTTAAGGATTTCAGTTCCAAATGTCAGTAGTGTTGGGCTAATATTATTGCACCAAGACACATATTAGCAACAGTGACTACTGGTGCTGAAACCACATTGATAAAAGGCGCCTGATTGATTGCGCTGACATGTGCACTGCCGATCTTAAAGTAGTGTCAGGTTTTTATGATGGAAAGTTGCTGAGTAAAAAATTTGACACATTCATCTGTCAGACGGGCAAAATTCTTGGAACGGACAAGGTTGATTTGATGGGCTTGGGATGAGCTGATAGGCTTTGTTCAAGTTCGAATGAAGGAGAGCTCTTGAAAATTTTGTCAAACTAACATGCATATTGATTAGTTCTTCCCTTGTTCCTTTTCAGGAGCGCATTTCTTTTAATCTTGTGAGTCTGAAAAGTTTTACTGATACAGCATTTGTTTTATTTTAGCAGGAAAAGAAAGTAGTTGAGGTTGTCTAGCTTTGGGAACTCTGACCCCTTCTGGGAGGGAAAATTGTTATTTATGGGCTAAGTTAGCATGATTTTGGCAAAGAAATGTAATTACTTTATTAAAATGATCATTTGCATTTTCTCCTCATCGTTTTTATGTGTGGTTTTTTCCTTTGCTACTCTTAACTGGTCATTTTTACCATTTTATTTAGAGCAAGGCCTGTTAGATACTTTCACGTTAAAACTTCAAAATACAATGGTTTCCTTGGAATTTTTATTGGACTGATTTAGCTTAATTTTATCTGCTTTGTTCTGTACTCTTTATTACAATATATATATATATATATATATATTTTCCTTTCAAAAAGCGTTCAAATGTACGAAGGAAGAGATTTTAGTTTGAACTCTACAATTTGATGTTGGTATAATTTCAATGATTTTCTCATCAATGAGTGTTCATTAATTTTGTGCATGTCTCATATCAATTTGTTTACCCTGAGTATGGTGAAATACTGATATTTTAAAGGCGTTCCAAACGTTCTCCGATCAGTTATGTTTTCTTTTTCAATAGGATACATGTTGGTGAACAGATCTCTCATGTGATGTTATAAACGACGTTAGTTTATTTTGTTTCAGTCAGATTAATAGAGTTCAGGATCAATCGTCACTAGAAGAATTCTCATTTCTGCGGTGAAGAAGCAAACATTAGGTGCGTCACAGGCACCTTTATTTGAATAAAGCTAGTTGAATGGCCCAGGCAACCAAAAAAAGTAGCAGCAAGCATGCCAACAGGAAATGACAATAGCCATGCTTGGACCAACACGAAGTCTCGCTTTCGAAGGTGTTTGTGCCGCTAGGCATCATTGTTGTCTCGCTCCAGCTTATCACTAATCTGGTATCTTCAATCCCTGTCATGTAGTTTGCTGCCCTGCCACAAATCTCACATATTCTGCACGGAAGAGAAGGTATTTATTTAGAATTCTGAAGGAAAATTTGATGACAAACAATTTATGAGTGTAGTCATAGACAATAGAGTTATTGGTGTAGAGCTCATTGAAATTATATAAATTAAAAAGTCATCCAAGTTGCAAAAAATATCGATATAATTCAATTAGTGAACTTGGAGCAAAGCAGAGATGGAATAATGTCTTGGAATTGGAAATGTATATCTACAAGTGAAAGAGATTTATAGCTTGTTGTGTACGTAATAAAGCAAAATGTAAAATCCGATGCATCTCTCCCCGTTACTGTTTGCAGGAATGAATGCCCACTTGGGACGACTGGCTTACGGCTAACGTACTTTAGGAGCTCCAAAAGCAATCCCAAACTGGACCTAACATCAGGCGGAGTGTTTCGGTCTGAGAGAGCAGGAAAGGAGCAAGTGGGCCGTGACAAGTAAGTACAACATTGGTATTTTTCTATTTTGGTGTCGGAGATGCAAATAGAAATGCAAACAAAAACCAGTAGAACAAAGAACACACAGAATTTACCTATTCCCTTTACTCTTAAACCAGGTCTCGGCACAGCGATGATGCGAAGTACCTAGTCCGTCTTTGCAGCCACAGCCAAGCTGGATTAATTCGAAATTTGTAGACAGATTTTCAGAGCTCACTTGACATATTCTGCAGCTGATCTTTTCTGAACTAGAATTCTCACCCCTCATCACTGTCTCAATTCAATACGGTTCTCCGCTTGGAACTTGTTGCCCTCCATTTTTCACCTTTCGGAGTACTGGTTAAATATCTTCAGACCTTATGAAGGAATCATTCAAGAAATCTTTTTTTTGTTTTTTTTTGTTTTTTGTTTTTTTTGTCTGTGTGTGTGTGTGTGCGCGCGCGTGTGTTTTGCTTGAAGAAATAAATTCTATTTTATTATGTGTGTGTGTGTGTATAAAATAAAGTCGACCGTTATTTGTTAATGCACATAGAATTGACCTGCCTAAAGTTTAATTACAATTATATATATATATATATATATATTCTATTATGTGATTTTCTATTATGAAATCAATGTTATGCACTAGATACCCAATTCTGGCTTTTAATTGGCTCCAGGGTGACCTGGAAAGGCATAGTTTTTATTTATTTTATCTTGAGAAGAAACCTATACAATTTGCCAAAAGCTTGTTAGGGCAACTCCAACCTCACGCTATTTTAGCGTGAGATGAGTGTTTTAGAGTATGGGTTCGCTCCAATCCATACTCTATATCCTATTTCAAATATGAAATATGCACAGTGTATTTCATATTTGAAGTATCACTGTGCATACTCTAAACCATTTTTTTAATTAAATTTTAAAGTAATATTTAGGTAAAAATAAAAATTATAAAGTTATCATTAACTTAATTTTTCTTTCAAAATTACCCATTTTTCTATATGTAAAGATATATTAATTCGGAAGCCTAGGGACAAATGTCATGTAATTTTAAGAGTTTTTTTTTTTTTTTTTTTTTTTTTTTTTTAATATTGAATGTCAATTTGTTTGTTTGTTTGTTTTTTTTTTTTTTTTTTTGGTGGAATTAAGAAAATCATGTAGTTTTTTTTTTTCTCAATATTAAGTTGTTTTTGATAATCGCACTAAATTTATAGTGTTTTGGTTATTTGATATAATTTATTATTTTTAAAGATTATTCTAAAAAATTAAAATAATCAATGGATTAATATGTTAAAAATATTATATGGGGGCATAATTTGTAAAATACAAAGATTATAGGGAACATATATAAAATAATATTTAAATTATTATAAAAAAGAATATAAATAGAATATTCCTTTAAGAATATGATATAGAGTAAATGGGTTGGAGATGAAATAGTTATTTGAAGTGACAGATACTCTATTTTAGAGTTCTGTATTCTAAAATAGAGTATTTGGGTTGGAGATGACCTTAGTATATATAAAATCAAGATCCCCTAAAATATATTTAGATATATATAATATATAATAAAAAATTTCGGTTGAACTAGTTTTCGGTTTGTTAAAGAGGCACTGAAGCTGACCAAATATAGAAGAAGATTATATTTCAAATCTATTTAGCATTGTCTGTCTCATATCCATTCTTTGGATTAAAGGTGGTACATTTGGAAAGGATGTGAATTTGAGAGCTGTAAAACATTGAACAGATAAATGAAAAGAAGAGATGATGATTATAAAAGATGCATAGTCTTATCTTTTACGTTCTCAGAGCTTTTGAAAAACAAGAAAACTGTGCATAATATATAACTGTTTTTGTAAAATTTCTAGTTTTAACATTATGGTCACGTGACAATTTTCGGTAAATTTCAAAAATAAAATCCTCACTTTTAGTGTAGGGAATTAGGGATCAAAATTGTTAAAAGTATTAAATCTAGAAACTAATTAGAACAAAGAAAGAGACTAAACTCGCTTCTTGAAATACCTTTAAAAAATAATAATAATAATAAAAAAACTCACTTCTTGAAAAGTTGAAGACCAATAAAACCAAAAATTAAAAAGAGAGAAAAATAGTTTTAATCGAATTGAAGAATGCTACTTTTATATATATATATATATATATATATATATAAGTAATTAGGACAGTAACTTCCTCTGCAACATTTTCTATGTCAAGTAAACTTTTGAATGGCATATAAGGAGATCGTCATTTCAATGGACATTGTCTCTCTAGCATTACTCTTATATATATATATATATATATATATTGACAAATTACTCTTGTATATTTTTAAGTTGGAGCAATAAAATTCTAACATCATGTTGTATTTGGTTGTCTTCATCACTCGCATATCTTGTTTCCTTTTAGGTGCATCGATCGTTGTTCATTTGAGAAGGCATTTCGACGTTCAAATTGGTAGAATAGGTGAAACATATTTGCAAAGTGGTGAGACATCCAATATTTACATTTTACGGTAGGGGTAAGTATTAGGACAAGAAGCCCTAGAAGACAACTACGGGGATCTGCATTCATATATATATATATATATATATATTTTTTTTTGGGTATACACAATTAACCATGCATACATTCTCATGGGACAAATCAATAACAAAAATCTTTAAGTGGATGATTAAGTGGACCCGCATTCTATTTGTCATATGGGACCACTTGGTTTCTTTTTCCCCATTTTGGCTTGCCCTATCTAGCTCTTTTTATTTTTTATTTTTTTTTAATTTTTTTTTTTATAATCTTTTAACTAGACACCCTATCTAGCTTTGTTGCATAAATCTTTGGCTTATTTACAAGCTTGTGGCGTAGACTTCTATTCTATTGATGATCTTTAGCTTTTTAACTCTTTAAATTTGAAAATATATGGTGAAGACTCCATTATAACTCCATTATTGATAACAAAATTAATTTTTAATAGAAGTTGATATGTGATTTGAACATGCACCATTGATTAAGCTCATTAGTGGTCATCTTTAATAAATTATAATTAAAATTTATTCGGGTTGGGGTATTTATGTTGGGATCTAAATGTGCCCTAAGGATAGAAAATCAATATTATGGATTTTCTGTAAATATGACATTTTGATATTAATAAGAGGAGGTTATTCATGTTTAATAAGATGTGTCCTATTTACTTTCATTTGTTGATTGTATGGTTATTTTGAGCAAACATAAAATACTCCTTGACTGTTGGTAATATATCAGATTACCATATGTATACGGGGTATACATAGAAGACGTGGTAATTTGATAACAGTCTAAATAAATAGTCCGCAATCGATGGAATAAGATTTGGGGATCTTATTCATGATAAGATTGTACAAGTTGTCTACTTCCTTGGAGGGATGGTTTGTCTTGACCATCGGATAGGTTCCGAGTAGAAACTTTAATGTATACCAGTATTGAGGTATGACATTGGACTGGACCTAAAGTGTTAATTGATTCGGTTTAATAATTTCGTTTATAAGAATCAATGACACTTTGATTATCATCCTGCATTAATCTTAATCCTGAAATGATTACTTGAATTCGCATCCATGACTTTTGTACTTTAATGCACTACAGGTGAGACACTATTAATTCATGGTCAATATACTTGTGTTTTGGGTGCATGACTTATGGATGGAGAAATCAAGATTCATAGATACGGAATCCATAGTTATCTTAACGATAGTAAATGTTATCTACTTAAAGGCATTATTCGGGGATTGAAAGATAGTATAACAAGATCTTGGCCATCGGTTTACTTTGTGTTCTCTGGTGGTTTACCAATTGTATGGTTTTATAATTGGTGATTCTTTCAATAGAGAATAATGGAACTTTAAGTTAAAATGATTGAAAAGGTAAAACGGAAAAAGTCCTTAATTCAATCATGGATGACATATGGGGATTAAGCAAGCGATGAATAAATCATGGAAGAAGCACTACGTGAGAGAGCTTTCGTAATACGGTATGTAAACAGGAGTTCAGCTTCAAACTTTTAGTGGAATAGTTTTGAAGTTAATAATTGATGAATAATTAATCTGAGATTAATTTTTCACAATTATAGGAGCATCTTTACATATTTCCATCCATAAAGTGTCTCGGGATTTGTTCCTTATGAGATCGGTAAATTTAAATAGAATTTACTCTAACATGCAATCCAGAAAGGATTGGACATGTAAAATTTGTAGACAAATGATTTGTCAACATGTGATTGGTTAAGTTGAATTTTGGAAATAAGATTGTGTTTGGATTATTTAATTTTGGAAAAACAAATTTTTCTCTCCTATTCTCAATAAGGTGCACGGTTTTTAGATAGGTGGAGGGAAGAAAAATTTTGTTTCAAAATTATTCAAATAAATTCTTAACATTAAATTATTAATTGATTTAAATAATGGAGATTATTTCATGTATTTTTCTTTCCTAATTAAAAGTGGTTCACATTTTTTTGAGGAAAGGAAATTTGAAATATTTCATTGATTTAAATTAATTAATATGGTTAATGTTTATGGAAAATATTAATTCAAATAAGTGAATCTTATTTAAATTCAAAAAGGTTTAAAAGGAATTTGAATCTAGATAGAACTAGGATCTTTTGACTAGTCTAGATTCTTGATTTAAAATTTGAATCACCAATCTAGCTTAACAAACTCAATGTGACCGAATTTTTTGAGGAAGATTTCCTCTTTGAAAAACATTTTTTGGTTCAATGAATCTAGCCCTAAAGTTGTATGATCTTTTGATTCAAAATTTATCCAGAAAAATAATAATAATTTTTTTTTAGATGAATTTTGAAAAATGATTGGACTTCTATATAAAGGCTAGGGATTCATGAAAAACTAATTTTTGGTAATTTTTCAAGAGCAAAAAACGTTTTTGTAGAAAAAAAAAATAAATAAAATTTAGTTTTTCCGGAACATCAAAAATTCGGCTATCTTGTGAGAAAGAAAAAGAGAGAAAATTCTATTGAACCAAAACTGAGAGGAAGGTTAAACCGAGTGATTATTTTCATAAGAAGGTTAACCAGTTCCTGTTTTGCAGTTTTTAAGGAAGAAGGTTGATCATATTCTCAACGAGGTACATCGGAATTGAGAATGAGGGATCTAGACTTCGAAAAGCATTCCGGTCGCTTGGATTCATAGAACGTGTGCCCACACACACTCTGAGACGTGGAACTCGAGAATAATAGAGAAGACACGTTTGTCAAACGCTCTAGTAATTTTGGAATCCAAGAATAAAGGTACGCTTGATCATAAATTTAATTTATTGTTATATGCATCATGAGATTCTTTTCCGGAAACGGCATAAAATTTTTAAAACTTCCGCTGCGCCGTAACTCTGATTACCGATCCGATTTTTCTAACAATTTAGCTATGTTTTATCAAAATTCTAATCCAAATTTTATTTCCTTTATTCATATCAAAGAGAAAGAATCCCTCATTTCTTTATCATTTGATTTTTTATTTATTTCCTCACTTAAGCTACCTATCAGACTTAAGGGCATGTTTGGAGTACCATTTTCATATGGCAAAATGCTGTTTGGATCAAAAACTCTCAATTATATATCAAACTTTCTCTCTTTTTTATTTTAAAAAACATTCAAACTTTAAAAATATATAACTTTCTTATTTCAAATCGAAATGAGATGATTCTTATGTCAAAGTGCTTATAACGACAAGACGAACAAGAAAATGTTCATTTTGTAATTTTTTTCGAACACATTTCAAATTTTTACATTATTTTTTATATCACATAAATTTTTCAAAAATATTTTTCTTAAACACATATTTCTAACCTAACCTTCAAAATACTGTCTTCATACATTCCCAAACGGGCCTTATTAACTGAAAGATTAAAATTAAAGGTTAATTTCAAAACTAGCACCTGTGGGAAAAATATTATTAAAACTGATATCACTTTTATTCCCTTTCATTCCTAACACTGTCACGTCATCACCATCAATTAAGATGGATGTAAAAAGTCAAAAATGCCCTCAAGCAAGCCTAAACCTTATTTTTTCTCACTTTCCCGCCTAGCCCCCTACCCATTTTGAAACCCAAATCTTCATATAATATCCTAACTTGATTCAAAATTATTTTCACTATTTTAGAGAGAGAAACTCTCACCGTCAGAAACTACTCCAAAAACCGCTCGGAAACTGTCGGAAACCACCATCAACGCCCTCTATAAAGCTTTTTCGAACTCTGTAATAGCTGGAGAATATTCTAAAACCACTCAAAATCAGTTGAAATTTCTTGAGTCTCCTATATACAAACCCAAGAAGTTGGCGGAGAAAAACATTACTCCCGAAAAGAGGAATGTTCGGCTAATGGCTTTGGTAGAGAAAAGGCCATTGGTGGAGAAAAATCCTCAAAAACTGGAACCAGAGAAAAAAAGAAGGGTGTCAGAGAAATGGTTGAAGAAAAATAAGGCGGAAATCTGTATTGCTAGTTGATTTTCTGAAAAAAAAAAAAAAAAATTTGCATAAAAATTATAATATTTGTATTTGTATTTGATTTTGTGACATAAACTAAATGTTTGTTAGTTGGGTATTTGGATTTTGAGAGGAAATTTTAGTGTATTGGTTTATATAAAATTTTATGCTATATTAAATACTATTACTATTGGTGTCATTTATAGGGGTTGGTCATTTACATAATGACCGGATGGTAATTTTTTTAATGACCTTATTTTTGTCTGTGTGAATACAGTGTTTGTCATTTATACAAGAGAAATTATGATTTCTTTCAGGATCAACATGTATTTAATGTAAAATACACACAGATTATATAACACGTCATTACAAATTGGAGATTTAACAAAAAAAAAATAAAAAATAAAAAAAATCTAATATTTTTGACCATTTTTGAGTAAAGGTCATTCCTGTTATGACCACCCGGTCGTAACAGTTATGACCTATGTCTAAAATTTTTTTTAAAAAAAAATATAACATTTTTGGCCATTTTTGAGTAAAGGTCATTCATGGTATGACCACCCGGTCATATCATTTATAACCTATGTCTAAATTTTTTTTTTAAATATAATGTTTTTGGCCATTTTTGAGTAAATGTTATTCCTGTTATGACCACCCGGTCATAACAATTATGACCTATGTCTAATTTTTTTTTTTTTTTAAATCTAACATTTTTTACCATTTTCCAGTAAAGGTAATTCCTGTTATGACCACCCGGTCATAACAGTTATGACTTATGTCTAAAAAAAAAATCTAACATTTTTGGCCATTTTCCAATAAAGGTCATTCTTGTTATTACCACCCGGTCATAACAGTTATAACCTATGTCTAAAAATTTTTTTAAAAAAAAATATAAAATTTTTGGCCATTTTTAAGTAAAAGTCATTCCTGTTATGACCACCCGGTCATAACAGTTATGACCTAAGTCTAAAATTTTTTTAAAAAAAATCTAACATTTTTTGCCATTTTCCAGTAAATGTCATTCCTGTTATGACCACCCGGTCATAACAGTTATGACTTATGTCTAAAAAAAAAAAATCTAACATTTTTGGCAATTTTCCAATAAAGGTCATTCTTGTTATTACCACCCGGTCATAACAGTTATGATCTATGTCTAAAAAAAAAATAAAAAATAAAAAAATAACATTTTTGGTCATTTTCCAGTAAAGGTCATTCCAGTTATGACCACCCGGTCATAACAGTTATGACGTATGTTTAAAAAAAAAAAAAAAATCTAACATTTTTTGGCCATTTTCCAGTAAAGGTCATTTCTGTTATGACCACCCGGTCATAACAATTATGACATATGTCTAAAAAAAATAAAAAAAATAAAAATCTAACATTTTTGGCAATTTTCCAGTAAATGTCATTTCTGTTATGACTACCCGGTCATAACAGTTATGACCTATGTCTAAAAAAAAAAAAAAATCTAACATTTTTAACCATTTTCCAGTAAAGGTCATTCCTGTTATGACCTATGTCTAAAAAAAATAAAAATAAAAATTCTAATATTTTTGGCCATTCACATAGACAAAAATAAGGTTATTAAAAAAATTACCACCCAGTCATTATGTAAATGACCAACCCCTGTAAATAACACCAACAGTATTAATATTTAATATAGTATAAAAATTTATATAAACCAATACACTAAATTTTTCTCTCAAAATCCAAATACCCAACTAACAAACATTTAGTTTATGTCACAAATCAAATAAAAACACAAATATTATAATTTTTATGCATTTTTTTCTTCAGAAAATCAATTAGCAATGCAGATTTCCCCCTTATTTTTCTTCGACAATTTCTCTGACGCCCTTCTTTTTTTCTCTGGTTCCGGTTTTGAGGATTTTTCTCCACCGATGGCCTTTTCTCTACCGAAACCACTAGCTGAACATTCCTCTTTTTGGGAGTAATGTTTTTCTCTGCCAACTTCTTGGGTTTGAATATGGGAGACTCAAGAAATTTCAACTGCTTTTGGGTGGTTTTAGAATATTCTCCAGCTATTACAGAGTTCGAAAAAGCTTTATAGAGGGCGTTGATGGTGGTTTCCGACAGTTTCCGAGCGATTTTTGGAGTGGTTTCTGACGGTGAGAGTTTCTCTCTCTCGATGAAAGTTTCTCTCTCTAAATAGTGAAAATAGTTTTGAATCAAGTTAGAATATGATATGAAGATTTGAATTTCAAAATGGGTGGGGGACTAGGTGGGAAAGTGAGAAAAAATAAGGTTTAGGCTTACCTGAGGGCATTTTTGACTTTTTATATCTATCTTAATTGATGATGATGACGTGACAGTATTAAGAATGAAAGGAAATGAAAGTGATAAAAGTTTTAATAATATTTTTGTCAAAGGGGTTAATTTTGAAATTAACCCTTAATTAAAACAAAATAATTTTCACGTGATACACACTCAAATTGACCAATGAAATGGACTTGTACGGTGAAAAATTGAGCGAATGCATGTCAAACATTTGTACCTGTCTTAAAAAGCATCGAGCCCACGTAAAACAATATATTTATCCTGTTATATTAGAAGGGTAACTGACTAAGGAAGGATAAACCTCATCAGCTGACATTGAAGACGTCGGAAGAATCGAGAAAGACAGATCCAGTTTCACTCACGCGCCACGCTTACCGAGGGAGCAACAAACAAATGACTTACCAAAACAAGACAAACGAAACTCAAAACCGCCAAACGACCTGAGGGGCAGAATCGTAAATTTAAGGTCAAGTTTCGCCAACAGTATAAGCGTCAGCCCGTTCTCAGCAAACAATCCTAATAAAACAGTGCCACGCACTCCAAGACGCTTACGCCCATTTCACCAACAAGTCAAATTTCTTTTTTTGTTTTTGTTTTTCTTTAATAAGAAAAAGTCTTTTATGTTTTAGAGGAAAGTTTTGTTTTTAAAAGAGTTTTTCTTTCTTTCTTTTTTTTTGAGAAATTTTTTTATTTTTTTTTAAGAATTGGACTCTATCAAAAATTGTTTATTCTATTTTTAATTTTAAAATGACTTTTTCTATTTTTATTTTAAAATGACTTTTTAACCATGCCTTTTTTTTTATGAATTACTTTTTTTTTAACTATATTATGTTCGGAAAAAAAAAATTATTTAAACCTTCCCTTTAAAAAGGTTATCTTAAACATATGCTTTATATTTTTTTTAATTTTTTAATTTTAGGATGCATTTTATTATTGCACAATTATATCTACAATTTACAGATATATTCTTTAGTTTATATATTTCATAAGAATTGCATTAAACTAAGTAAGAATGATAATTTAATAAAATAGTACTATTTAAAACTGTGTTTTATGTTTGTTTGTTTTTTTTTTTTTTTTTTAACTTAGAGGCCAAGAGATTTAATCTTTACACTTTAAAGTAAAATTAAATATAAAATTATTATTAGACTACACCTTACCCCCACTAAATAAGGTATTTTTAATCATTTTTTTAGGGAAAAAAAAAAAAACCAAATTACGTTACCTGCACTTTGACTAAAAAAAAAAAAAAAAACAACACGAATCGCTCCTTCCCACGCCCACCTCTCTCTCTCTCTCTCTCTCTCTCTCTCTCTCTCTCTCTCCATATATAAATTGTGCATATCTATAAATTTGCACTCACGCAAAGTTCGCCGATAAAAATTTAGGGTCCTCTTTTTCGCTCCGTTGCGTCTCCACAACTGCCCTGTCGTGTTCCCGTTCCTGTTCCATCCAGAGAGAGAGAAACTTCTAAAGAGTGTTTCCATGGCGCTTAGCTCCGCTATTTTGAAGAAGGCTCTCCACCGGAACTCCGTTTCCGGAGCTAGATCCATCTCCTCCTGGTGGCGGAGCGTCGAGCCCGCGCCGAAGGATCCAATTCTCGGCGTCACCGAGGCTTACTTGGCCGATCCCAGTCCTGAAAAAGTCAATGTTGGAGTTGTAAGTTCCGTTACTCCTTTTCATCTCCTTTTTGTTTGTTTGCTCGGAAAATAACTTTGAAGAGCTGGATAAAATTTTCTTTTAGGCTCCGGATTAGCTGTTTGAAGTTCTAATACTGGTTCGTAATTTCAGAGAGCATTTTCTAGGCAAACAAACAGAGAGCATTTTGTTAGCCGCCAAACTCACATCGAATTCGTCTGAATTTTGAGAAATCTCTTTGAGAAATCTCTTTGAGAAATGAGATCCAAGTCTTGGTTAATGCTTTTTTTTTTTTTAGTCAAATAAACAAATAATTTGGAGTAAAATATTTGGATTCTGCGTTACTTTCTTGTACTTGTGTCGATGACGTTGATCTGACATCTGTTTATTGAATATTAATTTTGTTTGATTTTTCTAAATATTGGAATTTTCAAAGGGTGCGTACCGTGATGATAATGGAAAGCCTGTTGTTCTTGAGTGCGTCAGAGAAGCAGAGCGTAGGATTGCTGGAAACTTGAACATGTAAGTTTGTTATGTCATCATTATAGTAACATAAACTAGTTTTTGTTATTTATCTATTCATTTATTTATAAATTAACTTGAATTTTTTATTGATTGTCAAACATGGAATAGTATTAGGAGTTATTAACTATTTAGGTCGGTCCAAATTATAATTTTGTGGTGAAAAATGTGGCGTGTGGTGAAAAGTGTCTTTTGAAAATGTTCTTTTACTTTTAGCAATTATTTATACAAGTTGCAACTTTACTGTGGTCCCTTCACCTTTATTTTGGCCACTATCTAGTTTTATTCTCTTTCCACATTCCATTGTTAAATTGAGGCGGTGGATACTCTGAATTTCTTCTTTTCCCCTGTTTTATTCTCTCTGGATATCTAATAATTCTGACATTGAAGAATCCAGTTAAAACCATCAAATTTTGGATTTGGCTTCTCTTCAATTTGGAAATTTGATCTCATTTGTTACAGTTTAAAAATCCATATTTTTCAACTTAACCAAAAAAAAAGTTCAGCATGAATTCCAACATGTTCTAACATATATAACGATACAAATTGGATTCGAATAGAGTTTCCTATTAATGCTGTGTTTGGAAGTGCGGCATTGGATTTGGACTATCCATTCAGTCAGATTTCATCAACAAAATAACATTGTCACTGTCATATCATCAAATTACAAAATGCACCATGCAAAGTCAATGTCATCTACTCGTACTCAATTTGATTGCTAGATTGTGAAATTTGTCTCACATCGCTAGTTACAGAACTGTTGTGATATTTATATATAAATCGGGCACTCTCTCTTCTTGAGCTAGCTTCGGGGAGTCAGATTATTGCACTCGACGACAGGGGGTTTGAGTTCTATCCAAGCGCATTTAATACTGATATTTTTCTTAATGTCAGGGAGTATCTTCCTATGGGAGGGAGTGTGAAAATGGTGGAGGAGACACTGAAACTGGCCTATGGAGAAAATTCTGAGTTCATCAAAGACAAAAGCATAGCGGCTGTGCAAGCGCTCTCCGGAACGGGTGCATGCCGGCTTTTTGCAGACTTCCAGAAGCGTTTTTCTCCTGAATCCCAAATCTATATACCAGTACCAACATGGGCCAAGTGAGTTTCTCTCTAGCATTTATGTTGTTGAAAATTTGTTATGCATTTTTTGATCATATGGTTTCTAATATGTATTTTTTTCATCAGCCATCATAACATCTGGAGAGATGCCCAGGTTCCTCAGAGGACTTTCCATTACTATCACCCGGAGTCTAGGGGCTTAGACTTTGCTGGACTGATGGATGACGTCAAGGTCGGTATCACATATTTAAATCCCTAAAATATTGTCATTGTTGATCCATTTTGTTATATTTTGTTTCTTCTACTTGCTCACTGGTTGTGAACGTTTCTATGTAGAATGCTCCAAATGGTTCGTTCTTTCTACTTCACGCTTGTGCTCACAACCCAACGGGTGTGGATCCTTCGGAGGAACAATGGAGAGAGATATCGTACCAGTTCAAGGTTAGTAGTTGTTAAATTTTCATTCCCCATAAGTTTAATTATTATTTTTTTTCCCCATTCACTTTGCCAAGTTAATGGATTTAATTGTCGATTTCAGGTGAAAGGTCATTTTGCTTTCTTTGACATGGCATATCAAGGTTTTGCTAGTGGTGATCCAGAAAGAGACGCCAAGGCCATTAGGATTTTCCTCGAGGACGGTCATCACATTGGAGTTGCCCAGTCATATGCGAAAAACATGGGACTCTACGGTCAAAGAGTAGGATGCCTTAGGTAATTGTTTGTTCCTTATTAGTAGAATGAACTACATTTCGTTTAATGACTTCTCATCTTCATTTTGGTGGTTATTGGTCACACCGCTTAAGTTGACATTGCCACATTCTATTGACTGAAAATAAATAAATAAATAAATAAAAAAGAGAGATTGAATTGTTATTAATTGTAATAATACCTTTTTCTCATAGAATGGTTCATTCCATCGAACTTATTTTATTAGAGGAAGACCAAACAAATCTAGATCTAACGAACTTTGTATTGTTTTAATGAGAAACAACTTCTATCTGGAAAATTACCAAATAATTTTGATTAGTCTTTGACTAAGAAGTCTAATAGGTACCAAGTTCACAACCACCGTCTTTAGATAACCAAAAGAACAACGAAAAGAAAACATGTTCAGCAAGTTACTTGGATCTTTTCAGTGGTCAATCTAGTAATAAAAAATAAGGGACTTATATCTCTTCTTTCTGTTAATGCTTTGCAGTGTACTTTGCGAGGACGAAAAACAAGCTGTGGCTGTAAAAAGTCAACTGCAGCTGCTTGCCAGACCTATGTACAGTAACCCTCCTGTTCATGGAGCACTCATAGTCTCAACTATTCTTGGGGATCCAGACTTGAAGAAATTGTGGCTCAGGGAAGTTAAGGTAATGAAATCTCTATACTTAATATCTAGTTTCTATATAAATCTTGTCGTGTGCGTTCCGGAAATCCAATGAAGAAGAGCTTGTGCCCTTAAAGTAAGTATTTAGCCATAACAACCGTGAGACAAGTCTCTACCAATTTGTTTAATATAAAGAGTCATCTGATGTTCATCTTTATTCTTTTCCTGCCTCTTTTATCTAATGATTCATCTCTTTAGGGCATGGCCGACCGCATTATCGGAATGAGAACCGCGCTAAGAGAAAACCTCGAAAAGTTGGGTTCACCTTTGTCGTGGGAGCACATAACCAATCAGGTGTGTAAGATTCTGTTACATCCATGTTTTCTTTGTTTTTTAAATCTCCAAAGTTTGTAATGTTTTTGCTTCGTGAATCTTGTTAAGATTGTACTCTAATCCTCTCGGACAGATTGGCATGTTCTGCTATAGTGGGATGACACCTGAACAGGTGGATCGTTTGACAAAAGAATTTCACATCTACATGACTCGCAATGGCCGTATAAGGTAATGTTGCATTTCATGCCACCCACCCACCCCCCCCCACCCCCCCCCCCCCCCCCCCCCCCCCCCCCCCTCTCTTCTCTCTCTCTCGATTTTCACTTCATTACGTTTACAGCATGGCGGGTGTTACGACTGGCAATGTTGGGTACCTGGCAAATGCTATTCATGAGGTCACAAAATCAGCTTAGACGAACAGGTTCAGCACATTGCAAATGCCGCATTTTTTTTTGTTGATCTCTTTATAATCTTCCCTATTGATTATCAGAGGGGTAAATGGGTAATAAACTAAAATTACATAATCATTTCGCACTTCAATTGGTCTTCCTCCAATTTTTTAGAGACCACTTGGAAGGAGCTTGTAGTTTTGGATTAGTTGCTCTCCTGTAATACAGGGGCAGGGAGAGCGACATTTTCAACTTCTGAAGTATTATATTTATTGAGAATAATTTGGTTTTAACAATTAAAATCTCCCGTCTAAGCCGGAAAGATCGGGCATTTTCTCAAGGCAAAAGTTCTACTTGAAATTACACTTCAAACGGGCATTTTTCTTGAGAGCTTATTATCTTTTCGAATACTTTAAATGAAAGGTTATGGTGAATTCCCATATCAGAACCGATCCGTTACAGGTTTAATGACAAAGAGTCGCATGTCGCAGCACCTCAAGAACACAAGTATACATTTATCCGTAATTCTCATTTCCGATTTTGCATCCTACAATGTTTTCATCTCTTGCTACTAACGAAAGCTAGTCTCTTTTTCCTACCAGTAATGAAAATTTATCTTGCCCGACACCGAAACGAACGTAGATGTTGATTTAGGGATTTTTATTTTTTTATTTTTTATTTTTTATAAATTGCATGGAGATGACGCTGCTAACTTTAATTAATAAAAATGGAGTTCTTGCCCAGACTGCCACAAACAAAAGTACAAACACAGGCGTAATAGAAAAAGAATAGAAAAACAAGCCAAAATAAGAGTCACCTGCCTAGATAGACAATGAACAGCATCACCTTCTAAATACTCTTACCTTTTTTCGGAATCCTTGCGATCAAAACGATGTACAGATGCAGGAAAAATAGCTTTTTTTTTTTGTTTTTTTGTTTTTTTCTACTAAAATGACATTTGTAGACAGAATCACTGATTTCCAAGTTAAGCGGAACAGCGGAGTATATGTGTACATTCTTGCCAATGGCGAGGAGGAGCTTTTGCTTAGGCCAAAATGCTTGGTTTAAGTATAATAAGACCACACAAGAGGCCTTCTTTTTGCTTCCCATCCATTTACCAGCACAGAAAAGAGGATTCCCTGTTTTGTAGCTTAACAATTAAGTACCTACTGGATGTGGGAAGCTGAGACCCGCCTGCCGCCGTATGTGTTCGGGTATAAGCCTGATGATCAGTTCCGGTGATGCTCCGGACAACTGTAATAACAATTTAAGGAAGAAGATAATATAAGTTTGTCGTTGATTGCCAATTGAAGCAACGGAAATTTTCTCTATGCAGGGAAAGATGTACGCATGTCTTAAATCTTAAAATTATGTGCAAAGAAACTTACTTCCTGCTTGAAGTTGAATAGCGGTGGCAATGGGCGATTATTTGGAAGGCGAGCATTGGGTTCACGGAGTTCATCAAAGAAAGGATGTGCACATGCTTCTAGCTGCAATTGAAGTAAGAAGTGAAAAAAGAGGTGGTTATTAAGTTAGGTAACATGCATGCCTTGTTGAAACCATTAAAAATGGCAACAAAAGACTTGCATCTATAAAGCGGAGGCAAAAGTTTTAGCTGCATCGCACTAGAAGCTGCTATATAGTCACAGCAACCCCAAATCTTCATTGGCAAGAAAACCTAATAATTTATTGTTGATACTACTAAGAGAGAAGTCAAACTCACAGCAGTACAGCGGAGACTTGGCGAATATTGAAGAAGCCGGGATGCAAGGTCAATTGCTTCCGGTGGCATTCGCTTGTGGAAGATCTGAATTAAGGAATTTATAAAACAAAATAAATATTATAACGCCAGAGCGGGTTAAAAGAAGAAGAAGAAACATATGTTCATATGCAATAGTGGATGATCCCCTGGGCAATTACAATTTTCCGTTCAGGAAAGTATAACATAGAGAAACACGAGAAAAGACATCTTCAGGAAGCAGAGAAAAACCAAAGATAGAATAAGAGCAAATAAATCTCCATTGCAAGAATCACGACATCTTCCTATCACTTGTGTAATCTGCCATTCTATCTTCCTATTCCTATAATTGAAATACTAAAAATCAATTTCATTTTGATAAATCTAGTCTAATTTAATACCTTATGCCAAGGATGAGCTTTAATCTGAGGGAACCTAAAATCCGTATAACTTGGATTCATGCATCGAATTTCTTCTCGAGTTGGAGTACCAAGAACCTGCTAGCAGAAGCGTATTGTAAGCATACAATGATTACAGCTACATGATCAAGTAACTTCAACATATACGAAGAAGGTTGACCTTAATAATCTCTACAAGTTGGTCCACTGCATTGTCTCCAGGAAACAAAGGCTGTAGAAGAGGTCAAACCATGAGATGCTATAAAATTTATACCTTAATCTCCGATTAACAATACTAATAGCGAAGCTACCAACCTGCCCCAAAAGGAGCTCGGCAAGGACACAACCAGCTGACCAAATATCAATTGATGTTGTGTATTCTGTTGCACCAAAAATGAGTTCTGGAGCTCGATAGTAACGAGAACATATATAAGAGATATTTGCTTCACCCTTCACCTACATACCATGAAACATGTAATCATGCAACTTAAATTTATTTATCAACAAATTAATTTGAACCAACCTATCATTCTTCAAAGCCATAACACATTACTTTGCGTAAGTTCAAGATATTCATATCCAAGGATTCCCTCAAAACCTCAGATCTACTCATACAGGTGCAGGCCATAAACCATTTAATTATCAGAAAATGAAAAACAGTTTTAATGTTCACAAAGCCCCATCTCCCGAAGAAGAACTTCAATTTATAATGTCCACATTTGGGAGAAATAAAGCTTTTGTTGGCTTTATGAGACATTCTAGTGATGCATGCCAGTTTAAGATTTCTTGAATAATAGTACTCATTCTTCTGTCATATAGAAGGGGAAGTGATGACAAGGCAACACATACCAGAACTTTCGCACTTCCAAAATCACAAAGCTTAACTTGGTGAGTGAGAGGATCAACCTGCAGCATATTTTGTGCAAAATATGTCAGACTTAGTCTACTTTAATTAAAAAATAATAAAATAAAATAAAATGAAATAAAAAACATACCAGAAGGTTTTGTGGCTTCACATCCCTATGGCAAACTCCAGGAACAGCATGGATGTAAGCCAGGCCCCTAAAAATCTGAAAAAAAAGTTTTCCATTTATGATTAGGATGTGAACAACCAAAGCGTGAATTCAAATAAGAAAAGAACAAAATATAAAATAATCAAAATTAAAACCGATTAGAATACATACTTGATATGTATAAAGTTTGACATAAATGAGTGGCATCCTCTGGTTCATAGTGCTATAGTGCTTCAGAACCCTATACATGGTCTCAGGTACATACTCCATGACTAAATTTAGAAATAGCTCATCTTTGCTTGTTGTCGAGAAGAAGCAATGCTTTAGTGACACCACATTAGGGTGATCCATCAAGCGCATTAATTGCAGCTCACGATTTTTATAACGCCTGTCTTGCAAAACCTTCTTTATTGCCACCGATTCTCCAGTTTCAAGACATTTTGCCTGGAAAGAACATTTAGAGACTCGGACAATGAAACAATAATAGGAATAGGATGTTATAATAATTAAATAGAGAAATATTTATACCTGGAAAACAATACCAAATGATCCAGTTCCGACAACACGCTCTGCCATATAACTAATTGTCTGCACCATGCATCAAAAGAAATAACTCAGGGAAGAGAGAGAGAGAGAGAGAGAGATGATTTTCTTCATCAATTCAAAGCATCAAAATCTATGGAGGTCGTAAATAGGAATCTGCTTCTTACCCGTTTGGGCTCACCATTCTTGCCACCGATAGTTGTGGAAATGATGTGACCAGTTACCTGATCATTCCCCTCAATGACAGTTGCAGACATTTCCTGCAATTTGCAACGACAAACATGATCGCTATAGGTAAAAACTGACATTAAAGACATTGTTTAGGCAGCATCCACTGTCAAATGTAAATGAAACTGGTTGGCCCCTAGTGACTTATTCTGCCTTAATTAACTAGAAGGAGCACAATTGCCAATTAAAACAAAGATTATTCCTTTTATTCCCTATGGATCTATGGATCAATTGATATACGGTATATTTTACACTGTGAAACCCTGAATACACACTACGAGTCTACTTGTATTATTAAAACTGTCTATTTTGGAATGTCAGAGGACAATGTACACAAAAAGAATTAACATAAACAAGCTAAAATAAAATAATTGTCGAGGCACTAAAATAAAATCTATAACAAAAATTAATAAAAATTTAATCAACCACCATATCTACCATTGATAGATTCATATTAGGAATGACAGTTTTCAGAAAGCCAAAAGTGGTTATATCTCAAGAGACATGTATAGGTGAAGTAAAATAGGATGGCCATAGCTCACAAGAAAGCATCAGGAGAATATTTTGATGCTTTCTTAAGAGCTATGGTCACCAATGGTCTCTTTATAATAGTCCCAAGTCATGTTCTTCAGTCCTGCATTATAATTAAGAGACGGTGGGTAAAGAATCAAAGAACATCAACTTCCTGAAGCAAACTAAAATACATTGAAGAATAAACCAGTAAAGCACAAAAAGTGCACAGACAACGAAAACGAAGAGAAGACGAAACCAATAAGCGAACCGACAAAATATTATTTTCAAATTAATTTATGAACTGAGGCTAATATATAACAAAATCGAGGAAACGAAAAACCAACAATCCCTAGCAAGCTCTATTAAGCTAACAACAAAAAATTTCGGATTTTGAAATCGGAATTTGACAAATTGTATTTCCTGAGAAGCACGATCTTCAGCTGAACTTAGCTCAATCAAATTCACCACGACATCTTTCATTTGTTCTCATATTTTTCCTCTTAAACTTTGATTTTCCTTTGAAGCTACAAAACTAGTAACAGCACATTTTCGTTTCCTTTATATTTTTTCTCTGCCTAATTTTTCTTACAGTCACAAGGAGGAAGATCTCACAGTCGCAGAACTTACAATTAATAAAAATCATAAAACATTAATAATAAATAAACAAAATTAAAGTAAATCCGAGAGGCAACAGAGGGAGGGAAAAAAAAAAAGGAACCGGAAATTTGAAGAAATCAAGTAAATAAACAAAAAAGAAACAAGAAAATCTCGGCGGCAAATACCACGCCGGAAAATTCCGCCTCGAAAACCTCCCGGCGAGCTCAAACCGACCTCAGAGCGCCGGAAACCTCCAGATCGCTACCGAATTCAACACGAAATCAAGGTTTTCAGCTGAATCAGAGACGATCTAAGCACCGATAAAGGAGTGTTCAAACTTCAAAGCACATACATCTAGAGAGAGAAACAAGCTCGGAAAAAGAAGAAGCTTCCGAGAACCTGCTGAGCGAAATGCAAGACCGCCAAAAGATAGAGAGAAAGAGAGGTAGAGGTAGAGAGAGAAAGAGCACCTTATCGGTTTCCATTCCGGAGACGCGACGAGAAACGATCTTCAGAGTCTCATTGCTGTTCTCTGGCTGTGGCTGTGGCGGTTGATGGTGAGGCCCCAAGGGCATGGAGGCCATGTAAGAGACTACACCTCTCTCTCTCTCTCTCTCTCTCTCTCTCTCTCTCTTCCCTTTCTCTCTCTAACTTTTTTTTTTTTTTCCGGTTTCTCTCTCTCTCTCACTTTCTCTATCTATCTGTCTAGTTTCTCTCTCTTGTGTCCTCAGTTGGAAAAATAGATAAAAGCAGGAGAGGTGTTAGACCTACTCGCGGCATGGCGGCGAGTGGGACCACGCTCCAATCCGGGTGCTCCATCGCTCTATACCAGTTGTCTCTGTGTGTCCGAAAGAGTGCCAAAAGCGGTGATCCTGTGCCGTTGGGTACTGAGTAAGTTGTTGTGGGCCGTCATTTTTTTTTGGGAAAGCACAGCGACAAAAGCCACATGGGATGGAACCCCCAATGTTTTGCATTTTAATTAATACATCTCGATAAATAAAATAAAATTGTCCGTCTCAAGCATTGAAAGTGAACCCCCTTTGTTCTTGTTCTTCTCAATTTTTTTTTTCCTCAAGAAATTACTAGAAAAAACATGAATGGAAAATTTTTTAAAATTGTTGCAAAACTATAATAATTTATTTCCAGGCCAATTTTATGGTAAAATATGAAATTATTGCTGTAAAAATTTGTAGTAGATTTTGAAGTTTTATATATTTTTCATTTTGATATGATTTTTTTATATGGTTAACATTTGAAGCATGCATTACAATTTAAGAAAAAAGCTTCTTATTTTATTGGAATTTTTCCCTCAAATTTTAAATAGCTACGAAGTTCTGATTTTCTTAACTTGATTATTTTTTGAGGCCTTAAATTTTCGGTTATTTCTTTCTTGATAGAAAGGTTAGCCACTTTTTAGTAGTTAATTCATATCCCATCATTGATTTTTGTTCTCAATAATCATGCTATAACTTAAATAATGACACGACTGCATGTGCATTAATTTGGTTGAAGAAATTTTCAAGAAATTCAAGTTAATTTTCTGCGTGATTTCAATCTTTTTTTTTTAAAACAATGTTGAGAAATTAATTAATCAAATACTTATCTTAGAAGTCTCCTATTCCTAGAGAGAAAGAAAGGGTGTGAGAGTGTGCATGATTGGTTTTTGTTTTGGTTGTAAAGGGTTACCAATCATGTAATTTAACTTTAAAGTAAACGCAAGAATGATGCTTAAAAACCACCAAATCCTCAATATTGACCAATTCAAATTGAATCAAATTAAATAACAAAATATTTTGAATTATAAGTTGGTTTTTTACAGTCACTTTTGTGATTGGTTTGGTTAACAATTTTGATGTATAAAATCGAAAAAATTAACCAACCAAAAATATCCTTATGCAATTTTTATATTTTTTATAATTTTATCTTAAAATGTTTTTTCTACAAATTAATTACATCATTTTACCTTCTAATTTTAATTATCCCTTTATGATAAAATTAAAAAAAATTAAAAAAAAAAAAACTACAGATGTATGACTTGAATTATAAAACCTTTTCATTCCCACGCACCTTGTCGACGAAAGAAAAAACAAAGGGTAAAGAAAATGTTACCCTTAATCATACAAAGCTAATGTTAAAAAAGATCTGTAAATATTATTAACAGTTAAATGACATAATAGTCATCACATTTTTGTTTTGAAATTTTATAATTTTTAAGGTTTTTTTTTTTTTTTTTGAAATATATAGAATGTTTTTTCATAAACTATTTAAAGTTATTTGAATTTGTTTTGTCCAATTTTTTCCATTCACAAAAGACGTAAGGGATGAAATCGAAATAATTTTTTCCAAATTCAAAGAATACTTAAGTAATATCTCATAAAAAAGGATAAATTGAAAAATAATTAGAACTACGAGTTATAAACTAAAATTATAATTTTAGAACTAAATTTTGAACTTTAGATTTTTTTTGGCTAAATTTTATTTATGTTTGAACAACTTTATAATATTTATGAAATATCGAAAGCAACTTTACAATGTTTATGGAATTTCTAAACTTTATTTTTAATCTTAATCTAAACTGATCAAACTGATAATTTATAATTTAGTTTAATATAATTTTTATCTAAAAAGTCAGACCAATCACGACGATAAAAATATATATTTGATTTGATCAGTTGTTTTTATTATTAAAAAAAAAAAAAAAAAAAAAACCCGAAACGAACAACGATCACCTCTACTTCTACTGTACAAAATTAAATAAATGAGTAACACTATTTTTTTTTTCCCCCACAAAAACAGTCTTTGTTTGTGGAAAGAAAAAATAATAATAATAACAATTATCATCAAGTATTATTTAAGATATAGAATATAAAATAAATAATACCAATTATCTTCAAGTATTATTTAAGATATAGAATATATACATGTATCAGTTAAATAAAGGAAAGAGTGAAAAGATCTTTACTTAGCCATGAGTCAATAGTAATCAATAACAAAGCTAAAGGACAAATTATTGAATTAAAACCTTAATTAGTATCATATCCTATGCATGCAAAGCATGTTCTCTTGTTCAATAATGAAAACTTATCTTTCATGCTTGCTAACACATTTGAAAAGATGTGTTCTCAATATGGACAAAATATTAGGGACACAAGGACCGCGCAACACAATAAAGGGATAGATTTGTCATCCATTTGAGTCACATCTCGAATCTTATAATAATAATCTTCCAAAAATAAAATAAAAGAAACAATCTATTCAATTCTTTTTCAAAAGTTCATATTGTTGGAAAAGCAGTAAATTTCATATCGAATTAGCTTCTTCAAATTCAATGTACAACTTGGTCTTAATTTAATTAAAGAGAGTAAATATTTATTATCATGCATTTTTTTTTCATCTAATTACTGTTATCGCTTGATTTAAGCTCAAAACTCTAGTTAATTAATAAAAACATTCATAAAAACCTAAAATGATATGCGGAAAAATGGTCTTGTGTTTTAGCATTATTTTAAGAAACGTCTCATGTTTTGTTAAATTAGTAAAACAAACCATTTTCTCATAAATGATCAATTCGATCATTTCTTCTAAAGAGGTGGCCAAAACGAGTTATCTCATCTAATTTATTGGACCTAAATTACTTCTAATTTCACTACTAGCCCCTAAGGATACGTAATTATATTACTTTGGCCCCAACAATCACTTTTAGAGTTCTAGCTACCATGAGATTTACGAAATATACAATTTCACATTTCAATTCATAAACTATCCATTTTTATTTGAAGATCTAACACGAGAATGACACCTGAGGCCGGTTTTAAGAGAGATGAAATGATAAAAGAATAAGCATATTTGGAGGAAAAAAAATTTAAAAAGGAAAGACCAAAATGAAAAAAAAAAAAAAAAAAAAAAAAAAAACCACTAAATTGTGCTTTCCGGTCCAAGTCTGGAATATTTTTTTTTTTTTAGAATTTTTTTAGATCTTCTTGTTCATTCTTTTAATTGATTTTATCTATCTTGAAACCCTCACCTGTAATTCTCATGCTATATTTTGTTGCAAAATATTAGTTTATTAACAGAGGAGTCAAAACTGTATATTTTAGAAACCTCAAGGTAGTTAGACCTCTAAAGTTGAATATTAAGGACAAAAGGGAGACAAGTGTATATTATCAAGGGCCATTGGTGTAAATAACACAAAAACAAAAACAAAAAAAAAATGTCTGATTAACTAGCTTAAACCAATTATGGACTAAAAAGGAAAGTTTATTAACGTTTTAAAGGTTAGGACTTTGGGTGAGAATGGTAAGGAGGAGAAGGCAAAGTAAAGAAGTGACCTTAGTTTGGGTGGATTCATTACAGATTTTGTCCCAAATTAATGTAATAACTTTACTGACCTTAGTTTGGGAAGATTACTAATAGAATTTGTCCTAAATTAATGTAATAACCTACATTTGTACCAAGCAATATTATTCAATTCTTGCAACTTTACTTTACTTTTTTCTTTTTTTTTTTTTTTTTTTTTTTTTTTTGCTATATCTAGCTAGAGAGTAATTTCCTAGTTTTGTTTTCATACATAGAGTGATTGACATTTCAAACTGCAGAACAATGGCGAGAATTGTAAATGTTTGTGTGTATTATAAGTAGGGACAGTAGCAAAAACTTCTCTACTGTTTTTATCTGTGTGTGTGTTTGTGTGTGTATCTAGAGACTACGGAAAAACCCATCAAAATCTCTACTTCTTTGTTGATAATCAGATAGGGGAAAATTATATTTCTGATGACTAAAACGTGATCTAAAAACTGAAACGGTTTTCTATATGATTGAATTTAAGCATTCCCACTCCTCCATCGCTTTCCCTCTCTAGTCTCTCTCTCTCTTTTCATATATACATATGTGTATAAATGTGTTTGTGTGTGTATATATATATTGTTAGAGTTTGGCGACCCATATTCGGTTCAGGCCGGTCAAAAAAGCTTGCAGTGTGATATATGTGGTTGAGATTTTATTACGAGAACTCAGTGGTGGTTGGGGAGGAGTTGGGCCGACCCAACCCGGTTTTTTACCCTGGTTCACGTTTTTTGGGTGTATATATGATGTAATTTGAGGGTTTCATCATTATGCTCTTTAGCTATAGCCGCTCATCTTATATTGATTTTTGATTTAGTGAATTTTCTTCTCCTGTGCCCATAGTTTTTTCCCGTCTAGGGTTTTTCACGTAAATCTATGTTTTCTTGTTTTTCCAATTTTCTTGTTACATATTCATTCCTAATTTCGTAACAAGTAGTATCAGAGCCAGGTTAGTTGGTTCATAGGTTCAATCGCCTCAATGGCAACTATGAAATATGATATTCCGTTTTTGGATCGCAACACCAGTTTTCGCTATGGCAGGTCAAGATGCGGGTTGTAATCGCGCAGCTAGATTTGGATGATGCTGTGTTAGGGTTTGATAAGATGCCTCGTCTTGGACCGCGGAGGAAAAACAACAAGGGATCGAAAGCCCTATCTCAAATTCATCTTCATCTGTCGAATCAAATTCTGTAGAACATTTCTGAAGGAGAAAACTACCGCTGCGTTGTGGTTAAAGCTCAAGCAGTTATGCATAATGAAAAGCCTAACCAGTAAGTTTCATCTGAAACAGCGTCTGTAATCTCACCGTATGGCAGAAGGTAGGTTTTTAGAATATCACTTGACCATCTTTAAGGAAGTTGTTTCCGATTTGGAGACCATTGAGGTTAAGTATAATGAAGAAGATTTAGGGTTGATTTTATTGTGTTCGTTGCCATTTTCATATGTGACTTTCAGAGATACTATTTTGTATAGTCGTGACACTCTTACTCTGGATGAAGTATCTGATGCTCTATTATCTAAGGAGAAGATGAAGCAGCTTGTGGTTGGTTTTAGGCTCAAGTTGAAGGCCTTGTTGTTCGAGGGAAGACGCAGGAGAGGAATTCTAGTGATGATGTGAAGGGCCGATCGAAGTCCAAAAATAAGGACTTAATCTGCAGTATCTGCAAGAAGAAGGTGCACATCAAATCTGAATGCTACAAGTTGCAAAATAAAAATAAGAGAGCTGTTGCTAATCAGAAGAAAAAACAATCGGAAAATTCCAGTGAAACCGATGTTGCAAAAGATAATTACAATGATGGTGAACTCCTAGTTGCTTTTGACGCCGACTCCAAACCTTATAAAGATTGGATTCTTGATTCTGGTTGCACATTTCTTATGTGTCCCAATCGAGACTGGTTTACAACATATGAAATAGTGTTTAAAGGTGCTGTGTTGAAGGGAAATAATGCATCTTGCAAGGTAGCTGGTATCGGAACGGTCAGAATTAAGATGTTTGATGGGGTTGTCAGCACACTTGGTGATATGAGACACGTTCTGGATTTAAAGATAAATCTTATCTTTTTGAGTACTCTTGATTTGAAAGGGTACAAGTACATTGGTGAAGGTAGAGTTCAGAAGGTTAGCAAAGGTGCTCTTGTTGTGATGAAAGGGCAGAGAAAGTCTACCAAGTTATGTGTCTTGCAGGGTTTTACGGTTACAGGTGATGCAACTGTTTCTACTATTTCCTTGTCAGATGATAAAATTACTAAACTTTGGCATATGCATCTTGGGCATATGAGTCAGAATGGGTTGGCTGAACTTAGTAGAAGAGGACTTCTTAATGGACATAATGTTAGTAAATGGAAGTTCTGTGAGCGTTGTGTTTTCAGGAAGCAGAAAAAGGTCAGATTCACTAAAGGCGTTCACAACACGAAGGGAACACTTGATTATATTCATTCTGATCTCTGGGGACCATCCAGGGTGCCTTTTAGGGGAGGTGCTAACTATATGTTGTCTATCATTGATGATTTCTCCAGAAAAGTTTGGGTGTTCTTCCTGAAATAGAAAAGCGATGTGTTGCCTACGTTCAAGAAGTGGAAGACTACGATTGAGAAGTAGACAGGGGAAGCAGATAAAATGTCTCCGCACTGATGATGGCTTGGAGTTTTGTTCTGATGAGTTTAATGATCTCTGTAAGTCATAAGGAATTGTGAGGCACTAGACAGTTCGCCATACTCTGTAGTAAAACGGTGTGGCAGAGCGAATGAATAGGACTTTGATGGAGAAGGTATGTGGTATGCACTCCAATGCTGGATTACCTAAGTCCTTCTGGGCTGAAACTGCTGTTACAACTTGTTATCTTGTTAATCACTCTCCTTCAACTGCTATCGAGAAGAAGACTCCACAAAAGGTATTGTCTAGTACACCTACTAATTACTATGATTTGAAGATATTTGGATGTCCAGCTTATGCTTATGTTGATAATGGAAAACTGGAACCTAGATATATTAAGTGTGTTTTTTCTTGGCTATAAATCAGGTGTTAAAGGATATAAGGCAAAGATGTTATTTTTGATGAAACTGCTATACTTCATGACACACCTTCTGAAGATTCTTGTGATAAAATCAACAGAAGTCAAGCACATAGGTGGAGTTTGAGATTGGTTTAGGATCTACATCAGAGTCTACATCTCAGTCTAGCTCAGAGATTCAGGGTGGAGCTACTTCCTCACCATCACTAGCATCAAATAGTATTCTACTGCAAAAGACATGCCTATGAGAGATGTTAGACCTCCACAGGGTTATGGTGAGGCTGATTTGGTTGCTTATGCTTTAAGTGTGGCTAAAGGTATTGATTTCGATGAAGAACCTTCTACTTATTTAGAGGTAGTTAGTTATGATGACTCAGGCAGATGGATGATTGCCATGCAGGAGGAGATGGAATCTCTTAATAAAAATGGCACATGGGACTTGGTGAGACTACCTAAGGGTAAGAAAGTTGTTCGTTGCAAATGGTTGTTCAAAAGGAAGGAAGGAATTCCAGAAATAGAAGGAGCCAGGTACAATACAAGACTTGTTGTAAAGGGCTACAGTCAAGTACCGGGTGTTGACTTAACAGATGTGTTCTCTCTAGTTGTAAAGCATAGTTTGATTCGAGATTTGCTTGGTATTGTGGCCATGCACGATCTTGAGCTTAAGCAGTTGGATGTGAAGACATCATTCTTACAGGGAGAACTTGAGGGGGACATCTACATGCTGCAGCTAGAGAGTTTTGCAGTTTCAGGAAAGGAGGACTATGTGTGCTCGCTGAAGAAGTCTCTTTATGGCCTGAAACAATCACCCAGACAATGGTATAAGAGGTTTGACTCATTTATGATCACTCATAATTTTAAAAGAAGTAGCTATGACAGTTGTGTCTACTTTAAGAAGAGTGATGATGGGTCATTTGTGTATCTACCCCTTTATGTTGATGATATGTTGATAGCAGTCAAGGATAAGGAAGAGATAAGAAAGGTCAAAGCCCAACAGAATAGAGAGTTTGAGATGAAAGACTTGGGAGCAGCCAAGAAGATACTTGGAATGGAGATTCTAAGAGATAGAAAAACAGGTAAATTGTATCTAAGTCAAAAAGGGTACATTGAGAAAGTTCTTTGTAGGTTCAATATGCAGAATGTCAAGCCTGTTATTACTCTTTTAGCGGCTTATTTTAGACTTTCATCCGCTTTATCTCCATAGACAGATGATGGGGTTGATTATATGGCTCAAGTTCCATATTCTAGTGCAATGGGATCTCTTATGTATGCTATGGTTTGTTCACGGTCAGATTTATCATATGCATTCAATGTAGTTAGCAGTCAATGTAGTTAGCAGATACATGGCGAATCCTAGTAAAGAAAATTCGAAGGTAGTTCAGTGGATTTTCAGATACTTGCGTGGCTCTACCGATGTTTGTTTGCACTTTGGCAAAACTAGAGATGGAGTCATTGGGTATGTCAATTCTGATTATGCGAGAGATCTTGATAAAAGAAGATCTCTTACAGGGTATGTTATTACCATTGGTGGTTGTTCTATCAGTTAGAAAGCTACTTTGCAGACTATAGTTGTGTTGTCTACTACTGAGGCTAAATACATGGCAATGATAAAGGCATGTAAGGAAGTTATTTGGTTAAACGGACTATTTGGTGAACTCAGTGAAGACTTGCATATTACTATGGTTTTTTGTGATAATCAGAGTGTTATTTTCCTCACAAAAGATCATATGTTTCATGAAAGGACAAAGCACATTGATGTTTGGCATCATTTTGTGCGTGAGATTGTTGCTTGTGGTGATTTTGTTATGAGCAAAGTTAGTACCCATAACAATCCTGCTGATATGATGACCAAGCCAATTCCTGTAGCCAAGTTTGAGCATTGCTTGGACTTGGTTACTATTTATTGTTGAGTTTTGCCCCTAGGGGCTTTTGTGGAAGAGGTGAATAGTTTGTTGAAGATTGGTTTTCGTTCCTTGCATTGAAATCCGTGTCAAGGTGGAGATTGTTAGAGTTTGGTGACCCAAATTCAATTTGGCCCGACTTAAAAGCTCACAATGTGACATATGTGATTGAGTTTTTATTAGGAGAACATAGTGGTGGTAACGGAGGGATCGGCCAACCCGACCCAGTTTTTCACCCGGTTCACATTTTAGGTTTGGGTATATATATATGATGTAATTTTAGGATTTCATCATTATCTTCTTTTTGCTATAGCCGCTCTTTTTGTACTAATATTTGATTTAGGGATTTTCTTCTCCTCTGCCCGTGGTTTTTCCCATCTAAGGTTTTCCACATAAATTTGTGTGTTCTTGTTTTTCTGATTTTCTTGTTGCCTATTCATTCCTAATTTTGTAACATATATATGTATATGTCTCTCTACTTCCTACACCAGTGAGGTCATAGCATATTTTTACCAAGCCACTGACCAGACAAACACACCTTGTCTGATCGACATGAAGAGTAAAAACTTTCTTCGGTTTTATTTTGAAAGACCAGCAGTGAATAAAAAAGATATTTTCATGAACTAACTAATCCGCAAAACTTTTCTTGCTCAGAGGAGAAATCATGATAGAAAATTTCCAAGGAAACAACACAAGAGATTGTAAAAAAGAAAAAAAAAATCTTCTTATCCACCTTTGGAAAATGTTTCAACCACAAAAAGTTGCATACAGGCTTCACTCTACTGATAAGCAAAACGTTTTCCTCTCATCGCATATCCGACTTATGTGTCACTTTATTCATATCTCTCTGATAATATCATAACATGTCAATTAAAAATATTTTATATCAATTTAAAAATCATGTTAGTTAAATATATATCATAATATTATTATAGGGAAAAAAAAAAGAACACAAATAGAGAGATATATGAGCCAACTCTTTTCCGTCACCGGTTGAATAGCTTTGATCATTTAAGCCATATTGTTTTCCTTGTCATAAAAGCAATCCGGATTGCAACAGGAATAGTAAAGAAAACTCATAATTGGCGTTGGCCAGTAATTATTATATATTATTGTTTTTGGCTTGTTGCTAACTCTGTTAGTACGTTACAGGGACATAGATAACGAAAAAAATGTTTAATTAACGATTAAAAGATATTAAGTTCATTTGTAGGATATAGGTTTAAGTTATACGGTTCTGGTTTAAACATCTTTTGTTTTTAGGGTTAATTTAATAAATAGGACATGTGAGAAAAATATTATTAAAACTAATACCACTTTTGTTTCCTTTCAATACTAGCACCGCCACTTCATCTTTAGCAATTAAGGTGGCTTTAAAATGTCAAAAATACCCTCACATATTCAACAAAGCCTAAACCCTAAAATTTCCCCACTTTCCCACCCACACCCAGGAAGCCCGTCCATCCCCCCCCCCCCCCCCCCCCCTCCCCCCCTATACATAACTCTCTCTCTCTTTTCCTTGTTTTCCCTCACCCTCACCTAACGCTCTCTCTATGTAACATTGGGACATTGAAGATTTGCAGCTCAGCTTTCTCACCACTCTCTCTCTCCTCATCCTTGTTCTCTCTATACACCTCACGTTTTCTCTCTTCACCATATTTAAAGAAGGTTGCAACTCATCTCATGGTCTACTTGCAGCTCTTCTTACTCTGCATTAACCTCGTTCTAGCTTAGATTAGGTCCAGATCTGAGGTAATGGCATTTGTCCTTTTGTTTTATTTGTTTTTATAGGCTTTAAATGGGTTTGTGTTTTGGATTATAATCTAAAAAATGACTATGTTAAACTTTTGAGGGTAAGTTCTTGCAATATCTGTTCTCTTGTAGATTTTGTGGTAATTAGGTTGATTTTATGTGTTTTTGGTACCTTAATGTAAGATTTCCCGTTCTGAAATTTTTTTGATAGTAA
Organism: Ficus carica; assembly: GCA_009761775.1. Lineage (NCBI taxonomy): Eukaryota > Viridiplantae > Streptophyta > Magnoliopsida > Rosales > Moraceae > Ficus > Ficus carica. Next base: position 15,409,254 of record CM019743.1, read on the forward strand.
TGGTAAACAATATAATGACCTTTTGGTCATTATCATGATGACCTAATTAGCCAATAATTTTTTGACCAAACAATAATTATTATATTGATTAACATCTTGCTGTTTCGTTTAATAATGGTTGTGGTTTGTGTTTTCATCAAACATAATTGTAACACCTAGATTTTCAGAGTACCCTAGAATTTATTAGTGCATGTGTGCTTATATATTGCATTAATTGATTTATGCATTTATGTTTATGCCCCAACATGTATTTCAATATAGTAATATGTCCGATGCGTGCCTCGACGACGTGCCCTAATTAATGTTAAAGAAAATATTATAAATTGAGAATTTTAACTATTTATTTGATTAACTTTTTCTAGTGCATGCTAATGTTTTAATTTCCCGTACACATTATAATTAATTACTATATTGTTAGATCATTTTATAATTATTATCAATTATTTAATTGTGATGCTTTCCTTTATGTACAAACGTATATACATATATAACTACAAGAACAATTGACTTTTGTGTATATATGTATTTCCTTTAATTTTGGGATTTTATTATAAATCCTTATGCTATTCAAGTGTGTGAGAATATATAAATTGTATTGTTTTATAGTAAATGGTATTATATTATTATGGTAAGTTTTATATCCAGATGCATTTTACTAATATTGTATATAAATACTAGTGTAATATATAGATATATATATATATATATATAAATATTCATTTATATTTATCTATATAAGGTTTAAACCAAATTTTCAACTTTTGCATTTAAGAAAATTTAATGAATTGATTACGTACTCTCAATTTACAGCTTTTAATTTTTTCAAGTTGGGGTTATTGTCATTAAATAGTCAATAATTTTATTTTATTTCATTTTCACAATTTCCCTAATCGCTAATAGAAAACTACTCCTTTTTATTCTTATTCTTTTCCTCTCGCTTAGCCGACCTCCCATCAGAGAACTCCTTTTCACTATCCTCATAATTCTTATTCACCAAAGTTCCTTAGGTCCCCAAAGTCATGTCTATTCATCGCCTATAGCAAAGGGTAATTGTGTTTTTCTTAGTTTCTGTTAAGTTCTTTTTACGGAGTTTATAATTATATACAATATATGAAGATTTTACATATACTTTATTTTCAATCTGCTTTCATGCTACATGATTAATATATGTGGAGATATGTATGTGTGTTTGTATATGTATGCATGTATTGGTTTATTTCTTGATCCACGATATACATATGTTATGTATTTTATTTGTGCCCATAAACTGTTAATATCCGAATTTTATAAAATATATTAGGATTGATTTTCACTTTTTTTTTTTTTTTTTTTGGAATTACTGAGTTTAACTGATTAGACTATCATTTAAAATTTTCGGTTTTATATGTATTAAATATGATTTATTATTGATTTTATACTAGGCTTGGTTCAAATCTGTTTAAATCAGTGGCAAGATTTTCACATTTTTTTAATCAATATTTATGACTCTTTTGAACATGATATTTATATGAAACATTTGTATACATGTTTTCTATGATCTGTAATTTTAATAGAAATTTATATTGCTTTCTTGAATTGATATGAATTTTGAAATCACGTTGGGTCACTGTGATTTTGTGTTGGTCTCTGTCAAATCCGACATTCCAAAATAGTAAATAAACAGTTTTTATTTGTGTTATGGTCTAATAAATTTTTCACAGTTTGATATACATGTCTAATATGTCCACATAAAATTCGGGTCCTTAATGTATTATGAATGTTGAGATAAAAATCCGTCTTCTTTTATTGTCTGAAATTTTGAGAACCTGGACAGATTTGTTTAGTGAGTTTAAAAATTCCTAAAACCCATCTTAAAATTGTTATTTAGTTCAACGAAAATTTATGGTGATGTACATATGTGTTATTCTTAACTTGTAAAAATTTGAGATTGATTTGATGCCCTTATAATATAGTAAAAAATATCGGTATCGCTTGCTGCCCCTTTAAATTATTTTCTAGCTTCCTCCTTTAAAAGATTTCTTATGTGAAAATCTAAGTTTATAGATGTAAGTTTTATCATATTTTCTACTTTTGATCATAATACCTATTTAATATCATATTTTTACATATGGTTTTGCTTAAATTACATCACGGTTTTTTTTTTAAAAGTACATATTCGATATATATATTTTTGGTGCATGGAGTATCCTTGTTTTCCTAAATATGCACTCATAATAAACGAACTATTGGAATTTAAGGGCACATAAATCGTGGGCACTTGGAGGACATTATCACTTGTTATAATATTACTTTCTCTTGGAATTCAGGTAAGTAATCCTGCTTGATTTTACTTCTTATATTTAAATGTTTTTAATGAAATTATATGATCATACCAAATGTCTAAATGTTACATTCCAAGTTTACTAAAGAAATGCTTAAAAAAGAACGGGTGTGTGTTTATGCTGGAGGGTTGAGGGGGCAAGGGACACGGGGGACCGATAGACCATCACGAATGAATGAAATGATTGATAAAAGGTGGTAAATACCTGAGGTTGAAAGACCAAAATGGAAAAGCCACAAAAACTGAAAACGATGTATGGTTAATACCTGAGGTTGAAAAACTAAAATGGAAAACCCATATTGATGTTTCTATTATTGGCCAAATTTACTAAATAAGTTCCGAAAACCATAGCCGACTAGTTACCAAAAGTATAGGCATGACACTGAGTGCTCTTAAAGGTTTATAACGAAAAGTTTTGATTAAAGTATGGGATATTAGGAAAGAATTGAGCATTTATTGAATTAATTACAATTATCCTATGTATGCAATATGATTTACTTACTGAGCTCACTAAAATATTTTTCTAACATTTTCAGATGATAAGTGAATGGAAACTGAACGGCACCAAGGCATGACATGACAGCGTGTCAAGTGGTTATTAAATAAAATAATTTTCGAGTTTGAAAGTTTAAACTTGATTTTTTATAAGAAATTTTATTTTACTAATTTTAGTTTGAATATTAGGATTTAAATATATATTTCTTATTGAAGGATTATTATTATGTAACAAGTTTATTTATTTTATTGTTATTAAAAAAAATCCGCTTGATTAAAAGCTATCAGTAACATTTACTAACCTAACTAAATATTAGGCTAGTGGCTATTACAATAATGGTCAATGGGACGGTGCATCGAGATATGTTAGTGCTGAAATGAAGGGAATAATGGTGCTTCTGTTTGTGACTGTTTGTGTTTGGTTATCTATATTTGTATGCTGACAATCTTAAATCGTTGTTATCGAGTTTGAATGTAATACTTGCGTAACTAATTATTATAATAACTAGTGAGTCATATTCATAACGACCTTTCTTATTTGTTTCATGCTTTGCTATAACTAAAGAATTTTTTAAACGCACAAATTGGAGTTATCCTACTTAATGTTTAACGTCAAAATTAATGTTGCCTAACATTTGACACTTTAAGGTCAATTTTAAATCAAATGGTCATTTTAATATTGACTAATAAGTCAATTACATTTTGACATTCTCGGTAATTCCTTTCTATTTAATGGTGTTAACAATAGTTTTCAAGCACATAATAGCGAGACACCATAAATCATCTGTAATGTCAATATAAGAAAAATGTTTGACATTCGACCGAGATACAGTGTCAAGTTTAGTAGTGACAATATGTAATTATTATAGTGATCATTGGATCATTTCCATAATGACCTTTATTATTTGTTCCATGTGTTGTTGTAACAAGTGGAGATTTGAAATGCACAAATTGGAGTTGTCATACGTTATTTACAACTTCAAAATTAATGTTCCAAAATAGTTGACATATGAAGTAATTTTTAACTTAAAAGTTCATTTTCGTAATGACTAATCGGTCAATTACATTATGACATTCTCATTACTAATAATGTGATAACCAATTTTTCAAATTTTTTGTAGTCTCCCCTGTAATACCCAAATTTTTGATAAGGAATTATTGTAATTTAATAAGTTAATTAATCAAAATTCCTTATATAAATTAAAGTTTAGGTTATAATTTTAACCTAAAGTTATGATTTTTATGATGTGACAATTGTTAATTTTTGTCACATAGTAGTTACCTAAAGTCACATATTATTATTCAAAAGGCTTGAATAGTAAAAAATTGACCAATTGATGCATGTATAGAAAAGTTATCAAATCACCAAATACAGTATTTCAATAGTTTTAGTAGTATGGGAATTAGCAGTCTTGGAGTTTTCTAGACATAATTTTTCTGCATATAAAAATGCAGTATCAAGAATTTGACTTCAACTTTTTACTCAGATAAAAATTAGATTGTCTTTAACTTTTTACAGATAAAATTTAGACAGATTACCTTTTTCAGTATGGGAACTTAGTGGATTAATCTTGGTGTCAGATAAAATTTCTACTGAGTTACTTTTTGTAACAACCCATGTCTCTCTTTGGTATGATATTATCCATTTTTGACCTCCTGCCTGTACGGTTTTGCTCTTGGGTTCACCCCAAAAGGCCTCATACTAGTAGGATGTAGTCTCTTTATTTATGATCATCACATATATCCATTTGCAAGCAATGTGAAACTGCATAGCTTATTATTTTCCTTGTAAGGACTGATGACTGTCACAATCACCCCTACTTTTGGGGCCCAACATCCTCATTGGCCATACTTCCGATTGGGTATAGGCTCTGATACCATTTGTAACGACCTATGACTCCTTTTTCGTATGATACTGTTTGTTTTGGACCTCGTGCTCACACGGTTTTGCTCTTGGGCTCATTCTAAAAGGTCTCATACCATTAGGAGATGGTCTCTTTACTTATGAACTATCACATATATCAATTCCCAAGTGATGTGAAACTGCACAACTTATCTTTTTCATTATATGGAAACTTGGAGGATAAGTCTTGACATCAAATAAGATTTTTACTAAGTTACTTTTTCAATATGTGGATTTAGTAGATAAGTCTTAATATCATATGAGATTTTTACTGAGTTACTTTTTCAATAAAAAGCCTTCTAGGATAAGCTTTATATGCAGTAAAAATTAATACTGCTTAATTTTTTGACAGTATAGGACTTTGGAAATTGTGTTAGTAGATGATGATGGAAAAATATTGTTATGCCAAGATAAGGGTCTAAAAAATTATATGTTGAAGATAATATTAAGGAATTATTTTCCATTATCTTAAATTAGAAAATAAGAAATTTTGGATCCAAAGGCTATGGATTAATTAGTACTTTGATCAATATATGAGTCTATGATGTAATTAGAAAAAAATCTAGAGCTATGGAAGTGATGTTAATCTTGTTTAATCAAAGATTAAGCTTGCTTAATTACACTAAGTGTCGTTAAGCTTTGCCTATAAATAGGCATCACCCCCCACCCATTTTACTCACACCTCAAAAATCCATTCTCTCTTCTCTCTAGAGTTTCTCTAGAAACTCTCTCTCTCTAGAAATTTTCTTAGATAGCCTTAAGTTTTCTTAAGAAAATTTTCTTTAGCCTTCAAATTTTTTTTCTTTCCCATTTTCCCACCTCCCAAGCACTATCCTAGCTTTTTAAGAGTTTGAAGAATTCTTCAAGCCCGTTCAAGAAGTTCTTCTTAAAGAGGTTCTAGTTCCGTTCTCTGGCGAAAAACTCCGATCGTCGAGATAGTTTTCCGATAGAAACTCTAGTTATTTCTCTTTTAGTTTAAAATTTTTATGGGTTAATATTTACGTAGAAATGCAGTCGAAATTTCTAAAATTGGTGGTTTGATAATATAATTTTTGATTGTTCATATGAATATGTTCATGATTATGTTATGGGTAGTGTAGAATTTTTAGAAATCGAACTTAAATCGAAGATTTTGAACTTCGATCCGTTCGTTAAGAGTTTTAGAAATTCAAATGTGTTTCTATTACATAGAAACGACTAAGGAAAATTAGAAAAACTATGGAACATTAAACTAGAGTATTTATGTATGAATTTCAAATTTTTCCGGAAGTGAAATTTTGAATTTTCGGTGAAAATTGTTCAAAACTGTTGAGTTTTGGATTAAAAAAAAAAAAAACAAAGTATTTATGGTCAAAATTAGACTTGGCCATAAACATAAAAAATTTAGATAACATATAGAAGAAAATTTTCCATGAAGAAACTTTTATCCAATTCTAGACGGTTTGAGATATACGATTTTTCAAAATTTTGAAAAAACAAAGGTTTTTTTTTTTTTTTTTTGGGGGGGGGGGGGGGAGGGGGGAAACTTTTAAGTTTATATCATGTCATTGCATCATGACTACTAAGTTCATAATTAAAGAACTTAATTCTCATACATAGTTTTTGAATAAGACTTTAAGTTATAGTATGATATTAGGCATACTCAAATTTAGTTAAGTTAAAGGCTATAACTGGTTCAAATCAAGGTAAGGTATCGTACCAACCTTCCACAAGATCAGTTCTGTTAATTTCAGTTGGTCAGGAGTAAATCCAATTTATGATCTTGGTGTTCTTAAGGACCTTGCAAACCCTAACCTACTGTTTATCGCCCGTACCTGGTACGTATACATAAGGGCCCACAAATTAGTAAGATAATAAGTTTATAATAATTCAAGACAAGTTAGGGTGACGTACCAACCTTCCTCAAGGGGATGATCAATTTAGTTAATTTCAGTTGATTTGGAGCAAGTCCAGTTTAGGATCTCGGTGTTGTTAGGGACTTTGCAGACCCTAACCTCTCGTTGATCGCACGCACCTAGTACATATATGTAGGAGCTCATAGATAAGCAATATAATAAGTTTATAATGGAAAATAAGACATCCATAATTGAATATAATTGGACCACGTCATAAATTCCATAATTAGATCCACACATATCATTCATGTTTTTTTAAACAATGCGAGATCTATGTATGTACTTGCTAAGCGAAAGCTCATTGGTTATATTCATACTATAGGTAAGCAATCTGCAGCTTAGTTCATGGTGGACAATTTGCGGATAATGATGATGAGCAAGCGAAGGGACTATGGATACCACTACGCAATTCATTCCACAAAAACTATTCTGAAAATTATTATCTATATTTTGAGATTATATACAAATTTATGATATGTAAGGTCATATGAAAAATTATTTTAGAGTATGTGACAAAAGTTTTTATGATAAGTTATGAAAAAAAAATTCAGAGTTTTCAAGTACCCAAGTCTACATATTTGAAGTAATTATAAGTAAATACTTAGTTTAAGCAGTAATGTAATGACCTACGTAGGTGGGCCGTTACATCCCCAATGTTGACGAAAGTATTATTATATGAAAGTAGTTATATTTATGACCAACAAGTCATGACAAAAATGACCATAGGTAATATCAAAACTTTGAGTAATTAAATTGATTACCAGCAAATCATCATAAAATTGACTTATGGATGAAATTATAACATGCCCTCAGATAAATAACCACACAACCGCATTTTCAATATCAACAACAATTAACCAAACATCAACACAAACCCAAACACCTTCCGCAACCAAAAAAAATATTCAATCAATTCACTCAATTTTGCTAACGTTTTCTCGGACTTAATATCCAATACCAAACCAACAAACTTTTAGTTTATATCACGAAATCAAATAAAAATACAAGCTTTTAGGTTTTTGATGCAAACTTTTTTCAACAAATCAATTAGAAATGCAAAATTTCATTAAAAAAAAAAAACATAAAATATGCACACACAAAAAATTTACATAATCAATCAAAAATGCAAACTTTTTTTTATTTATTAAAAATGTACATTTTTACGAAATGTCCTTTAAAAATGCAAACTATGGTAAATCAACACCAATTGACACAAAGTCATTATAACAATGATCTACGGTAAAATAAAAATTATTAATAGCCAAATAGAGACAAATCAACACCATTACACACGGTCAATATAAAAATGACATATGGTCATTATAGAAATTACTAATAGCCAAACAAGTGTAAGTTTCAACATCTATACAGTCATTATTGAAATGACATTGGTCGTAATAAAATTTATTGTGCCAAACAGGACAACTCAACACCACTAGAGATACAATCATTATAGCCATGAACATTGGTCATCAAATAAATTACTAAATGACACCAACAGAATTTTGTTTTCATCGATGGTAAACAAATCACCATTATCCCAAACAATACCAAACATCTTCATTCCAACAAGTATTCAAAAATCAGACCCATAAAAATTTATAACAAAACCCAAGCAAAATCACACAAATCATAATAAATAAAATGTAAGCGTTTTTTTACCACTTTAACAGCGTCTTCTGAGTTTGGCTCAATCATTTTCGCAATCTCCTTCTTTTCCCTTTATCTAAGGCCCTCTTTATTTGTGTTTTTCTTTTTCTTTTTTTTTTTTCTTTTTTTTTTTTTTTGCCACAGATTTCTTCTTAGCCGCTGCCATCAACTTCGTGTCAAGCTCCTTCTTCTCGAGTGAAGCCATCATCAACTATTGAGACCTCTTTTCTGGGGTCACGAATTTCTTGCAGGTTTCGTGAGTTGCTCCTCCTATTCTTCTCCTTCGCCTATTCTTCTTCTATTTATTGCCACAATGATGATGATTTTCACCGGTTATCGGACTTTGTGGATGATTTAATGGTTATCGCTCATTTTCTCTCTCCTCTCTCGATCTCGCTCTTTCTCTCTCCTCCCTTGATATCGCTCTCACTCTCGCTCTTTCTCTCTCGAACATTCAAAGATTGAATCTTGAAAGGCTTTCATGAAATTTGGGTGGTAAGAGAAGAAGGGTGGTTTCGACCTTTTGACTCACACAGCAAAGCATGAGCCCCACATTTCAGGAAATCTTCTAATGTGGCAGTGCTATATGCGAAAGTTCGAAAAAATAATGCTAAAATTAATAATATTTTTCTTATGGGTGCTATTTTTGAAATTAACCCTTTGTTTTTATCTCAATAATTGAAGTTCGACCACCAAACACACTAATAGTTCCTTTGCAGGATGTGGCTTTTTTCATTGGTAAACTAGCTTCCGTAGACATGCGTACTTACAATGAAGAATCTTTGTGCTAGGGGGTATTTTTTTGGTGTCCGATACTATATATTACTAGAAATTGAATCTCACACAAATAGATACTTTTCGATTTTTAATAGTTGTACTCCTATAGGCATTATTTTATTGTTATACTCTTCGAGAATTGACCTAAAAATACATAAAATACCAAACGAAACTACCTTCCACGCAACGACCGAATCAACCTATTATGTCAGTGGATGTGTGCACTAACCGATATAGTTTTAAGAGGATCTATACAGGGATAATCTTTTTTTTTTTTTTTTTTTAATTTGGAGTAGGGGATTTTAACTCTTCAATTTATGGTGGAGTTAAGTGTCGACTTACCGCTAGGTTATACCTGCAACCACAAATAGTTAATTTTTAAAAGGGGTAAAATGTGAGATAATGTAAAGTTTTTACATGTAAAATTGATTTAAAGAAAATTTATTAAAAGCCAAAGTCCCTATTTAACCATGAATGGCCTTCCATGTCTCCATGAGCTCAATACATGTGCACATGCTATACGGACACATGAGGAAGTAGCCAGCTTTATGAGGATAACGCTCAGAACTAAGTACTTTCTTTTAGCAAAATTTGATTAGGAAAAAAAAAAAAAAAAAAGGTACTTAATTTTTTTTTCTTGACAATATTGATCGCTTACATCTCTTATAACAATCCAAAACAAACACTCATTTTTCAATTATTTCATAAGGACGCTTTCCACCACTAAATTTACACTTAAGAAGCGAAAGTATGATCTCCACGACGAAGATCTTGTCCTTTTTTTTTTTCCTCTTGCAGTACAAGATCTTCTTATGCAACGAAACTAGATATTACAACAAAACAAGAAATTAAAACCCTACACAAATTATAAACCAATAAAAATCAGTTGACCACAGCACAGTTCTTTCTAATCTCTCCATTAGTTCCGGTGAGAGGACTAATATTGCCCATATTGATCATGGCAGTGGCAAAGTCCCTGAAAAAGGTCAAAGGACTAGCGCTGTATCTTCTGACCAAGGCATCCTGTGATCCGCCATTGAAGAGCTCCTGATCGGAAATGAGCAGCCCTCGCTTGTTGATGAGGTCGGTGAAGTATCTGTTGTCGAATCTGCTTTGTGTGCCGTCCAAGGGAGCCAGGTTGGTGTCGCCGCCGGAGGCCGGGCAGTTGGCTTGGCGAGTGGTGGCGAAGGTGGGGTCGATGTTGGCCGTGGCGTTGTAGATGCGGGTGCGGAATGCGGAGCATTGGGCGAAGCCGAGGGTGTGGCCACCCGAGAGGGCCGTCATGTCGGTGGCGCTGAGGCCTTTGTTGGAGAACTTGGCGGTGAGGGTGGCGAGGTCGGCGAACGGCGAGGGGAGATCGCTCTCCGCTGCGCTTTTGCTGGCGGTTCTGGCGTCTCTCCGCCCTAGTGGTACTGTCCATGTTGGCCCTCCACTCTGCCAAAAACAATTTGAGATTAGTTTATAAGTCATGTTTATAAATTACTTAATTATGACAAATAAATAGTAGATAGGAAAGCAAATTTATAATATAAAAAAGCTAATGTATATTATTTTTTCTTACAGCTGTTACTTGACTTAAAAAAAAAATTAAAAAGAACACATGCATTTGACTCGATTACGTCAAGATAGAGAGAAAAGAAATTTTGAAGTATAAGGTAATTAAACATTAAATTATAAGTAAATAGTAAACTTCGAGAGTTGAAGTCTGTTTTTTTTTTTTTTTTTTTTTTTTTGGAGAAAGTTGAAGTCTTTCTTATTTCACAAGGGGGAAAAATTTATAAACAAACAACCCAAACAATAAAACATGATAGCTACCAAAAGAAGAAATTACCTAATTTATTTAATATGGGTGATGCGTAACATCCTTTTTTTTTTTTTTTTTTTTATAGTAAAAATGCCTAACATCCTTTTGATGACACATATAAGGCAAAATAAGACATTGAAAAATGATTTTTCCTGTATGTGTACATGTAGTTGTTAGAAAATAGATTCTTTTTAATGAATGATTTAGGACTCAAGATGTCGAGAAGATAGGCTGATGACCTTTTTTCTGAAACTGATAGTACCAGCCTACTAGGTCCAGCCACATATAATATTATTACTCTAAATTATTCAAGTGGATGTATTTATATTTGACTAATTAGGACTAAAAAGATCCCTTTTTTTCTTTCTTTTTTTTTTTTTTTTGACAGTGGATAAATTAGGTGAAGAAGATACAGGACAGATGGCGACCTTATTATATAAATGAAGACAATATTAATAATTGAATAAAAATGAAGACAAAATAGAGGAAAAAGATTCGATTCGAGATTTTCTCAATGTTTTTTTTTTTTTTTTCTCTATTAATTTCCGCTGAATATATCTCTCAAAAAAAAAAAAAAAAAAAATCTGCTGGATAGTGTATGAAATATATGATTTTATAGTCTGTCAAAGAACATAACATGTGGACAGGTTTTATGATGACTTGAGACGTTCCCATTTCATGCGTTCAAATTAAACTTCAAATTTCAGAATGGCCGGTTTAATCAGCAGTACCGAAATATACATATGTGTGTGTGTGTGTCTATATATATATATATATAGAGAGAGAGAGAGAGAGAGAGAGACAAAAAAAATTAAAAAAAATATTAAATTAAATGGATGAAAAGATAAGAATCAAATAGGCAGACGGCTTTGATCTCCTTGATGTTACCGGGATTTTAAAACTTTTTTTTTTTTTTTTTTTTTTTTTTGCTGTCCCCTTTATTTACTTTTTAGCATTAAACTTTTGACAATTACTCTATGATCCATTTCGTATTCCATCAACTAGTTTCTCTCTTTATAGAATACATACATACATACATATATATATGTATGTATATGTATACACACACTATAGCTGAATAATTAGAAAAAACAAGCAGGAAATTTCGAAAAAAAGAAAAGTTGAAAAAATGCACCCTTATCCAATAATAGAAGACTTCACAATGGAGAAGCAAACAAAATTAACCCCACAGAAATTCTAATAACCAAAAAATTTCACATGTTTCCAAATAATTTGAAAACGTACGAAGTTTAAGTAGAACGAATTCTATCAATATACAATATATATATATATATGTATGTATTATATGTACGATCAAGAAGTTAATTTCGCTTCATTTAATTAGAAGCATGCTAATTAATCATAATTGGTAGTTAATATCTAATTATCATATTTTTTACCTGGACAACTGCTTCTCGTGCGGCGATTGCTAAAATGTCTGCGCAGGAGACGACGCCAGGGCAAGCTTTTTCCACGTCTGTCTTGATGTTGTCAATGACACCATAACCCCTCGCCGAGTTCTTGTTTGGCAGTGCGTTTTGTTCGCCTGTGAAAGTTGCCGAGTCAACCAACAGTATGGATGCATCGCAACCCTACAAATTAAGCAAACCAAATTAGTTCTAATTATAGTCATTAACAAGCTCGAACAAACGAAAATGCTATAAGAATGAAGATATTAATTAATAATAATTAGGTCATTCAATAACAAAAAAACAAAAAACAAAAAAAAAAGTTGACCTAGAAATTATGTTCAATTGTAACTTCAGCTAATTACACTCTTTAATTAGTGTGTGCCAGCGAGCAAAGCGTGGGAGAAGGTAGTAAGAAAAAAACTCAGAGAAGTGCAACGTGCATTCGTGGACCAATGGTCAAGATCATGTCTGCAGCACTGATCTCGACTGATATCACTCGTTGGTGCATTTACCATTTTAAAAATCTATTAAATGGAGAAAAATTAGTGATAAAAAATATTATAGATCGGTTTTAGCAGTCTCACATTAACAAAGCAATCGTGGAAGAACAAGCGAAGAATAGAGGCGGCCATGCGAACCTCGGCCCGAATGGCCTGCCTCATGCCTGTACGGACGGTGTTTTCAAGTGTTGGGCAAGTGGTGGCATAGAAGGTGGAAGAGAGCTGTGCGCTAGTGGCACTGAAGGATAGGGCAAAGAGAAAACCTACAGCACAAAGTGCTTTGGCATTCAGGAACTTGAGTTTGAACATTAAGGCCATAATACAGATATTTTTTTATATGTGTGTGTGTGTGTGTGTGTGTGTGTGTGTGTGTGTGTATGGTTGCAAGATTGAAAGAAAGAGCTCTTAAAAGTTACTTGCACTTGGGTGGTCTGGATGAGGAATGTAATGTAGATGATATGTATATATAGAGAGAGAGTGAACATGAAATGCATGCAGAGATAGAAAGTTGGTCGTGACTTGGCTATGAAAATTCAAACTTTGCTGCCGATTGAAACGCGGTTTTGAGTGTCAAAGTATTCGAAATTTTGATTAATTTGGGGAATATCTCGTGGAGGCTAGAGAGATAAACAATTATATATTATTATATCATTATATACAAGATAATCTGAAAGTCCTCATAGCAATTTAAAAAAGGGAAAGGAAAGAGGCGTCTTCTCGCGACAAAGACAAAGTTATGTTGACTTCTTCGCTAAACTCCATCCATGCAAATCTAATCATACTTTAAATATTGCATGTCTTTTTATTTTGTATATATTGGTAACTTGTAACCATCTGTTGTGAAAAAAGTGATTGGGAAAAACAATTAAATTGAGAGGTTTCGGAGACAAAAGTAAATTTTGGGATATTCGGTAGAGAGCCTATCCTTTTCCAATCGTTTTAACTTTGGATAGAAAAGCAAATAAAAAAACTATTTGACATGAATGATTACAGACATTACAAAGCAGTCTTGATCCGAGAAATTAAAATATATATATATATATATATATATATATATATAGACACACACACCTAATAGCCCCGCGTTTTCTCATTTTCTAAGGATATGATAGTTAAATAAACACAACTATATTTTCTTTTTCCTCTTTTTTTTTCTATTCTATCAAACACTATGAAACAAAAATAAAAAAAATAAAAAAAATTTCACATTTCGTTACATATTCCTCACTTCATCTTTTTTTTTTTTTTTTTTTTTTTTCCAAACTCTTCTACAAAGTAAGACATGGTACATTCTTGGAAAAAAAAATGAAAAACTCAATCTGAATTTTATTTAGATTTAAATTTTCCAATCCAAACCTTTCATCCAAATAAGCACTAAGATGTCACGATTGAGATACCAGCTGCTACATAATGTTGTGTGTTTATCATTCAAATCATTAAACAACTTTATTTGAAAAAAAGAGGCCCAATATGTTTGTATGTGTGTGTATATATATAACAAAGGAGATCTTACCATTTTTCTCTTGGATATAACTAGCATTAGGGGTGGCAATACGGGTCGCAACATGACGACACGACTCGAAAACGACATGAATTTCACGGGTTCGGGTTGAGAAAAATAGGGGGCGGGTCTATTTCGGGTCACCCGAAATTGACACGAAAAAAAACGTGTCGTGTTCGGGTTGAACCCGTCCAACCCAAACACGACACGTTTTTTTTCGTGTCAATTTTGGGTCAATTTTCATGTCGCGGGTCAATTTCGTGTCAAATTTCGGGTCAAATTTCGTGTCAATTTCGTGTTAATTTCGTGTCGTGGGTCAATTTCGGTTCGTGTCGTGTCAACCATAATGAGTTCGTGTCACAGTTTTGTTTCGTGTTCATATCGCGGGTCGTGTTTGGGTTGAGGAAAAAAAAATCGACACGGCTCTAACATGACACGAACACGACACGTGACACGAATTGCCACCCCTAACTAGCATGTTCCAAGCACAAGTCATGATATTAAGTGTCATCAAATCCTGATCAACTTTATTGCCATGTTTATAGTTATTAAAGTAATTGACCTAAATAGTCACTGAACACTTTCAAAAGTGACTGTTGGGTCCTTTTTTTTTTTTTTTTTGACCGAAATAACCCTAAACTCTTATTTTTTTAGCCGTTATAGTCCTTTTCATCCAAATCCGTTAACTTGTGAGGGTATTTTAGTAATCTAACAGTAATTAATTTAACAAAAATTTTAAAAAAACCATTAGAAAAACAAAAAAGTTTCCTCTCCTTTCTCTCTCTCTCTCTCTCTCTCTTCTTTTCAAACTCAGTTCGGCAGTGGCTTTTTGGGGGGGGGGGGGGGGGGGGGGGGGGGGGGGGGGGGGGGGGGGGGGGGGGGGGGGGGGGGGGGGGGGGGGGGGGGGGGGGGGGGGGGGGGGGGGGGGGGGGGGGGGGGGGGGGGGGGGGGGGGGGGGGGGGGGACTCAGTTGTGGGCTGGGGGCACAAACCTATGTAGAGGAGGTGGGGGAGAAACAGCGGCAGGGGGTGGCAAAACAGAGAGAGGAGAGGGGGCAACCCCCAGTCAGGCTGGGGGGGGGGGGTGTGGACCGGAAAGAGAGGGGGGGTGAAACAAAGAGAGAGGGGAGAGAGGGAGAAAGAGGGAAGGTATTTAGTCATTTTAGTATAAAATTAATTATTTAATAAGAATCTGTTAAAATTTTAATGGATTTTAACAAAAGAAAGGGCCATAACGGCTAAAAAATAAGAGTTTATGGTCATCTCGGTCAAAAAAAAAAAAAAGAATATAGACCATACCGTTATCTTTGAAAGAGTTCATAAACTATTTAGGTCAATTGCTCTAGTTTTTAATTAAAATCTTAAGTTGGGTTTGGTAGGTCAAAGTCAATCATGGTAAGAAAGAATAAGCACCATTATTATTGTGCATCCTTAATAGGAAACACTTATTTATTATTTTGGATTTGAACTTTTATGTGTGTTGGTGAGTAATTATTCGGATTTGAAAAACTACTACACGTTAAAAGAAGTAAATAAATAATTTCAGTACTAGATATTAAAATCTTAATTTGACGAGTACTTATCAAGATACCTATCAAAAAAGTGTAATAATTATGAAAGGTCCAACCTCATCCGCATCTTAAAAGTCTTCACGTAATGTTCGAGATAAATATAAAAATATATGTAGATCATAGTTGTATGTATGCATTTACGTCTTTTTCTTTCTTTCCTTCTTTGAATATTTCAGCCAAAAAAAAAAAAAAAGTCTTTTTCTTTGGTAATCACAGAACAAAATAACAGTCTGGAGGGCCAATAGTATCCCACTTGCATGTACATATATGTATCAATTTGCTTAGTCAATTAAGTTATAAATATATCAAAGAATATTTATACCTGTATACTAATTAAAGTCTTTTTCTATTGGCGAAAGCATGTTTCGTTATGCGAAAACAACATTTCGAAATTTGCAGATTTGGATTACGTCTCCCATGGCCGGTGACCTATTTTTTTTCTTTTTTTTTTTTTTTTTCAATTTCACTTTGAAAACTTTATATTTGTTTTTTCATTTTATCCTACTAAGATTATTTATATATAAATCTTTCTAAAAACTTAATCTTTTAATGTGCATTCTTATTGTAACAATAAATTGACTCTATCACTGAAATAATGATATATCCAATTGGGATGAAAACAATGAAATTACATTTTTTTTTTCCTAGGCTCTAACTGTTCGATGGCCGATTTAGGCCTGACCATATATGTTGTTGACTACTTCAATTATCTTTCTCATTTTTGATTGTGAAAAAATAACTGCTGAAATTACTTATGGCTAATTAATGAATTGACACATGATATTGACAACTTTGTCGTCCTATATTTATTTTTTATTTTTATTTTAAAATTGAATATTCAAATTTTGTATTTTATGATGAAATCAAATGTAATATAAGTTTAGATTTGTTGTTGCGAATTTATGTTCCATTGATTGTCTCTAAAATATTTAAATAACTTATCCAAGTTTAAGAATTTAATCACAAAATAAAAAATACTTAAGAAAATAGATGATTAGTTGAAAAATGGATATCAACATATCTCAACCGGATATAAAACTATTAAACTATGTCTATAATCATTATCGTTTTAGTTATTAGTAGCTAGTAAATTATCTAATCCTGTAAAAATGTTGATAACCTTAATCTAACTACCAAGTTTCATAAATAGATGTACACATTAAATTTTCCACAAGAATAAAACGAACCATGTAAATATCTATATATAATATACATTTGGAAGGGATAATGAAAATGGAGGGGATTAATAGGAAAATTAGGTGCAACATGAATCACGAGTTGTTTTATAGTGAAAGAAAAGGACAAATAAACGACTCAATATAGGCCCTCCTATTATTTGTAGTCCGTTATTTTCCAAAAGAACGAAACTACTCGAAAATATTCATCATTTAGTCTTTTTTTTAGTTGTTATGCACTCATGTACCTTTTTTATTCCACTATAACTGTATTATTATTATCATGCATACGTCTAAAATCGAATATGAGATTAAGCATCTTAAGCCCTTAACCCACCCTCGCCACTAGACTTGCCCTAGTGGCTTTTATCATTTAATCCATTACTTTTAGGCCAATCACTCGTATCAACAGTTTGCTTCCAATATGTTCATAATAGGAGAGATAAACTTTTTTTTTGTCTTCTTCTTGAATTTAGAAGGAACAGATTTGAACTTTATATTTTACGATAGAAATAAATATAAATAATTGCTTGACTACATGGAGAGAGAAAAGTGGATAATGCATATGAATAAAATGAATTACTTCTTCGTCTTCATTTACAAATCACAAAGAATAAACAAACAGATAATTCAAAAGTTATATATAAACCACACCGAAACTACGTAAAAATATAAATTATAAATTATCTATAACTATATATAGAAAGCACAATGTGCTTTATTGTGCAAAGCATTTTCGTCCAAAACGGTTCGTTTGGACGAAAATGTTTTGTATTTACTTTTTAATCCTTCAGTTTTTTTTACCCAATTTTTTATATTTTTTACAATTTAGTCTCTTTTTTTAGTCCTTCGATTTTCTTTTTTTTTTTTGCCCATTTTTTTTTTTAAACAATTTAGTCTTTTTTGTATTACACGAAGTGTTTTTTATTTATTTTTTAGTCCTTCAATTTTCTTTTTTTTATTTTGGCCCATTTTTTATTTTATTTTTACAATTTAATCATTTTCTGTATTGATCAATTTTTTCCATTTTACTCCTTTTATCTTTTTTTTTTTTTTATTTTTTTTTGTGGGTCTATTTTTTAAATTTATATTAAATTTTCTATATATAGATATAAAAAATTTAAATACATCCAAACATGTGCATAATATATGTTTTAGACTAGAATATATGGAAAGGCAATTACTATTTATTAAAAAAACTATAGAAGGCAAATGATTGAGAGAGAGCTGCAGAAGGGAAGAAAAATAATTTTAGCTAGTTAGAGTCAAAAACCATCGACCACTGATAAAAGCGGTTTTGTCTCTATGCAAAAAGGAAAAGAAAAATTATATATATAGTTGAAAAAAAGGATAGTGGTATTTGGTTTTCTTTTTTCTTTTTTTTCTTTTTTTTTAAAATAATGGTAAAGTGGGCATTAATTTGGTGATTCTGTATTTACTCAAAAGAAAAAGAAAAAAAATTGGTGATTCTCTATGGGTTTTGACAGACTGCCCATAGTTAGACTGATTCGAGTCTCAATGAAAAGATTTCGAACCAATTAAATTTGTAAACTGTCAAATTAGTTTTTAAGGAAAAACAAGAAGAAAGTAAAGGTTAATCTTATAGCATTACAAATCCATTCTAATAAGATTATTTATTTATATATTTATTTTTAGCTAAGAGTTACATCTTTTTTCTTTTTCTTTTTTTCTTTTCTTTTTTTTTTCTTTTCTTTTTTTTTGGCTAGAGTTGCAACTTACAAATACTTACAACGGCTTCTTTCAGCTTTCTACCAAAAAAATAAAAATAAATAAATTGATATATTTCTTTCCGCCAGGGGGAAAAAAGGCTTGCAACCAACCAATAGGTTCCTCTCTTTTTCCACCGAAAAAAAAAAGAAAGAAAGAAAGAAAACACAGGACAACCACCACTTCACACTTTACTAATCACAATAGGCTCTACTAGTTCCACTTTGCTTCTTCTTTTTACACCAAAAAAAATTATAATAATAATTGTAATAATAATAAAAGGTTCCACGTTGTGCTCGCTCCCCCTTTTCTTTTGAAAATAATAATAATAAAAGAGAATTAAATATGTGATTAAGTGATTTCACGCATGTTTTAGCACCAAAAAATAAATAAATAATAAATAAGGGTGAGAGAATAGGGGAGAAAGTAATCTAAAGAAGATTATCTACTACAAACAAAAGAAGAATTAAGGACAATATTGACAAATACAATGAATGTTCCCCCCCCCCCCCCCCCCCCCCCCCCCCCCCCCCTAAAAAATGCAATTACTATTAAGAATGTTCTTTGCTATGTTTTAAGATTTTTTTAATTTTTTTTTTTGGGTGAATGTGTTAAGATTCTTTTGATTACTGAAGGATTTATATCAATAAATATGTATATATAGTTTTATTGTTGTACTAGTTGATGAGGATATGTAGAGACAAACAAAGCAAAATAAATGGAAAAAAAAAAAAATCACGTGGCAATTGAAAGACCCAATGATACAATAGAATACACATTCCACTCATCTTACATGCTAATAACAATCCCAGCAAACTAAATGGACTATATATTTTTTCCATTGAAATCAAACTACAAACTACAGTTTACATTCTAAAAACAAGAACATAATGTTTTTTTTTTTTTTTTTTGGGTGCTAAAAAAGGACACACTAGCTTTTGCGTCTTCATTACGAGGATCACATGAATTTTCACTCTCCAAAATGAACGTTATGTTTCAGGTTTCATAGTTTGTTTGGATTACATAATTTATTTTGTATTATATTCTAATGTGTATTGATGAGAAAGAAAGAATATGTGATATAATTGATAAAAATATATAGGAAACAATAATGAATGAATAGTATTTGTTTTAGTTGATTTAATGTTTAAATAAAATTGTATTGGAACGCAGTATAGAGAATGAATGTGAGAAACATACTACAAAAGCTTCAAGATAGGATCGTGGAATACTGGGGATGCATATGGGTTGTGGGAGTCATAATTCAACTGTCAACAATGGGGCTCACTGAATCCAAATGGCAATGATGTTCTCATCCAGCTGGAACCACATGAAGTTTGGTGTCCCCACCAATTTGGCCCTTTTTTTTTTTTTTTTTTTTTTTTTTCAAGACGGGCCCCGCCTTAAAAAGAGCAATATTGAAAAGTACCACGGCGTTGAGCACAACCCATTAAAAAAGGGCGAGTTTCATGACATAAGACCCACAAAGATGAGCCGCCTTCCAGCATTTTTTTTCCCCATAGAAAACACTCCCAAAAATTTCTAGCAAATCATAAACTTCTTCTAGACTCTAGATGCTAGTGCTAAAGTACTGAAGTCGAAAGAGCAAAATACACACCATAACTTGAGAAAAATACCTAGATAAGCTCCAAGGCAGGGAAGACCCGTAACCACTAAAGATGCCCATTTAATCATTGTTTTATCACACATCAGGAGTGCCCAAAGTCAACAGAGCTTCATTAACAGCTAAGCAAATCATTTTCAACTAATCCTTGACTTCAACATTGTCATTTTTCTTAATTTTTTTTAGAATGAAAGATTTCTTCTTGTTACATCAAAGAATATACACATATAAATATATATATATATATATATATATATAATATTCTAGCCAAGTGAGTTCCTTGTCCATAGTAAAGAGCATGAGGCCAACCCACGGGTAGCTCTATTAGCTTTCCCTATAAATATGTCTAAACTTAGCTCCCGCGATAAAAGATGATAATCCACATACTTTAGACATGTTCATGCTAAGTCATCTTGGTAACATATTTACTTAAATTAAAGAGTTACACAGTTTAAGAAGCTAGTTGATTTCCCAAATTTGATAAGTATGGCAATATTACCAGATTCTCTTGCAGACAAAATTTTAGTGTCTTGGGACCACATTAGAAGCTACGACAATTTAGTTTCTTAGCTAGGAACACATGCCTATAGACTAGGTCTAAAAACTGCACAAAAGTCAAAGTTAGCTAAGGAAGCACATGGATATTCCTCCGCGTCTTCAATTAGTTTCGTACACTTGATCTACCAAGATCCTGAGTGGTAGGAGACTTTGTAGCATTGAAACTAGGACAGTTTCCTACCTTTGAAACTTAACCTGTGAGTCTTCACCAAAGGTACCAGAGACTGCACGACATCCGCCATCAGTGGCCTGTAATCCGCCTCCGGTTGTACGCACATTGCAGCAATTGCCGCCACCTGAATAACCTCCTTCATTGAGTACTGTCCCTCTAGCGCAGGATCCATGATCTGTACAACTTGCTCCCTATCTGTCAGCCGGGGCAAAGCCTATAACGCATACCAGCAGAAAAGAAAAGATGAATAGGATTAAAAATCCGGTGATTAAAAGAGAGAATATAAAGTTTAAAAGCAAGAAGAAAGTATGATTCCAAGGGAGAAAGGGCCAATAATCTTATAACGGTTGAACTAAATGCTTAATTCTCATATTTATTCCTTTTGACTTGCTTTTTTGATTCCAGTTGCAGATTTGTAAATGCACCACAAATAAAGTGGCTAATAGTTTTGTTAAGAAGAAGAGAAGAGCTAAAAACCTACCCAAGAAACAAGAACACCTTCTCCGGGAGGTCTCTTCATGTCAACTGGAACTCTTCCTGTTAGCAACTCCAAAAGGACAACTCCATAACTGTACACGTCCGACTTGGTTGTAAGATGCCCTGTTAAGGCATACCTGCATGACAATGTTATTTAGATGGACACCAATTAATACAAAAATAGACGAATAAACAACTTTTGTAAGCAGATGTAATTGCAGCTAAAGCTTCGGAGGTTCTCACTCTGGGGCAACATATCCCTGCGTGCCCAACACTCGAGTAGAGACATGGCCTCCAGCTTTATCAGATCCAAGCTTGGCCAATCCAAAATCAGAAACTTTGGCATGGAAATTTCTGTCCAGAAGAATGTTGCTGCTCTTGAAATCTCTGTGAATCACAGGAGGATTAACATGTTCATGAAGATATTCCAAACCCTTTGCAGCTTCGAGGGCTATTCTCAACCGCGTTTCCCAGTCCAACCTTATGGAGAGAGAATTTGAACCTACAAGTCAAATTTATCCAATATGAAATCAACAGCAAAACTGCCTTCACAATAGCAACACTAACATACATTGATAGAAATAATAGATGCCTAACACAATATAGGAACTCAATGTAAGATATAATAGAGGGCAGGATAACACAACAAAACCCACAAAGAAATAGTGTCAACTATATTAGATAGAAACAATAGATGCCAATATAACAAAAGAACGAGACTAAATGCAAGAAAGAATAGAGAGCAGGATAAAACAACTCTCAAAAGAAAAGTTTCGTGAATTATAGTGCATATCCAGTTAACAGCTCGTCAATTGTAGCATTTCTTATGCAGTCAGTAAATTACATATTCGTATGCATAATTACATTCAGGTAATGATAGAATCAAGTAGGCACATAATTGATCAAATAACAATAGAATTATATAGACACGTATTTCATAATCACATAATAACTGTACCACAGATGAGCATCACAAAAACCAGATGCTTATTTCCTTTACAATTCCTGAGAATCAAGAAATCTTTTTCTAGACACATCATATTTGCATCGGTTCTCTTCCTCTAACAGCAACACAATGGTGTCCAGTATGCTAGTGGGTTAATTGTTTGAATGTACTCGTTTCAATTTGACGATTCAAAGATTCATAAATTTCATAATGATCTTCAATAGGTATATTATGAGATTTTCAATTTGTTAAAATATCCAGAAGGGCTAAATCTAAGCAAAAAACATGACAGAAGGAACTTTCAAAACATATTCCATTGTCCTTATTTTAAAATTTTTTTGGAAAACATAATTGTGTGGACGATCTTATATATAGATAAATAAGATTACCCAAAAGCTCCATGTAACAGATCATGCTTGGATAGCAAATGATGGGCAGAGGAAATAGTTCAACTAGAAAAAATCACAAAAGTTTAAGATCAAGTATCATTACATGTTGTGAAATACATATACCGGGATTTAATCTTTCGTGTTTTTCTTCGTCAAAAATATATATTATGAATATGAAAATTTCCATTTGTCAAGTCTTGGCATGTTAAAAGCTTTAATCCACTAAAGAGCTCTACTTACCACTAACAGGGTACAAATGTTCCTGTAGACCTCCATTTGCCATGAACTCGTACACCAGCACTTTGTGATTACTGTCTGAGCAATACCCAAGCAACGCCAGCAAATATGGAGAACGCAACCTGCTTAGCATTTCCACCTACAATCATATATGAACGACTCAGGCGATTAACAGTTACAACAGACAAAATGCACAGCTTAAAACTTTTCTTTTCTTTTCTTGTCTTTTCTTTTTTCGTAGGTTTGGACAGAAAATAAAAAAGTAAAATGAACAAACCTCCACTTTGAATTCCTCTTCTCCCTGCTTCCCAGCCTGATCCATCAACTTAATCGCCACTTTACGCCCGTCGCTCAGAACTCCCCGGTATACGGACCCGAACCCGCCGTGCCCAACCACGTTCGACTTGCTGAAACCACTAGTTGCAGAATATAGCTGCTTAAAGGTGAAAACTTGCAGTCCTTTTTCAGAAGTAGTAGTAACTTGCGGATTTGGACGGTCAGTTTTAGTTTCAAGATCAACTCCTTCATAAGAAATTCAATCCAACATATTTCTTAGTTAACGCCCCATTAGTCGCTAATGAAATGGTGAAAACGCCATTAATTGAATGCATAAAAAAAAAAATTTAATTAAAACCATGTAAAAGCATTTGTTAAAATGTTTCTTTTTCTCTTTTACGAATGATTGTAAAAGAATTTTTCTTTTTCCGAAGGCATCAAAATAATTTTAGAATAAAAGCTAAAAACACTTTTTTCCTTCCCAAAGGGGATGTTGGGGGGGGGGGGGGGATGGGATCTAGTTTAAAAAAGGAAAAAAAAATTAAGCAGCTAGCATTTCTCTTCCTTTGGCATTTTCGTGTTCTTTAAAAAAAAATAAATAAAAAATAAGAGCTCTTTACCAATTTTTTTCTTTTGTGTTTTTCTTACGGGAGCTGAAGTTAATAAAAAAATTAAACCAAAAAAAAAAGGAGCTGATTTAGTTCGTACTTTCTTGGAAATTTCCTTTGGAACCAAACAGAGGGTTAAGGATAAAACGGGGCTCACTTGCGCGGTTCTTCGCAAGCCTGGAGACCTTGTTGCGGATATAGCAGTAGTAGCTCAACGCCACCAGCAGCGACGCCACTGCGACGGAAGCCAGCACCACAATCGCCACCAATGCCACCCGCTCTCTCCTTCTATACTCCTCCTCTGCCTCCATTTTTCTCAACCGTAACCTAACCCTAGAATGGAACTAGTTCACTGAAGAAGAGGAGAGAGAAACGGTGAATTTTCAAGCTTTGAAATCCGTGGATTCTGTCTCTCTCTGTCTCTCTTAATTTTGTGTTGTCTTGTTTCGTGGCGCGGAGAACAGTCGTATTTTAGAAATTTTTGGAGTGGGATTTTGCAATTCGGCACTCATAGTTTAGAGAATTTTCGTTTCTTCCCTCTGATTTGTAATAGTTTCGTTTCTGACCAAGATTTTTTTTTTTTTTTTTCGTTGGCTGCTTTTGATCAAGAAATTGAGTCAAGTGCAATAACATATGAAAAAATCGGTTATCGAATTATTAATTTGTGTAAAAACTAACTGTAAGTAATTATCTTAATCAGGGTAAATTTTTTCATTTGATTTCAATTATGAAAGTTCTATAAAATTTAAAAAACACATGTTCCAACATTAAACTAACACAACTTTGATTAAAACGTATTTGATATTCACGTCCCAATCACAACTTTAATAATTTGTGAAAAGAATACTATTGTAGGACAAATCAATAATTTAAGAATTGATTTTGGAACGTTTTGAAATTCAAGAACTTAAATAAAAATTGAACCTATAATTCAAGATCAAAAATAAAATAACCCTAACAACAAAGTATTTTGTTACTTGGGGATTTCATCCAACTAAATCAACTTATCATCCACCATTAAGAGCAGTTTTAGCATAAACATGAGTTGCTTGGAATAATAGTTCTAACTGCATGTTCAACAAACGTTTCTTTAGAAAAAAAAAAAAAAAAAAAAAAAAAAAAAAGATAATAATATGTTCTTTTGACCCTATAGCTTGAACAGCTTGTACTGCATGTGACTCCACTATTTGGAGATTCAAACCTATGTAACGTGCCCATTGTAGGCAAAGACTCAAGGTTCTAATTTTCCTTATCTTTTAGATATATAGTATGCCTTCAACATCATTAGTAAACCCTTGCAATGACCAGCCAAAACAAAAAAAACAAAAAAACAAAAAAAAAAAGTCTTACATATAAATAATATACCATTACATTAGTAACATATTTGAATATTCATACTTAATTATTGTACCATTTCCAACGTATAATTTAAACTTAAACTCTTTAAAAATTATTTTACCAGTTCCAACTTAAAATTTATAGTTCAACTCTTTAAAAGAAACAAAATAGAAATAATCATGAAAATTGCCTATCTAATACAAAAATTAATGCCCTTTCTTAAACATTGTAAGGTTGTTTCAACTTCCACCCATCATATATTAGTCTAAGAAGGGCATAATTAAACAATATAGAGACATAAAATTAAAGAAGTCAAGGGGGACAAATTTGTTCATTAAATACATCCCAAATTTAACAAAAAACCATTATCCCAACAAGTCCAACCCACCACCAAACACAATGGGCGGCTTAATTTTCAACATTTTCTTAACCGACCTCTGCACCCCCTAATTTTAAAACGAGTATACATCCCAAATAAACAAAATCATTATCCCAACAAGTTCGACCCACCCACCAAACACAATAGGCAGCTTCAGTTTCAGCTTTTCCCAACCTGACTCTGTACCCCCTAATTTTAAAACAAGTAGTACTAGAGATATCAACTCTATTCACAAATTTTTTAACATTAACACACCTGTTATATTTTTATTGATACATGCAATCAATTAATATTAGAATTGATTTCCCTAACATTTTTATTCTAAAATAGACTAGGATAACAATATATAAAAAAACTAATAATCAGGGGTCAAAATGGAACAAATTCTAGTCAAGGATTATGTGTGAAAATAGCCCTCAAAATAATAGAAGGTCTTTGGAATGCAAACTCCCGCCAACTAGCACGTATGTCAGTGCTGATTGGACAGAACTCATACAGAAACACATGCTTTTTTTTCTTCTTTATTCATTTAAACTTCACCTGCTCCGAACATTAGTTTACAACGAATGACATTGGGACAAAACAAGGCCACTCCTTCATGAGTCTATGACGCAAGGCAGCAACATAGTCACATCCACCACAGCCAAAGGCCTTGAACTAGAACTGAGAAAAATGAAAAAAACAAAAAAAAACAAAAACAAAAACCACAGTCTAGTCATTCTTTTTTCTTGCAACTTAGACACATTTGACATACACACTCAATTTAAATTAAACTGTACTTTTTGATCATATTTTTTGTCTTTTTCTGAAATTTTTTTTTATTTTTTTATGAAAAAGTCAACAAAAATTACTATTCAAATTTAAAAATCTCAACTCAACTCAAACTCAACTTATACACCAAACACCCCCTTAAGTTATTTAAAAGCGTGAAAAGTGAATAAACAATTTCATTTCCATGCAAAATGGAATTTTTGATGGAGAGATATATCATTCAAGATACTCTTCAATTTACCAGCATATTACAAAAATTAAAGGAAATAAAGAGAGCAACCAAAAAACATTGGTGTGTTCAAATGTATTAAATCATCTCTCTTTTTTTGGTAATCCAGGGAGGCACCTTGTTTTTAGTTGTTGAAGCTCCCTTTGAAAAGTGCCCTGAATAATTCCTAAGGGGTAAAAAAAAAAACCAAATCTAAGCTGGAATTGTCAGCTCCAATGAGAAACTGATGCATCAACTACGGCACGCCTTGTTGTAGTGATCTACAGCTTTGGATATTGATTGCACTGAAACGGCGAACCCGGGACCCATCTGCGCGTAACCATTGTAAAATATGTGATCAACAGATCGGATGGCTTGAGATATTCAGTTAAGCATTGTTCAAAGGAAGTGCAAGGTTGGATTATGCACTTACCGTGCTACATATATGGAAGGAGTTGATATACCCTGCATATTTAGATGCTGCAGCCAAAAAAAAAAAAAAAAGAAACAAAAATTTATTGGTCAATGAATCAAATATTGTAACATAGACTATGCAAAGGCGAGCAACTAGTTAAACTCCTTGTTAAATGAAATGCTGAAGAAAGGAAGGTGATCCTTGAGGTTCAGTATAGAAAGCTGAAAGAAAAATTGAAGATGCAAGGATGCTTGCTTGTAAAACTGTCGATCAGCATCCAAGACGGTCATTATTCTAATAAGTTCTACAAAATTTTGCTTTTGCTTTACGACTTTTCGGCTATCATTTTAATCATTAATTGGTAATTTGGCTGTTAGACACCACAACTAGCTCCTATATTTGAAGAGTGAACTGCTCATCAAG
Organism: Ficus carica; assembly: GCA_009761775.1. Classification (NCBI taxonomy): domain Eukaryota; kingdom Viridiplantae; phylum Streptophyta; class Magnoliopsida; order Rosales; family Moraceae; genus Ficus; species Ficus carica. The sequence continues at coordinate 15,436,805 of CM019743.1, forward strand.
TTGAGCCCAATATGACTAGGGCTGGCTCAGCTATTAGCATCATTAGCAAGCTGGACACTTCCCAGCTCTAGGCTTATGTATTGAACTTGAGAGAGACTACTAGTAAAATAAACATTACCACATGAATAGTTCATCCTGATGCCTAAAAGCAAAGCCAAGAGTTTATACCCTTCAACCTAATATGACTCGGTTCATAGAGAATTTATCTAACTACAAATCAATATGCATCACTTACTCTTTTTTAAGCCTGCAGGTTTTGCAAGCAAAAGAGCGTTCGCAAATGCACCGATATTCTCACGAATATACTCCTCTGAATAGCTCACCTGAATGAATAATAACACGTTTTATTACACAACAAGACAAAAAACAAGAACGTTAAATGGATCAAAAAGAAAAAATGTCAAGTCCATAAAATTGTATCCGGCAAACAGATTTAGGATTCAGAATAAGATAATGGTACCTTCCCAACTCCCACATGGACGATTGCTGTTTTGTCCATTTTAAACTCAATGTGACCTTGTCTTACTTTTTTTCAGCGCCTCCGAAACATCATTTGTCACAGTGCCTAGCTATACGATGTGTTTGTAAAACCAATAAAGGCATCCGTTACTAGTCGTCTAAAGATAAGAGCCAAATAAGAGATACAGAACAGTGAACTCACTTTAGGGTCAGGCCAAAGACCACGCTCTATAAGAATTCTTGAAATCTGTTTACAGCGAAAGACCCATTAATTAAAGTGCCCACAATTTCAAATAAGAATTAACAAGATTAAAATTCACATACCTTTGCCATACGCCGAATCATTTCATTTGTAGCAAAACACTTGTCAACATTGAGCTTATTACTGCCTGCAGAGATTCAAGCTCAGGTTATACATCTGTAACGTAACCGGTCACATGAAGGGACTTTAAAGTAAGAACATCTTACAACTCTTACAACCCACTGCCAGAACATAAAAAATAGAAATAGAAATCTAATCTAAGTACTAGCAATTCAATAAATAGAAGCAAGTTAGTTCAGTACTAGCAACTTCTTCAATAAGTTCAACTCCACCAACGATATCAGCTCCTGCTGCTCTGGCTTCATCTGCATGTCTCCCTTCAGCAAAAACGGCAACCCTCACAACCTGATTAAAAGAAAGAGACACTTTTATGCAATCAACTGCAATAAAAGTAACAAATACTACACCTGCATGATTGTTAGAGAGTTTAAGAATACCTTTCTGCCACCATGGGGTAGAATCATGCTACCACGAACTCCCCGTCCCTAAAGATCAATTAGATAGCAGTACATGTAACTAGCACACATGACACTACAAAATAATTGTAGAGAACCAAACACAAATAATAAAACCCCTATCTCTGGAAAAATCCAATATACTTGACGAAGGGAAAACCCAATATCATGACAAAATAAGTCAGTAGGAAAATAGACAGAAAATCTGCATATCCGTTGGACAAGCCACATTTAGGTGAATATGCCCACATGAAATATGGGAAATCATCATTAGGAAATATGATCATCAAGAACCTTTAGATAATCGTTTAAACAACTCATTCACATGAGAAAGTTCTCAGGCAAAACATTTTATGGCACCAAAATACCTGGAACCAAAATTTGACAAGTATTAAGATGCAAATCAAAACCAACTCAAAGCCAGCCCTGCCATGATTAGAAATGTTCTCAAAATTTTAAAAACTAACTTCACACCCATGATCTATGATGGATATGGACCATTTTCAATGCAAATTCCACTGACAATGCCAAAAGCATGAGAATGACGTATGTGATATGTTGTTCTATTTTGTGCACCAATGCATAATGTCATTTCAAATGTTATATACATTTTCTACCATAATTTTTGTGCTTTGGAACCTGTCTGAAAATAACAATATTATAATAATTAAGCTAAAAAATTGACATATCAACCTAGTGCAACCAAATGCCAAATTTATGTCAAAATTTGGCATTTGTATAAAAATATGGCATTAAACTTGGAACTACCGCTACGCGCCTTATCTGTACTTTATTTTTGGGGTAGGAATTCGTAGTGGGACGCTCTTTTCATAGATCCTTCAAGCGAGAAAGGTTGCCAATATAGTATAAAGAGTATAAGTAGGATTCCACTCAGGGCACACTTGTTAGCTACAGTTCCCATCTGTCTAGTAAAGAACTAGAACGCAAACTGCCCGCTGTTACAAGACTTCTTTTATTAACTGATTTATGTATAGGATTTCATTCGCCTCATGGTTGGGAACTAATGATTGCCTCTATCTACAAGGTAATGCTATGATTCAACTATACAAACCCCATATAAACAGAAGAAAATGAAACTTGAAACAAGAGCAGAATTTACTCGGAAGAATTTTGTTCTTACCGCTCGCTTGGCATCAATACCCAATCTTACATGTGCTTCAACAGTTTCATCAAAATTGCACTCGGCATTAGCCTGAAAGATAAAAATCAACGTTTAGAGATCAGCAATGAGAAATTATAGGCAATATCATGCTGTTATCTTAACAATAACAAGTAAAGAGAGAAACTTTATTCAAATTTAACTCATATTGTCTACATTTTCTCGGAAACCAAACAGAAATGGAAAAACCTTTACACTGACCTTGACTTGCCGAATGGCCTCCATCAAATCAAGGATAGGTTTCCTCTCCTTCTTCTCGACCTTAATCTGCGTTGGGAAAGGAACCACCACCTTCTCCTCCTCCTCCGCCTCCAGCGAAACCCTAGAAAAGGAGCTTCTCCTCCTCAACCGAGTAGTCATCTCGATTCGCCGCCTCTCCTCGCTCTCGCTCGCAGCGGCAGCAACCGGCTTCTCTCCACTTCCGCCATCTGCCTCGGCAGAGACCTTGTCCTCCGGCAGCGGCGCGACGCGCGTCGGGTAAGAGACCGGTGCAATCGACGGCGCGTCCTTGACGAAGCGGACGTCCTCGCGGGTCCAGGTGGATCGGAATTCCTCGCTCGGAGAGTCGCGTGGCCAGCGAGGCCGTTGGGCCGCCTCAGGAGGCAGTGGCGACGGTGTCGGAGGCTCTTCGGAGGGTGGTGGCGACTGGCCTTTGGGTTTGATGGCGTACGAGACCGGCTGTAGAGGAACGGGCCCGGGAGATCTTCTCCTGGATGATTCTTCTGCAGCGGAGGGGTTTGGGTCGGATTCGGGTGGCGGCGGCGAAGAGGAGCAGAGGAATCTGTGAGGACGGAGATGAAATGGAGGTCTAGCAAGGCAATGGCGGCGAGCTTCTGAGAGGAGCCTGCGGGATGCCATGGAAACCAGACGAGTGTGTGTGTCTTTTTGGTGAAAGAGACGGCGAGTCGGGGGGGTTTATGAGGTTTAAGGCCACGCAAGGCTTTTAACAAAGTAAGCCCGTTCAATCAACAGTAGCAGTAGTATGTAACTTTAGTACACCTTCTGATAACCAAGAAAAAAAAAATCTTAATCTTAATCTTACTCCTAATAATAATAAGATAACATAATATATATATATATATATGTATGTGACATATTTACTTATTAAGAATAAAAAATGAGAGTATAGAATAGAAGTCAATCTCTTGTTTATTGACTCTTTTTTTTTTAATGGGAGTGAGAATGGTTGATCCTATATCAATTTGGGATTAAAGAATGGGATTGACAATCTAATGTTCTTTTTCGGATTGTGACTATCATACCTACTATTAACATTAAATTATCATTTTATCCTTAATTTATTTGTAAAAAATTATATTAAAAAATATTAACAACATATATTAATTATTTTTATTAACTAAATATAATATATTTTTATTAACTTAATATTATATAATTATCCTAATTATTATTAACGTTATTTGAGTAAATAAATAACTTTTTTATCATAATATATTATTATGTTTCTATTTTTATATTTTTTATATTTTATTTATTTTAATTCATTTTTTTTTTTTTTACTCTTTTTAATTTTTTAAACAAAAAAGTTACACAATTTAATTTATTGCCTTAATATCATAATGATTATTTTAGTTTTAATAAATAGTATGATAATAAATAAAAAATTAATTATTTTTTAACTTTTGAAAACACAATAAATGAAGGGGTATACAAGTAAAATTACAGCAACTAACTCCGATTTTTATTCTAAGTAAACGCATGAATGGGATTGACAGTGATTCCGACTCTGATTCATGAAACCCAAGTAAATAACATATTTTGACTCCGAATCTAGATTCCAAATCTAGCTCACTCCGAATCATACCCACTTCGATTCATGCTCACTCCAATTACACGTAAGTAAACATACCAACAATATATATCCTACATATATAAATGAGTAGATAAAAAATTACTATTCATTTTTGGTAGTAAAAAACGCACCGTTTTTGGGTGTTGTTTTTGTTTTTGTTTTTGGTTGCCGTACAGCTAACACGGGGATGAGAGGGAAGGGGAGAGAGAGAGAGAGACTTGTGTTTTGAAACTTTTTGAGGTTTTTTTGGCTGTTGTGCAACTGACACACGGGGAAAGGAGAGAAAAAGAGAGAGTGAGTGTGTGTGTGTGTGTGGGGGGAGTTGTTGGATTTTGGGTTCTTTTTCCAGCTGACACTGTCCGAAGAGAGGGGGAGAAAGGTGAGTGGGATGAGGGATTTTTTTTGGACTTTTTTTTTTTTTTTTTGCTCGAGGGAAAGGAAGGAGAGAGAGAGAGAGAGAGAGAGAGAGAGAGAGAAGAGAGTACGAAGTGTGAAAGAGGAGAGGAAAAAAAGATTTTTTTGTATTAATATTTATTTTATATAAATTCTTAAAAATTATATATAGTAATTAATTTAAATAATATTTAAAAAAATTTAAAAGTGACAGTTTGGTCCTTATTTTAAAAGTAACTTTTTTTAAAATTTAGTTATAATTTTTATTGATTTTTCAGAAAAAATAAAAATTAAAATAAAAAAAATACAAATTAGTTAAATTTTAGTTGAAGAGCCAAACGAAGCATATATCTATAAATATATAAAACATCAATATGTATACTGTTCATGAGCTTCAACCAAAACGAGCGTTTTGGTTGAAACGCTCGTTTCATTTTTTATTTTTTTTAAAGATTTGTTTCTTTTTTTGGCTTTTTAACTACTATTTTTAAGGATTATTGTTACTGTTCATTCGTGTTGGCTAAAGGCTTTCTTGAAGAAATGCGTCGTTCCTTACTTTAAATGTTTTGATTGGTCCCATGTGAAAATTGAAAATAGGTTTTCTCTCTCTCTCTTTTTTTTTTTTTTTTTTTTTTTCTTTGGCGTAGAATCTATCATTAGTGAGAGATTTTTTCTTTTCATTTTTCATTTTATTTTCTCACCTTCCGAAAACAAAATATATTCCTACATTTATAAAATAGTAGATAAAGTAGGAGATTGGAGATTGTAATTGTTTTATCATCAAAATAGAAAGATAGATAACATTTTCTTTGTATTCCATACGCACATACGGATATATATATATATATTGCTTTAGAATATTGGGTTTTTTCTTTTGCTTTAGAAAGTTTCATTTAAACAACAAGAAAGAGAGTTCTTTTTAATTGTGAGCTAATAATGCCTTCAGGTTTCAAAACAAAGTTAATAGAATTCTTTCATTTTGGAATTTCATTTTTGCTTTTATATCATTTTACCATTATTTTCGGGCATATTCATGTTAAATTTGTGTTTAGATCGAGTTTTCTTGTTTAGAAATTTCCTACTTTTGACTGCTTTTAGAATGATTATCTGTCCTACTGTAGTTTTAGGAGCTCATTATGCAGAAAATATGCATATATCCAATATTGCTTAAGATAACGCCTACTACAACTTGTCATGTGAGAACTTAGGTTTAGGAATGTATTAGCATTTTATCTATACTTATTTTTACTACAAAACTTTGAACAAGTAGGTATAAATGTTACTGCTAGCATATTGTTATACAGCTAAAAATGTTTATAAAAATAAACTATTTTGCTTTTTTTAAACTTTGTTTGCAGATGCATGTGTGTATGTGACTCTATATATAAATTAAAATGTGTGTAAAATATTCATATTGACTCTTTTTTTATTTACCTTTTACTTCATTATCATATTTTCAAAACATTTTTAGTTTTCTTTTTCTAATCATTTTTTTCTTATTGCAATATTTTATTTTTTGTATAGCCAACAATGGGATTAAAACCTTTTTTGAGATAACAAAATTCAACTCTATATGTTTTGAAAAAAAAAAAAAACAAAATAAATGAGTTGTGTGTTATTATCTTATTTATTAGAATGTTTGACTTTGTTATTATTGTGTATTTTATTATTGTATCATGAAGTTTAACTCTTCAACTTGTTTATTAATCTGTAATTTTTTATAATCTCTAAAAATATTTCTTCATATTAAACGCTATGAAAATTTTCATTACGACTCAACATGTGTAAGGCACGTTCCCAAACTAATAATAAATAAAAGAGTAAATGTTCACACTTACATGTATCCACAAATGTAGTTTTTTTTTTTTTAAATTACATTCTCTCACTTTTGTCCTTTTCTCTTTTCTTTTTTCTTTTTTCTTTTCCTCTTCTTCTGTATTATGTTTATCTTATTACAATTTTACCCTTTTAAATCTTTTTCTTAAACTTTTATATATTTTATTTTAATTTGTTTATCTTCTTACATTTTTCCCCTATAATCTTTTTCTTAAACTATCATACATTTTATTTTAAATGTATAACATCAAATACTGTCCATACTATCTTGTACTTACTATGCAATAATATTTCTGTCCAAATAAGCCTTCATTTATATATTTTCCTTAAATCATTTGAAATACTATTTTATAAAATATTACTTTTATAACTACTTTTTTTTCCTATTTTTCTTGTAAATTTATTTCTTTACAAACTCGCCCTTACTTCAAAAATCCTCAATTTGATTTTGTACTAAATTAAATTTTAACATAATAGATTCATTTAGTTACTATATAATATTTTGTTAACTTATTTTGATCATTTTTGTATCTTTTGCTTAAACCTTACCCTTCTTTCTTTTATTTTATCTCTCGTAAAATATTTTTTTCAAAATATATCCTCATATGTATCCTTCTATTTTTTATTGTTTGGCTTATTTTCTTTAAATCTTATTTTAGGACCCGTTTGGTATTTGAGTTTGAGTTAAGATTTGTAAGTTTAAATAGTGATTTTGGTTGATTTTTTCAGAAAAGACAAAAAACTTTTGGGGAAAAAGACAAAAATTGAGTTGATGGTGGTGAGTTTAAACTCACCACCCAAACAGGCCCTTAGTTGTCTTATTGAAATACTATTTATTTTAAATATATTGATGTTAAAATATTTTTTCCCTCAAATACATCTTTATGTATGTATTCTTTTACTATGTCAAAAAATCAACAAACTTAGAGTCCGTTTGGGGTGTAAGTTTAAACTTACACCCATCAACTTAATTTTTGTTTTTTTCTGAAATTTTTTTTTGTCTTTTCTGAAAAAGTCAACAAAAATTACTATTTAAACTTATCAATTTCAACTCAAACTTATACACCAAACACCCCCTTAATACATGTGCTGCACATGTTTATAAAACTAGTATAATATAATAAAATAAAAAAGTAAATTCAACAAATTAGCTGTTCCTCATTATTATTTTTGAGGTCATGGCAATCATTCTCAGAATTCACTACGAAGACGTAGCAGAGGGCACGGCAATAGCTCTTCCATGGTGGGTTCATGGCGGAGGGTTGATGATGAGAGCTCTTTTGGCTCTCTCTCGGATTGTACCGCTCTCTTTCACGGATTATACCGCTAGACCGAACGGTAGTCAAACGAAAGAGCTTTTCTTATTATTTTTAATTGACATTTTTTTAGTATTAATTTTTATTGCATTTGCATTTTTTTTCCCCAAATTGTAAACAGTGATAAAATCTAATTTTAGCATTGCTCGCTTTGTTTACTATTTTAGTGTTATTACGAGTCAATAATTTTCAGTCTCATTAGGTCTGGAATTCATTTTATTCATAGTTTTTGTCATCACATTCGAAAAAAAGGACCAAACAGAAAAAGAACAGTAAGGAACTAAGAGAGATCATAGAGAGATCATAAATACATCATTTTCCAATATTTTCGTTAATAGACTAACATTAGCAAAAGATAATCCAAGATATGGACAGTATGGTGGAGCTCTCATTTTCCTTCTTGTCATCAATGTGCCAATTGGCAACAAAAGAAAAAAAAAAAAAAAAAAAAAAACAGTTTTAACCTTTTAAACTACACATCACCTGCATCGTTAGCTGGGGATTAAATAAAATTAAAAAAAAAAAGTCGATCTTTAAGTTATTTGTCTTTTCCTATCTCTATGTATGCATATATTGTTGGACTTGGGGACAGGTGAATTCAAACTCTACACTTAATAATGGAATCAGGTATAGAATAACCACTGCTATGCTAGATAATTTTCAAGATTACATATAACAAGAACTTCCCATTAGTAAATCAAGCATGTCATCAGGGGTCAGGAGTGTTGTTCCACCAAGTATCAATTCTACATCCGGTCTTCCACTATCAGATAATGCCTCCTGAGCTTCGCGCACCTTGTTATTTATTATTAACACACAAGGAATTTGAAGTCAGATCTTTTTCTCAGGTATATAGAAGTTCATGCAACAAAAGAAATAATCAAATGCAATATAGTCACAGAAAGGTGTCGTTTTTGCAAATGAAAGGTTCAAGAAATTCAAACCTCAAGCCCGTTGATGCCGCCGATGACAAAAACCATAATGACATTTTGGTCTCCTAAACTCGGTTTTGCCTGTAAATTTTAGCTAGTGATCTTTAGCATATGTGAAATATTGAAGTAAGAAATGTGAAAGAAGTGATGGAAGTGAAACGTACCTGGCCAAGGCCAAATCTTCCAAATCCACTTTTAAAGAGTCGTCCCACGGTGGAGGAATGGTATTCCAACCCAGAAACATCATTTTTGCTTAGAACCTTCGTTAAAAGTTTATAAAGTAGTCCTTTACTTGTGTAGGGATCTCCACCGAAATTACTCTCTGAGGAAATCATTCCATCTCGCAGCGGTTTATTCTTCCTCTTCAAACAGGATAATTTGTGAAGAAATTTGAAAAGGGTATCTACCCTGTCACGCAGTTCCAACTTCAGCTGCATGTCACCATACTTGTCTTTGTTACTAGTTTCCTCACCATCGTCGGCATCTTCATCACCCCACTTACCCCATTGGTCGTCATCGAAATCATCAATTTCTAGTTTATCTGCAGGTGATTCTTTGTATTCCTCTGATTTGATCCTGTTAAGGTTTCTCTCCAGCTCTTCCATCAGACCATTAAGAAACTTCAGTTTTGCTACTTCTGGGTTTTCAAGAATGGCATCGACGATGGAATCTTTCAAGAATTGCTCCTCTTGCCATGAAAAAGGGCCATCAGATCCAGATGTCGGGAAATTCTCGCCGGCCCATATATATCCACTAATCATAAGGAGCAGAGCGTCTTCGAAAGAAAGTACCCTTTCTGAGGCCTCTGGTTTTCCATTTTTCTTTCCATGTGATCCTGCAAAAGCACTTTTATTGATGAGATCGCCAATTTGAGCGGCAAGACTCTGGCTTGTGTCTCCAGCACTTACACTCAATATTTTCTCAGCACTGTTAAATGCATCCCATCTTGCAGAGTTTGATTCATCTAGGGCAACCAGCGTTGCCGCTGCCAATTGAATAATTCCTTTGTTTCTCAGTAAAGATGATTGATTTTTAGCCAGTGCTTTAATCATAGATTGCAATTCAGATTTTGTGGCAATACCGGGACGACTTCTCACATTTACAGTTAAATTTTCACGCCGAAGAGCTTCTTGAAGCCACTTTTTCACTAGTATGGATCCATCTTTTGTTCTTCTATCTAGTATGGCTTCCAAGTATGGAGTTCCACGGAAGTTATCTGTGGAGACAAAGGACCCACGTAGAAGCTCCATCTCTGATGAAAGATTCTTTCCATCGTGGATTTTGTTTCTGAGATTAATCAAATCTACGATTTGAGAAGAAGAATTGTTGGAGTCCCACCCACAAAGAAAAGCTTCAACACTCTCCAAGAGCCGGAAATGATCTGTTTTACAGTCTTCTTCAGTTAGAACATTAGCAATTGGTATACAGACATCGACAGAAGCACGTTGCACACTGGAAGGGCCATTTTTCAGTTTGCTTTCTGAACTTTTTACTTGAGTGTAGGATTTTGTTCTCTCTCTTCGGGGCAAAGATGAAAACATACGATCAACAAGCGAATCCCCATGACAGCATGGAGTAAGAAGATCAAGAGTGCGGTCAATAAGTAAAAGTCCAGCTGAGCGTTTGCGTCGGCCCACATCATAAAGACTTGACATGTCTATCAAAATCTTTCCCACAGTTTTTGATAGATCTCCAAGGGAAAAGATTTCCATCTTCAAGTCCATCTGCATATTTATAAATACAATCTTAGCTCAGGATAAAGTCAACAGCTAACGCAATCAGAATTGGAAACATAATGAATTACCACCCATGGTGGGAGTAGGAGCTGGAAGACTCAAATTGCCAATTTCAGAAGTAATAACAAAATGTGTCTAATTCTATATATTCTACTTCCATAGTACCATACAGTAGTTCTATCTGAGGCATCAAAAGAAACTTTGATTTTCCATAGTCAAAACGTTTTAGGTTTTCCAATTGGAATTATATGCAGCTCTTAAGGGATCAAACATTTCGGATATCACCATACGGAACATTCTGGGCACTTCAACTTTTACAGTTACGACACTGCTTATTTCAGCTGTTATATAGTAACTAAAAATTCATCACTCTTAACAAGGCTAACATAAAAGAAATCTAGCTTTAAGGACAACAACGTTATGCCTAGAAGATGAAACGGGAATAAAGCAAAGAATGCACATATGTACACTCAGCATTGTAGTTATTACCTTGGCAGCAAGATGGTAAAGAAAATTTGCAGTAAGAGTTGCTCCAGGAGCTGTATCATCGCCATCAAAATGCAACCCAGTACTTAAGGGAGGCAATCCTGGACTAAAGGCATCCTCATGTTCAACTGACAAGGATGCTTCCGCAATTGATCCCTCTGAAGGTAACACAAAGACTCTTGGTGAAAGAGGACAAATAATTGTTGGGAAGTGATGCACAGAAACAACCAACTTTTGTCCTACATCTTTGGTGCCGTCCAATAGATTATCTTTGTAAAAATCTCTTCCACTGGGACTCGCATCAAGGTGAGGGACATCGTCTTCACTAGAAGTGAGTTGCGACCATCCTTCTTCTTCAGAGGTCAAATTCTCCTTTAAGTTGCTACCATCTGGCTGACTGGATTTGGTGACATATTTCCTAGCAAGCTCCTCATAATCTTGGACAAGCAAGGATTCATATTCACGAAATGCATCTGGTCCCAGAGGTGAATCGGGATATGTTGAATGAGCTATCTACAATTAGCAAAGTGCTAAACATGATTAAAATGCAACAATATTCAAAATGAAACTCACCAATTAAAAATAAAAAATAAATAAAACACTACAATTTCGAAGAAGCACCTCTGAAATAGATGTGAAGACACTACAACGATGAACACCTTGATGTGTGCTTAGGCAACGTAAAATGTATCGATGCGCATCACTCAATAGACGAGATGTGATGACCATGACTTTTGTTGCAGGATCAGAACTGGAGTTCCAATCAACCACCTACAAAATAAGTGAAATAGGAGATCAAAGTACGCTTGAGGAGCGAAACTTGAATGAAAAGTCAAGTGAACATCTACATAGTTAAGCCAATTTTGGTTGGGATATTAGTGTGCTCAGGATTTGTTCCACTAGTGTTACACTATTCGATTCTTTTCATATTTAACTGGAGTGAACTAAAAGGCACGCAACTGAAATTAGAAGCATTTGTGAAATAAACTTCATATATATATATATATATATATTATAATTTGTAGCCAGAGCAAAGGATGATCTAGAGCATAATGTTGTAAGGTTTAAATTAAGTGTGTATCCTGGTCTACGGCTGAGAAAGAAAAGAAAAGAAAAACGAACCTGTTCAAGAGAACACATGTTTTCCAGACTGCAAACAGCACGTACTCCAAGGTCCAGTAATACAGGTAATGCCCCCATAAATTGGAAACTCTCCGTAGATCCAGCATCCAGGTAAATAATCGAACCTTCAATATGCTCTGATATCTACACGAGAGAGAGAAAAAAGTATCAGAGAAAATCCAAATGTTAACTGCATTATAAGAAAAAATGCATCTCTAATTTTCACCAGAAACACATAAATTCCAAACCATCATTTTTTCCTAACAATTCATGTTCCAATCTGTTATACCATGGCAAGATTGAAGGACTTAAAAGCAATAATTAAATAGTTTTTTGCACTAATCACAAACATCATAAGTTGAAATTAGAAACGGACCTGATACTAATGATCCGACATGAAAATTAAAACACAAAACCAACAGATTGCTAGTCATATGATCAGAACAAAATTGTATCATTTCATATTTCACAAACAAATGAGTAAGAAAGTAATGGGTTTGCAGAATCACCTGGCGAATGGACTCGAGGCAAGTTTTGGCAACATCAGTCAAAGCCATGTTTGGAATCACCAGTCTTCAATGTGAAATTAATACAAAATATTGGAATTTAATCTCTACACGAATTTGCTCGAAGTTCCTTTTTCAATGAGCTAAAAATATCCCCAACTAAATACTTGAGAGCTTGTTTGGAACCTCTGAAAATGAAGGAATTTAGATTAATTCCTTTCAGAAACGGGATTTTGGGGCCATACCAATCTGGTAAATTTCAATTGTAATTGAATGGATACAAATTCCATTGTTGAGAACTCGGAAAAATCAAGACATCTATGACTTTCCTGTAATTTCTCGAGAAGCAAACAGCCAAAAATTGCGACGAAAATTTCCTGATTGAAATGGAAGTGGTGCTTTGGAGTGAATTTGAGAGCGAGAAGTAGATTACCTCAACAATTGGCTGGCTTCGTCGATCGGCGGAAACCGGAATCCATGAGACGACGGTGAAATGATGGAGCTTTTGACGACTCTGGATCGGACTATTTCTTGGGGGACTGGACTTGGAACTGTTGATCCAGTATGGACGAGTAATCTGTTCCGGTAGGGATTCATGAATTTTTTTTTATTTTTTTTCGGGAAATCGTAATAATCATCAATTTTTAATAAATAATTGCAGTAATCATGTTTTTGGAGTAAATAATAAATTTAGTAAGTAAATAATTTGTTAGGTTGTAAATACTAAATTTATTTTTAGTAAATAGGTTATTTATATAGTAAATTATAACTTTACAAGTTATTTATTTAAAATATGAGAAAATTACCTAATTAATACCTTTTTTCTGATTTACTTACCAATATAACACAAATTCCCCCTCTTTATCAATATGACACAAATATTGTTTTTATTTTGTTTGTTTTGATTATTTTTATTTTTTTGGTATTGTAATTGTCCATTTTACCCCTTTGGCTGTTTTCATAAGATTTCTCTCTCTCATTCTCTCTCTCTCCTTCGATCTCTCCCTCCCACGATCGGTCACAGATCCGGCCGATCATTTTCTGATATCATCATATATCAGCCTTTGATTATCATCATATATCATTTTCATGTGTTATTTTGCTAATCACAGTGTCAGACCTTGTTCTTGCTTGCTCAATTTCAGTTTGAAACTGATATTGTGAATATTTGATTTTGTTTTCCAGTTTTTATCAACTTTTGTTGAAGCCAAAATTGGAAGTCGTTCGACTCTTTTGGTTATTGAGAAGAAAAATTCTGTAGTGTGATTGCTGTTGTTTTATATAATATGAGAAGAGCTTTTACTGCCATTTTAACATCATTACGTTGTGCTTTGTCATACAAATATTCCATGTTCGAATATAAGTGGTAGCCCTGTAACCAGCATTGTTCTATACATGTGCATTTGAGGACTAGCTCTATGGAATTGGCTTTGATTTGAGAGCCTCTAAGAGCCAATAAAGAAACAAATATATTAGCAAAAGCAAACTTAAATTAGGGAAGTAAAGCTTTTCCTTTGTAATCCATGTTAATGAGTTGTCATGAACTATGACTTGTGACTACTTTTTTAATTTCAATTATGTTAAAAACCGAAAATATTTTATTAGATATTTAATGGAGTATACAATATACTCTATTAGAGTATGCCAGTGACTGACACTTTGGATGGAGTTGGAGATATCCGATCATTCATGTTAAAAACTGAAAATAGTCTAGTAAAATATCTAAAATATTCTAGTAGAGTACGCGGTGTACTCAACTAGAGTATATCGGTGGCCAAAACCGGAGACAGCAGACCATTCATGTTGAAAACTTAAAATATCTTAGTAGAATATTCAAAATATTCTAGTAGAGTATGAACTATACTCTACAAGAGTACACGGTATACTCTACTAGAGTATTCCGACCATCGGAGCAGGAGACATCCGGCCATATATATGTTGAAAACTTAAAATATTCTAGTAAATATGTAACATACTCTAGTAGAGTATTCCAGCGACCGGAACCGGAGACATCCGACCATCCATGCAAAAAACTTAAAATATTCTAGTAGAATATGCACTATACTCTACCAGAGTATGGACTATACTCTACAAGAGTATGCCAATGACCGACATTGACAGTCGGAGCCGAATACATTCGGCTATCTATGTTGAAAACTGAAAATATGCTAGTAGAGTATCCAAAATATTTTAGTAGAGTATCCAAAATATTCTAGTAGAGTATGTCGGCATCTGGTATCAGCGGTCGGAGCCGAAGACAGATGACAATCCATGTTGAAAACTTATTCTCGTAGAAGATCCAAAACATTCTAGTAGAGTATGTATTATACTCTACTAGAGTATATCGGCACTGGCGGCTGGAGCTGTATATATTTAAAATATTTAAAATATTCTGATAGAGTATGCATTATACTCTATTAGAGTATGCCGACGACTGACTCCGGTGGGTGGAGCCGGAGATATTAGACTATCCATGTTGAAAACTGAAGATTTTGTTGTAGAATATCCAAAATATTCTAGTAGAGTGTGTATTATACTCTACTAGAATATTTCAGTGACCGGCACTGGCCGCCGGAGCCAGAAACATCATGTTATCCATATTGGAGACTGAAAATAATTTAGAAGAATATCCAAAATAATATATATGTTATTATAGTAGATTTTCTAAGTAACATGGGCAATTTGGGTAAAACATATTAGATTGACATTTGACTTTGTATGTTGACCTTTAACAATAACTATTTTGTGTTATATTAGTGAAGTGACAACATTTTGTGTTATGTTGGTAAAGTGGTGTCCAAATTTGTGTTATTTTCATGCATTCCCCTTAAAATATTTTAGAAACATGTAATTTATTTTAAATTATTTACTAAATAGTGAATATTATTATTTACATTTTTTTATTTGTTGTTATTTACTCTTTTTTCTTTGTTTTTAGGAGACGTAGGAAATAGACCACTTTTAAAAAAGAAATAAAAGAAAATGGTCCGATTTCAGCATTTAAAAAAATAATAATGACGAAATATAAATGATATTGCTAACAGTCTAAAGGTCGAGAGGTGTAAGCAGTAGTTTTTTCAATGTTTAGGGTTAAAGTTATAAATATATGAAAATTTAGGGTTAAGGAACTGAAATAAAGTTTTTCGTTGTCTTATATGACCAAAATATGAAAAAAAAAAAAAAAAAAGGATATTTTACTAACGGTTTAAAGTTTGAGGAGCATTCTTACTAAATGTTTATAGTTTAAGAGTATAAACCCTAATTTTGAAAGTTCAAAGAGCAAAATTACAAGAATATTAAAGTTCAATGATGTAATTATCAGTTGGTCCTGCACCCAAGACGAAGAACCTGTAAATTGTAATGCATGATTTTTAATATTGTACTCTGCATTTTCATCTCATCAAGTGAAAAAGGAGAGGAGGATTTTAATAGTAATTTAAACAAAAAAATTAATACACACATTAGACACACTTTGGTCGAAGAGGAAAACACAAGGATGAAAATCTATATTGACATCTTTTTCATGCAAGTGTCAAGCTACTTCTGACCCGCATTGGATTTGTGTTTGAAAACCAAAACACGATTTGTGCATAAATATTCTTAATCCGTGGACATAAATATTTTCACGTAAAACATCTTTTTGTTCTTTTTTTTTTATTCTTTATTCTTTATTTATTTAATTTCTATAGGGACTTCATTAGATGATGTAGTACGAAAATTAATACTAAAAACCTACCAAATTTAAGAGACTTAATGTGGTCCGCATTCACTTAGCCTCTAGGTGTTTCTTTTTGAGTCCATATATACCTGATATTTGGAATCCCGACCCTTGCCAGTCAATTTCTTATAATTAGGCATGTGCCTCTCTAAAGCACAAAAACCAGGGACGAGGGATGGGATATAAATACGTGAAAAGGAATGCATCACCCTCACTTGCCATCATGGCCGAAGCCAATGAAGGTTTCATCCCAAACCACCTATCTCGTATTAAGCTTTCAACTCTCTCTCTCTCTTTTTAAACAATGATTGTTACTGAAATCAGTAAATATAGACAAGGTCGATAACCCTTTAGCACTCTAATCATTTGCTCATCCTGTAACAACCCTAAGTTTTGATGACTTGTGATTTCCGTAGATACAAGGAGAACCTAAGTCTGAATCATGATCATAGTTAAATATCAGTATAAGTTTGAGTTCTCGATTAACTAGCTACGAGACTCAATAGTAGATTACTTAGTCAAGCATAAGGCCTTTTAAGGAAAAAGGCATAATAAAATTTCATGATTTCATGTTGGTTAAAGTTTGACCTAAAAAGTCAAAGTTGACCAAGGTTGATTTTAGGTTGACCAAAGTTTGACTAAGAGGATACTGCAGTATAATCAACAATATGGATACTACACTGCGAAAAACCATCTTTTCGGGCAAGATAGCAAGAATAAGCTATGAGACCACCCTAGAAAAATCAAGCACAATATTTGAAGCAATAAGGACTAAATAGTTTCAAGTCCGAAGAAAAATTTATACGTAGTTCAATTTTATGCAGATAGATTTTGGACTACAATTCAGTATGATAATACTGTTTTAGGACAAAACAGTATTGATATTATCGAAGTTAGTAAGGAAATAGACTGCATAATTATGTTAATAGATTCTTGGAATCAAGTGGATAATTATGCAAGAATTGGAAGCCAAGTGGCTCTATCTTAGCCGATCACCCGTAGGGACTAAATTGTAAATATTTTGTCCTTAGGGACTAAAGTGTAATTTTTAGAAAAGTTAGTAATGATGATGTAAGCTTGATGATGTCATGATGATGTAAGCAAACTTGGCCTCCAAGGAACCAAGCATGGCCGGCCACCTATAGGGGTCAAAATGTAAATAATTTTCTCTGAAGGACTAGAATGCAATTTTGAAAATAAATAAATCCTAGTTCAAGGATTTTTTGGCAATTTTGAGAAGTTTTCCATCACCTATAAATAGGTGAGAGGGGTTGGCCATTTTATTCACAAAAATTGTGAAATCTAGCCAAACTTTGCCAAAATTTCCTCTCCAAAAGCCGAACCCAAGTAAGGAAAGAAAAAAAAAGAGAAAATCAAAAATTCAAAAGGAAAACCTTAGGGGGGGGGGGGGGGTGGTCGGATTTCACATAGAACCAAGCCAAAGTTGGAAAAAAAAATTTGGTACCCATTAGGCAAGGAGGTCGGTTGTGGAGGGTGGCAAGGAAAATGGGAAAAGTTAGAACCAATCTAGCCAAACCCTTGAATGACTAAGGTAAACCCTCTAAACCTCTAAGACTTTTATTAAGTTTGAAGCAAGATGCTTATGTGTATGTTTTTCATGTGATTATGGCCGAAAATTTGGAACCCCAATTGGAGGGGAAGGCCGGCTATGGTGAAGAGCAAGGGGGAAACAAAGTTTAGACCCAAAACCTAGCACAAACCTTGTGTTGAATCAAGGTAATCTCCCTTGGCTCTAAGCTTTTTGATTTGAGCTTCAATTTGAAGTTTTAAGTGTATTTTCAAGTTGGTTATATAAGAGCATAAGCTCATTCTTTTATTTCATGCAATGGGTTTAGTGCTTGGTTATGTGCTTGATTAGGGTCTCAAGGTCTCAATTTATGTTTTGGTGCATGTTTTGATAATATGCTTGCATGATTATTAGGGTTTGCATGCATGCCTTTAAAGTGTTTGTGACATGTCCCCAATATGCTTAAGAAGTTGTAGGTTATGCATGTTTATGTTTGAGCTAGATTAGAAGCTTGAATGATGAATGATTATGTAAACCAAAAGTTTTGCAAACCCTAGCTTGGTGCAAAAACACCCAAGGGTTTGCCTTTGCATGAGAATGTTTGGACGATGTATGAATGTATATTTTACGTTAGAAAGCACTGCATGTTTGACGTAGGCTCACGGTTACGACCGTTTGAGGTAGTGTGCAAGTAATTTTCCATTAGAACCCACAAAAATGAAATTTGCCAGTTTTCGGGTAAAACTCATCAGTTTTATGAAAATGAAATTTTGAGGCTCTTAGAGGCCGAATTTGGAAAAAGTTAAAACATGAAAGTTGTAGAGAAGGGTTTTTCCTAGTGGGAAACGTGGACAGTTTTTGAAAAATAGGCTCCAAAGGCCTCTTTTTTTATTTATTAAAATCCGAGACTGAAAACTCCTGGGCAGGTCAGACTTGTGCTCACGGCCTGGGGACTTCAACAAGGAAAACGGATTAGTTAAAGGCAGAACCGAGTTTTCAGTAAAGAACCAAAGTTGTAGTATTTTTTGAGATCTAAAACTTTCATGAAGAAATACTTTTCAAATTTTAAACAGATTTTAAAGTTAAAACAGATTTCCAAAAAAACTGTGCAGGGTTCAGGAAAATTCATGCACATGATTTCTAAAACAGTGCAAAAGCAGTAAATTCCTACACATGCACTGATAATCAGGATTTATGAACTGTTTTAAGCAGTTTTTAAGAGGGGTTAAAATTTATTAAACAAGGGTAAAAATAAATAAGATAAGCCCAGTCCTATGGTAAACAACTATAGGACAAATAGTAACCAAGAAGGTTACCAATTTTAATGGGCCAAATGACTTAGGCAAACACATAAGAGAACCCAAGCACTTGAGTTAGGCCTAAAACCCATGGTTACCAACAGTAACCTAACAAGATACGGTTTAAGTATGGATTGGGCCTAGACCCAGGGTTACACATAGTAACCTAACAAGATGTTAAGCTTTATTCATGTTTGTCTTGGGCCAGATGCCCCAGGGTTACATCTAGTAACCAAACAAGAGATCATTTAGGGGGGGACATATAACTAGGATTACTCAAGGATGTTGGTTAGGATACCAACATTTAATGATTATGATTTATGGTAAGATAGATAGAATGTGAAAAATTCTTATCTTACACCCTGTTTGGAAACAGGAGTATGAACTGTTGCCGTGCCATGTTAGACGATAAGTCAAGAGCATAGGATACCAGGTAAGTACAAACCTCACCTACAGTATGGAAAATAGTAAAAACTATTTTCAAGTATATGACGTGTTTTCAAGTCATGCCATGTTATGCCAAGTTATGTGATGCCATGCTATGTTATGTCAAGTCATGCCATGTTATGCCAAGTTATGTGATGCCATGCTATGTTATGTCAAGTTATGTCATGTTATGTTATGTTAAGCTAATATAAGCTATTTTATGCCATGCTAAGCCATGATATGCCATGTTATGTTAAGAAATGCCATGTGTATGTATATGTTATGATATAGTGACATCATGAGGCATGTTCACTAATATTAAACCACATGATAAGAACATATTAAGTCACAAGATAAGACAAGTAAGGTGTCGTACCAACCTCCCGTTAGGTGGATGATACATGTTCAAGTTCAAGTTATGATTATTAACCTCTCGTTGATGCGTGATGGTCAAGTTTATGATTTCCAGAATTGTTAAGGGCCTTGCAAACCCTAACTTCCTGGAGATTGCGCGCTTTTGGTACGTACACTAGGGGCCCACATGTTAAGACAAGATAATAAGTTCAAGTTAATAATGAAGCATAAGACATTCTTAATCAATCATAAATGGACCATGCATAGATTACATGATGTTTGACATGTTTTTGTGAGATTATGTTTGTACTTACTGGGCGAAAGCTCATCAGTATATTTCATACTGTAGGTAAGATGCTTGCAGCTTTACTTGGTGGGCCATGGAGACGATGCAACAAGTGAAGGGATGTATGTGATACAACTATGCAAGATTTTCCGCAAAACACTTTAAGTATGAAGTTGTACCATGTTATGTATATGATGTATTCAAGTTGTAATTTAAAATAAAGTTTAAAAGAAAAGAAAAATTTATTCTGAGATTTTCTGTGTGTTCAATTTCAAGCATTAGAAACATGTTAAGTAAGTCAAGTAAGATAAGCAACTAAAGTAACGGCCCACGTTTACGTAGTCGGTCCTATGTGGATGACCGGGACGTTTAAGTTAAGTAAGCATGGTAACGGCCCTACGTGGGAAGTCGGGGCGTTACACATCCCATGTATTGTCAAAAAGAAGTATTACAAGGAACCAAAAGAAAGTGATTAAGTACTTATGCATGCTCCAAAATAAAATAATAAAAAATGCATATGCAGACGACAAAAGTAAGCATAAAAAACAAATAGCAAGATACCGGTTTCAAAGAGTCAAGCTAAAACTCTCATCTTAAAACTACATCTGAAGGAACAAAAAAAAGTTACATATACACTTAAAAAAGTTAGCTAGTTACAAAATCTATAGTAGAGTAGACCCAACATATTCCTATGAACAACCGTAGTACAAAACTCCGAATTATTGAAACACCTAAGAGTACTTTCAAGATTAACCGATAGGAAGCAAATTTGTTAGTGACACGATTTCCTTTTTAAAAGATTAGGAAATTTTGTCAACTCTGATTTATTTATTTTTTTAAAAAAGTCACTCAATAAATAAATAAATAAAGGAAAAAAAAAAAAGCGTATGCAGATGCAAAGTGAACAAACAACGCTTGCTCAAGGCCGAATACATTAAAACAAGAACAGAAATATAGCAAAGCCGGTGGATCATCTCAAAAATCTTGTAGCGACCATAATTGCATTCATGAGTTTCCAACCAAAAAAAAAAAAAAAAAAAATCCTTGAGATAACTTTTCCCAATCGACGAACCATTAGCCTAACTTATAATGATGAGGAAATTCTTCCTCGCAATGCCCTTTTCTCCCTTGTACATTATTTGGAAAAACATTAAATGAATTTAGTGGTTAAGGGAAAAACAATTTCTGAACCACCGAAATAATTAACGTACAGTTTTCATGTGTTTTTCGAGTTATTAAGAGATGACATGACTATACCTTGAGATCTTGATGCCCTACTAAATATAAGTCATGTCTAACGTTAATCATATAATTAAACCCTAAATATAACTGCACAAGTGGGAAATCTTATTATGATTAAAAAAAAATGTAATACAAGGTAAAGACTTAAAATACAATCATTACTCACTCTCAAGCTCTTTATTCGATCCCTTCATCAATTATTATTATATATATATTACACGACCAACACAAATACCACATGCATGATTGGCATTTTTAAGGGCCATACAAACGACATGCATAATTTATTTCTTATTTAATGGTAAGGCAGAATATGATGATCATGATACGTACTGTGTCCAGCATCACAGCAGGCACCATACATATAGCAACTTATATATATATATATATAACTAGCGGGGGGTGGGACAATTTCAATTAAGGTTGATCTTGAGCATCTGATCAGCTGGTAATGGTGGATCCAAAACCCACTCTCCAGTGCTTTCGTCGTACTCCATTCCTTTGTTCTTCTCGACCCACCATGCTCCGGAATCTTGAGCTCAGAAATGAGAAACCTACACGACTTGTTCACCAAAGCCAAGCTCCTCTTCACCTTGGGAGTGTCACCGAACTTCTGGTACGGCCCATTCCACCACGCCACCACGTGCAAGTTGGCCTCCAGGTTGTGCCAATCTCCGATCGTCTCAGTCAGCGACTTCGACTTCAAGAACGGCGATCTGTTCGTGTCGATCTCCAGGTCAGCCGTCTCTATGGCGACGTAAATGAGGGCTATGGAATCAGGCGTGTCGGGCACTTTGTCCCTGATGTTGTGGGTGTGAAATATCTTGAGATTTGAGAGTCTGCCCACCAAATCCTTAAACTCCGGGTTTCCGACTTGCGGACACCCGAAGACGAAGGCCGAGACGAGGACGTCGTCACCGGCGACTTTGTTTTCCGCTAGATCGAAAGCGGTCAGAGTCGCCATGGATCCCCCGAGGCTGTGCCCGTCACCACAACGCTAATCTTCTCGCCTTTGTACTTGTTCTTGATCTCTTCGATCACGTTGTAGATCTGCTCCCTCGCACTCTCCTTCACGTACTTGGAATCCACGTTAACCGAGGTGTAAATCGAGAGCCAGCCACTGTGGACTTTGGGCTCACCTTTCCCAAACCACCAGAGGAGATTACTCGCCTGGTCCGGCGACGACGGACCAAGCAGAGGCTTGACGGACACGGGGACGGCGCCGAAGATGTTGCTCACCCATTCGGAGGTGGTGATGGTCCCTCGCCAGGCGATGTAGACCTCTCAGCGGCCGATGGCTCGGCTGACCTTGTCGGTGGTGATGGCCACATAGCCCATCCAGTTCGACTGGCGGTCCCAGGGCTCGACGGTGGAGGAGTCCGCCGGGTGGATGAAGAAGTTTTTGTCGGTCTCGCCGACGCCAGAGGTGGCGTAGATGAAGGCGACGACTTGGTAGCGGGAGGCGTTCTCCAGCACGACGTCGCGGAAGAAGGAGTCCTTGGGGTAGCGGGAGTTGCCGCGGTTGGGGGAGATGGTGTTGGAGTTAAAGGCGTCGTAGGTGGCCTCGCAGAAGTTGCCGCACCGGAGGATGAACTCGCGGAGGCTCAGGTTCAGCTCCGGCTCCACAAGTCCCTCCCAGTTCTTGCTGCCCAGGATCTCTTCCCACGTCGGCGAAGTAGTTCCATTTACTTTGCTGGGGATCACCGCTGCCATTTTAATTTGGAGAAATTTTGATCAGTACTGTTGTAATGCAAGTTCTGATATGGGTGCATTGTAGTTCCTGAAATTCGACCTTTATATAGGCACGATCATCCGATATTTTGTTTTTATTACATAAACTTATTAACTTGCGTTTGGAACACTGGTTTAAAATGAATTTTTTAAGTTAAATTTGATTGACTTTTAAAAAATTAATTATAATTTTTATTGATTTTTCAGAGAGAGAAAAAAAAAAGACAAACTAATATGAAAAATTTAGTTATAAGAGAACCAAACAAACTCTAAATATTCTTTTTACCTAATCAAAACACTATATTAGCCAACTGATAGGAAAAGAAATACGATAATATCTTTAATTGTAATATTAACACTTCATTTACGTCGATCTTATCCAATCTTGCCAACCGTGCATGTATGCATGCATGCCCGAAAATGTCTACTTTTTTTTTTTTCCTTGCATTGAATGCTTTGTTTTTAGTGCATAACAACGTGAGACTGGGAATGTCGGCCGGCATTTTTTGTTTTCAGAATAAACTAGTTTTAATATTAAGACTTTGGAGCTGGAAAGTAATAGACATGGTTATATTATTATAGGGTTGGTCTCTTATCCAGTATCAGATTGTATCCGATAAATGTGAAATTTAATTACTGAGAATGTAAACTTCAGTTACTATAAATGTGAATTTATGCAAAAAGAAATGTAAAATTAGGGGAATTCACATTCACTTTAACTACATTTCTTTTTGTATGACTTTACATTTTTAGTAATTGAAGTTCAGATATCAAATATCATACGGAAACGGATATGAGATTTTGTAAATTTTTTTTTTTTGGTTTATTTACATAAATGATGATTGAGAAAAATTGACATTACGAGAAACTCATAAAAAAAACAACCAAAATCATATCTCTAAATACCAAAGGGGTCATATGTGTATAAATGCACACATGCATGAATAAATGCATTGCAAACGATGCACATGATATACAAAATTAGGAACGAATTTTGAAAGAGAACTTAGATTGTGGGGACTCATCATAAAAGCTAAGTTTAGGAGAGAGGGATCAGTTGAATGAATATTGTGAAAAGAAAGCAAAAAATGGTAAAACACTTAAAAGAGATTTCTATAGTGAAACCTGAAAAAATAGAAATAGAAATGAGAAATGAGAAATTTTTGAGAATAATGCTTATCAGAGTTTCTAAAATTTCGTTTGGTTCATGTGTATTTAGAAAAATTGGTTTAGGTATAAAAGAAGGGTGAAATTACATTATTTGGTTATATTTATGTGTCATATGTAACATTAGAAAAAAATTTCAATCATTTTCCTTTCTTAAAATAACCATATTTTCACAATTTTTTGTTTTTGGTTCAATTTTCAAAGCATTTGTTTATCAAATATAATGTAGAAAACATTTTTATTTTCACATCTCAAAAGACATACGCAAAGATTTTAAAAAACAACCAAAAACAATACAGAAACACCCTATATTTGGTTTAAACCGTCATACTTCAAGCATTAAAGTTGATAAGGTTGATTTTTTACGGAGCTTAATTTCTTCACTCATGTCTTTCTTCCTTTCTTTTTTCTTTTTCCCTTAATTAGTCGAGATTCATAATATATCCAAATACTTGAAACGTACAATAACAATTTTCATCACTTTATGAGCAAAAGTCCTATTGTTTATCGTAAGAGTATTATCAGCTTAATTTCATGAGATTTTAATTTTATTTTCCATATCCATTGAAGACTGTCTTGCTTGTTCTTCTCCCATGTACTATATATCTATTCGATAAATTATAACCACATTGAACCTTTCAATGAGACTCACATTTATATTGATATTTTAATGTTTGTAGTTGCTTCACAACTACCTTTCTCATCTAGTTGTCCCAGCAACATAAATTTGATTGCATCAATAGCTAATTTAGTTGTCAATTGGAAATAGAGGGATAATAATAGATAATAGAAAAAATTATCAAAATAACTATCTTTTTTTTTTATATTTTTTTTATTGATTAACATGACACAAATTTCTCATTCTTGACAAATATTATAACACAAATTTTAGTTTTTAAATAGATAGTATAATTTGTATTTTTCATTATTCACCTATACATATGAATTTGTCTTTCATTCTCAAACGGGGTTATTAATTTACTTGGGCAAACAGAAGTTCAAGTTATAAGTTAAAAAAAATTTCCCCAAAGAAAAAAAAATATGAAAAAACTAGGACTATATTAAAGTCTTTTCACAATTACTAGCAATTCAAGATACATATATACATATATACATATATATATATATATATTGTATATGTATGTATATTTTTAAGGTGTCTAAAAAACGAAAACTAGAAATTTCATTATATATCCACATGTCAATTATTTTGCATTATTTATATTTCCATGAACTACATCTACTCTTTTTTTTTATTTTTTAAATTTTAAGAGTTTTGTAAATTTTCTTTACATATCTTCTTTTACTTTATTTTTATCCCTTCAGTAATAAAAGATTATGTTCCTTTTCAAAAATTAAAAGGCCTAAGGCACTTGTTAGATTAAATGCAAACAAGTTCAATTAAAAAAAAAAAAAAAAAAAAAAAAAAAAGTGCCGTTGGCACTATCACAAACTAGTCTGCATTAATGTATAGAATTATGCCTCTCAATATCCTGGACACAATTATTAGTTGGTCCTGCACCCAAGACGAAGAACCTGTAAATTGTAATGCGTGATTTTTTAATAGTAAATTAAACAAAAAATTAAGAGACACACATTAGACACACTCTGGTTGGAGAGGAAAACACATGGACGAAAATCTATATTGACATCTTTTTCATGCAGGTGTCAAGCTACTTCTGACCCGTATTGGATTTGCGTTTGAAAACCAAAATACGATTTGTGCAATGGCACAGTTAAAATAGAGTAATTCAACATGGTGTTATATTGACACACACACACACACACACACACACATATATATATATATATATATATATATAAGTGCCAAAGAATATTATAACCTGCGTATATATAAATATTTGTATACACATAAGATGTTTTTGATTAGTGCGGGAAACTAACTCTTGAGTTATTGCTTTAAGTCTTAAGTGCCTAACATCTTGTATTTGTGTTATATTACGAGTTGGTACATGAACTATTAGATATCATATGATATCTATATATATCTATATATATATATATATTTGTATATTGAAATTTGAAAGGGATTATTAGGGAAAGTTAAGATTTTATATTAAGAAAAGTCATTATTTTGTATGTTAAGAGTTTTAATTTATTTGTAATTATTATAATTTAGAATATGTCTTGATTTAATAGATTTGTTAGTGTTATGAAACTTATATAATTTTATTTATTGTAATTTGTAATTATATATGAGCCCATTTATAATATCTATCACTAATGAATTCTTTATTTTTAATCCATGGACATAAATATTTTTATGTTAAACATCTTTTTGTTCTTTTTTTATTTTTTATTCTTTTTTTATTTAATTTGTATAGGGACTTCATTAGATGATGTAGTACGAAAATTAATACTAACAACCTACCAACTTTAAGAAACTTAATGGAGTCCACATTCACTTAGCCTCTAGGTGTTTCTTTTTGAGTCCACATATACCTGATATTTGGTGGGTCCCGACCCTTGCCAGTCAATTTCTTATAATTAGGCATGTGCCTCTCCAAAGCACAAAAACCAGGGATGAGGAATGAAGATTTAGAGGCCTCAACTTTCTCTTCTTTTTTTTAAGTTTATAACTGTTCTATAAATTTACATTTAGCCCCCTTCAAGTCTCCCTCCAAAAAAATTTTTTTTTTTTCATTTAATCCTATATATTTTTGTACAAATTTACATATAACCATCCTTATAATAATTTCTAACTTCGTTTGTCATGTCTATCTTCCTTGGATGAGCTGGGTTTCCACCCATTACAAAACTCATTAATTTATGTTGTCGCATGTACTGCATTTATGTTCTTCTATCAACAAAAGTAGTACTGGATGTTCTTATACCATGTGTTAAATGATTTTCTTTTACATTTACGAGCAAGATAATCACATGTATCTGCGCTTGCGAATTGGATAGAACTATGAAGCAATTATAATTTTTTTTTTAAATGATGAGAGAAAGCAACTAGCATATATAAAGTGTTTTAGGACATTGTAACTTGACATCTCATAAACCACCCATCTCATACTAAGCTCTCAATTCTTTTTTTTTTTTTTTTTTTTTTTTAATAATAATTGTAACTGAAATCAGTAGATACACAAAGACATCCTGATGAGATCGATAACCCTTTAGCACTCTAATCATTTGCTCATCTCATGTATTGTCAAAAAGAAGTATTACAAGGAACCAAAAGAAAGTGATATGTGCTAACGCAAGCACCAAAATAAAATAACAAAAATGCGCATGCAGATGACAAAAGAAAGCATAAAAAACAAAAAGCTAGAGACCAGTCTTAACGAGTGGAGCCAAAACTCTCATTTTAAAAGTACATCTAAGAAGAAAGAAAAAAAAAAGTTACATAAAAACTTATAAAAGTCATGTAGTTACAAAATCTGTAGTAGGGGAGACCCGATATATCCCTGTGAATAGCCATAGTACGAAACTCTAAATTATCGAAACACCAGAGAATATTTTCAAGATTAACCGTATAGGAAGCAAGTTTGTTAGTGACACGATTTCCTCGATTAGTCGAGTTTCATATTATATCCAAATACTTGAAACGTACAATAACAATTTTCATCTCTTTATGAGCAAAAGTCCTATTGTTTATCGTGAGAGTATTATCTGCTTAATTTCATAAGATTTTGATTTTATTTTCCAAATCCATTGAAGACTGTCTTGCTTGTTCATCTCCCATGTACTATATATCTATTCGATAAATTATAACCACATTGAACCTTTCAATGAGACTCACCTTTAAATTGATACTTTAATGTTTGTAGTTGCCTCACAGCTACCTTTCTCATCTAGTTGTCCCATCAACATAAATTTGATCGTATAGCTAATTTAGTTTTCAACTGGAAATAGACAGATGACAACCTAAACAATTATCTTTTTTTTTTTATCTATTAATTAACATGATATAAATTCTTATTCTTGATCAACATGACACAAATTTAAGTTAACTTTTAATTTAATTTTATATTATATTAGTTTAGTGTTAATTTTTTATGTTATATTAGTATAATAGTCTTTAAATTTGTGTTATTCAAATACTTTTTCCTCGATAATATGAGCAACATGGGCCCAAATTTTAGAAAGATTCCAAAGAAAAAGATCTGGGACAATTACTCAAACAAATGTGATCTGAGAGCCGTTATTTATCCATGAAAGTTTAATTTAATTGATAGAAGATGGACCGGTAATAATAAAATTTATTTTCCATCGTATAAACTCGTAAATTACATGGAAGATTATTTAAAAGACGAATGAAGCCCAAGTCGCACAAAAGTCATATTAATGGCTTTTGATGGAGAGTTTTCATGTATATAAGTAGAGAGAAATAAACCGAAGGAAACGGAGAAGTATCACCCAGACTATGATTCGCAACCTTCATCAGAAGCCTGAAATATGAATCTCAATGAAATCGTGACAGTAAAGTCACTCTATCACTAACATATCTGTCAAGTACATAATAATGTGTTTAGATAAACCATAATAATTATTATTGGACTCCAATGAGATTGGTCAACAACTACGGTAAATATATTTGAATGTTCTACAGTTTTCCAACAATTTAACTCAAATTTAAATATAAAATTTCATTTTTTAAAAATTCATACTATATTCATTTTTTTGCTTTAACATTATTTAAATGTCACTTTATACATAGTTAATTTGAATGCATAATTTAAATTTTACGTTTGAATATAATCTAATGATCCAAACACGCATATAATCCATTATTTCTTTTTTTTTTTTTTTTTTTTAAGTTAGAAACGGAATTGGATTTGTTCCTTTTTCACTTTCTAAAAGGGAAGTAGAAAGGAAACCACCCACCTTTATTATTTAATTACTTTTCTCAAGTATCTCATTATTCATGTACGTTTTGGTAAACATGCATGCCCATGTACAGGTTTGTTCCTTTTTCACTTTCTAAAAGGGAAGTAGAAAGGAAACCTCCCACCTTTATTATTTAAATTTTCTCAACTATCTCATTATTCATGTACGTAGGGAAGTAGAAAGGAAACCACCCACCTTTATTATTTAATTACTTTTCTCAACTATCTCATTATTCATGTACGTTTTGGTAAACATGAATGCCCATGCATGTACAGGTTTGTATCGGGTATTTAGTATTGATGCCCTCTAAACTTGTTATCTTTTGGTAATTTACCCTTAAACTTTTAATTTTGATAATTTGTCCCCTAAACTTGCTAAACTATTACAATGTACCCCTTTTAGTTAATTTTAGACTAAATTAAAAATTTAAAATTATATGATTTGTATTAGAGTTTGGATTAGATTTGGAAATTTTTTGTTGGAAATAAATTTCCGTCTTCAAATGAGACGTACGTGGTTTTTTCATATCTAATTTAATCGAAGTTTAATTAATAGTGGGTACATTGCAACAATTTAACAAGTTCGAGGGTAAATTGTCAAAATTAGAAATTTAGAGGGATAAGTTATCAAACGGTGATAAGTTTGGAAGGCATCAATGCTAAATACCCGATTTATATTACCAACCATTTGATATGATCCATGTCATTAAAAAAATAAATAATAAATAAAAAAAGTTTGGACGCACAACACAATTGTCTCAAACACACCGAAAAAAGAAATAGAAATAGAAATAGAAAGATTCGTAGAAAACATGAGCAAGAGAAGAAAAACAAAACAAAACAACAAAAGAAAATTATCCAAGAAAACAATCGGCACAAAAATTGAAAACATGATCCCATGATCTCAGTTAATGAATTTTTTTGCTGCTTAAAGCAAATAAAAAAAAAAAAAAAAAACAAAACAAAACAAAACAAAACAAAAAAAAAAAAAAAAACAAAACAAAAACAAAAACAAAAAACAAAAAAAGTTTGCTGCCTACATGCATTATTCGAACTCTTTATCGCAAAAATTGTCGAGTATTGTTCATAGAGATATGAATATAGATTATGGAACTAAATAATGCTTTCTAACTAGTAATTATTGGGATTGGTGTCCATAAAGTATATGATACTATAACGTTATTGTGATTTATAAAAATGAATGTTTTAATTTATTATAGTTGTATATTCATGTATGTTTGATATAAAATAAATATCATTAAAATTCCATAATGTTTTTAAAGCAAGTCATCCGGTCTTTAATTTCTTTGTTCCCAAAGGTGTTCTATTTTGATACTAGAGCACAATCTCTTTCACGTCTCATCTGGTCTTTTTATAGCTAACTTTTATTTAAGTATTCCTTCTTCTTTTTGCCCTTCTTGTAAGAGTATCTGAAGCTCGTTTTTCTAATAATTATATCAAATGAAATGAACACTGTTTTTATTATTCTAGAAAGCGAGGATGATAACTACTAACGGGGATTTTATGTATATTGTAGTCATTAGAAAGTGCACTTTGTGAATCTAAACTTGCAAAATGAATTGCCAAGATCCCACATGGAGTCTCACACGTGCAAAAAGCACGTGGCTTTACTAGTATATAAAAAAGGAAGTTTTTATATACTTATGAAACGAACTCAGCTACTCATCTTCATCCCTAAAAAATATATAAATTTTTTTAAAAAAAAAAGAAAAAGGAAAAGAACTCAGCTACTTATCGATCACGTGGAATATACCACAGTTTGGTTGGGTTGGCAATCAATCATGCATTAACATTTATGACAAAGTAAAACTATTGCTCTCTTTCATTTTCGGTGATTTATTTCTATTGCTCGATCGAGCTGTTTTATCTTTTGTGTCGAGAGTTTTTCTCTGTCGACCGGGAAAGTAGTTGTTGAAATCACACTCTCCTTTTCTCTTGCTTGAAGGAACAACATACCGTTTACGAGTTACGAGGATGGAGGGTTAATATCTATTGCATTTAAAATGATATAACCTTTTGATCTTAAAAAAGAAAATGTTGATTTCAAAAAATGATAATATAAAATTGATCTTTATGATTGTAGTATAGCAGTAATCACATATCTGATTCCATTACAAGATATAAAGTTCAAATTCCGTTGTTTTCAAATTAGTATATGTATAGAGTCTTTTGATTACGAGGATAAGATGGATAAAGAGTATCCATTAAAATATATCCATCCTTAAAAATAATTTTGTTCATGGATACTTTAGTAATAATTAAATTACTAAAAAAATAGTGTGTGGAGAATAGGTTGAGTCATTTTCTTGAAAACCAATCTATAGGGTAATTATGCACTTTTTTTTCCCTTCTAGTATTTCCTTCAATTGGATTTTGACTATAATGTTTTTAATGAGTTATAGTTGGAATTGCTAGCAAGGACTGAGTTTAAATTCTAGGCTTTTCTACCAGACCTTTTTCCACCAGATGCATTAACATTTAGGTTGAGTCATTTTCTTGAAAACCGATCTATAGGGTAATTATGCACTCTTTTTCCCTTCTAGTATTTCCTTCAATTGGATTTTGACTATAATGTTTTCCTAGCAAGGACTGAGTTTAAATTCTAGGCTTTTCCACCAAACCCTTTTCCACCAGATGCATTAACATTTTGGTTGAGTCATTTTCTTGAAAACTGATCTATAGGGTAATTATGCACTTTTTTTTTCCCTTCTAGTATTTCCTTCAATTGGATTTTGACTATAATGTTTTTAATGAGTTATAGTTGGAATTGCTAGCAAAGACTGAGTTTAAATTCTAGGCTTTTCCACCAGACCTTTTTCCACCATATGCATTAACATTTAGGTTGAGTCATTTTCTTGAAAACCGATCTATAGGGTAATTATGCAATTTTTTTTCCCTTCTAGTATTTCCTTCAATTGGATTTTGACTATAATGTTTTTCTAGCAAGGACTGAGTTTAAATTCTAGGCTTTTCCACCTAACCCTTTTCCACTAGATGCATTAACATTTAGGTTGAGTCATTTTCTTGAAAACCGATCGATAGGATAATTATGTACTTTTTTTCCCTTCTAGTATTTCCTCCAATTGGATTTTGACTATCCATTGGATTTTGCCTATAATGTTTTTAATGAGTTATAGTTGGAATTTCTAACAAGGACTGAGTTTAAATTCTAGGCTTTTCCACCAGACCCTTTTCCACCAGATGCATTAATATTTAGGTTGAGTCATTTTCTTGAAAACCGATCTATAGGATAATTATGTACTTTTTTTCCCTTCTAGTATTTCCTTCAATTGGATTTTGACTATAATGTTTTTAATGAGTTATAGTTGGAATTGCTAGCAAAAACTGAGTTTAAATTCTATGCTTTTCCACCAGACCTTTTTCCACCAGATGCATTAACATTTAGGTTGAGTCATTTTCTTAAAAACCGATCTATAGGGTAATTATGTAATTTTTTTCCCTTCTAGTATTTCCTTCAATTGGATTTTGACTATAATGTTTGTCTAGCAATGACTGAGTTTAAATTCTAGGCTCTTCCACCAGACCCTTTTCCACTAGATGCATTAACATTTAGGTTGAGTCATTTTCTTGAAAATCGATCTATAGGGTAATTATGTACTTTTTTCCCTTCTAGTATTTCCTTCAATTGGATTTTGACTATAATGTTTTTCTAGCAAGGGTTGAGTTTAAATTCTAGGCTTTTCCACCAGACCCTTTTCCACTAGATGCATTAACATTTAGGTTGAGTCATTTTCTTGAATACCGATCTATAGGGTAATTATGTACTTTTTTTCCCTTCTAGTATTTCCTTCAATTGGATTTTGACTATCCATTGGATTTTGACTATAATATTTTTAATGAGTTATAGTTGGAATTGCTAACAAGGACTGAGTTTAAATTCTAGGCTTTT
The DNA here is from genome assembly GCA_009761775.1 of Ficus carica. Classification (NCBI taxonomy): domain Eukaryota; kingdom Viridiplantae; phylum Streptophyta; class Magnoliopsida; order Rosales; family Moraceae; genus Ficus; species Ficus carica. The sequence goes on from CM019743.1 coordinate 15,469,895, forward strand.
CCACCAGACCCTTTTCCACCAAATGCATTAATATTTAGGTTGAGTCATTTTCTTGAAAACCGATCTATAGGGTAATTATGCACTTTTTTTTCCCTTCTAGTATTTCCTTCAATTGAATTTTGACTATAATGTTTTTAATGAGTCTATAGGGTAATTATGCACTTTTTTTTCCCTTCTTTTTCCTTTCTAGTATTTCCTTCAATTGGATTTTGATTGTTGTTGGGGTTAGACTTCGTCTTCCCAATAATGACGTTAGCTTTAACAGTTTATCTAACGAACGATGAACTCCCTATTCTAACGCCTTCGTATTTGGGCCGGACCCAACTCATTGTAAAGTCAATAACGAACTTCCATCGCTCGCACAATTGGGCCGGACCCAATGAACGCGATACGTTCGAAGTTAAGCATTGAACATCGAACTAACATATCAAAACTGATCTTTCATCTATTGACTTTATCGGCCGCGAATGATAGATCATAAGGACAAAGCCTTATTTTCAACCCATCGTTCGTCGTTCATACCCAACAAAGCTTATATGGTTATACTCTCCATAATAGTCGAACCCAATGTTGACGATGATGTGTCATGCCATTATGATAATTGATCAGTTATCAAAACTGGCGAAAGGAAGCACATTAATAACCGTTAAAGCCCATAATCTATGGAACATTACAATAACTGCTGAGTTCATATCATGACAGGTGTCCCCAGCGGACAACAAGGGAAAACCGCTCAACATTAGTTATTGGTCCTTCCTCGATAAAAAGAGGAGGACCCCCCCCTCAGAAAGGGATCGGACTCTTTCTCTGAATTCACATACTGTTACTCTGCCAAAACGTTCCCAGAAATCATTTTTGTACTTGAGAATATCCATACACAGTGAATATATTATACTCACAGAGGACGTAGTCCAATTGGCGAACCTCTCTACATCTTGGTGTTGATGATTTTCCCTCTCTCTCTTTTACTTCTGTTTCCAATTATTTTCATACTAATTTGTTTTATGAGTTTCAATAACGATTGTCAATGGCCCATTCAACTGTTTGTTTATTCATTGTCATTAACTTTCTGTTAAATTTTGACTGTAGAAAAACTAGCATCTACAGTTTGGCGCCCACCGTGGGGCCCTTGGCCATCTTACATCGGAAACTCGTGCAGCAACCATGGCAGCAGAACATGAACACCAGGATGAACTTCCCCAGGGAAGCCCAATCGATCACCAGGAAGCTTCAACCTCTGAAGCGATCTCCCAAATCACCAATCTGACAAGATTGGTTGAGGAATTAACCAAGAAACACAATGACCAGCAGAGTCATATGGAGAACATTACTGCGGAGAACCAGATTCTCAAAAACCAGTTGATGGCAATCAACTCACAAGCCGCTTACTCGTACTACTACAACCCGTATGTCGGGTATTCCTCAGGTGCGAGCGCTGGGGGCTGGCGACCAGCCACCTCACACGAACAACGAGGCACGAACGATGGGACATGGCGACCAGCCACGTCTTACAATCCTCAAGTTGCGAGTGCCGGGGGCTGGCAGCACGCTACGCCCTATCACCAGCAACGTTCGAGGGCTACTTACAGCCCTATTACTCCAATGCAGCCACTGTTCGCATCTGAGGATACCCCAGTAGTAAACGAGAGACAAGCGCAGCTGAGACAGACGGCACCAGGAACCAGTTCAAGAAGACAGACAACACCAATACGGCGTTCGACGCCCGACTTATCACAATCATCAGAAGATCTCCTTCAACCAGGGACGAACGTTGAAGAGATGATGCGAAGTATAATGTCTGAGGAGATGAGGACATTGGAAGCCCAGATGCAACAACGCTTCACTTCGCAGATTCACAAGGCAACAACCTCTACGCTAGGAATCGACGATCTTGCCCGTGGTGTCCGCGAGACGCCTTTAACAAAACGGATCACCAACACAATCACCCCCAAGTTCAGCAACATCTATTTTCCTCGGTTTGACAGAATGTCAGACCCACATCACCACCTCCTTCAATACAAGCACGTCGTTCAATCGACGAATATCCCAACCGACATGCTAGATGATATGATGTGTAAGCTCTTCGCTCAGAGCTTGAAGGGTGCCGCGTTGAGATGGTTTTGTAATCTCCCTGCAGAATCCATTGACTCGTTCGACGAACTTTCCCTCGAATTCATGTGAAGCTACTCCGTTCACATCCAGTCCGGAAAAACAACAAAGGATCTATGGGGTGTGATCCAGGGACCACACGAATCGCTACGCGCTTACATTAAGCGTTTTAGCAAAGCGATTTCGGAGATCTCAGGATTGGATGATGGCACCGCGAGGGAAGCGTTGAAGAAGGGATTAAGGCATAGGTCTTTGTTTAAAAATGAGATATGTGCCCGATATCCCCCGACGATCCAAGATGCTTTACATCGAGCGAAGGGATTCATCGAACTCGAAGAGGAGAACGAACGAGTGGAACGAGACCTTGCAAGGACTCGGGAAGAACTCTCGAAGGCCCGTGATGAACGAGAGAAGAATTTTAAACGCGAACGTCCACGCCAACAGCGTCGAACAGAGAATAGGGTCGAGCGATCATCCAGACGAGATCGAAAACGTCCATTATCTCCACCAAAATATGCCCTTGGAATTAGCCCTTCAGAGCTCATCGCTCACCTCAAGCGCCAGGATTTTGTCACTTGGCCTAAGAAGTTGCCCGAGAACCCAGCCAGAGACACATCTAAGTATTGTGAATTTCATAAAGATCATGGGCATAATACCATCGATTGCAGGGCGCTGAGGGCAGAAGTGGCAGAGCTGTTGAAGAAGGGTCACTTCCATGAATTCCTTACAGAAAAGGGGAGAGAGACATACGGACTTGGTGGCGAAACCAAATAACGAAGAATTGTGCAGCAGATCGAAGACACGCCTTCACCACCGCCAGTTCGAAAGACGATTGGTGTAATTTGCGGAGGCTCGATCTATAGCGGGGAAACAGTAACTGCAGTCAAATCTCATCGAAGGAGAGCCATGCAGTCGATCGCCGCGATTCTTCCCGATGACCCCGTCGAGCACTCTATCACTTTTCACAGCAGCGAGGCCACAAACCTGAGCCGACCTCACGACGATGCGCTCGTTCTGACATTGAACGTATCGAACTGTGAAGTAGGTCGAATTCTGGTCGATAATGGGAGTTCTGCGGACGTTCTTTTCCTTTCAACACTTAGAGAGATGGAATTATCTGAGTCCGACATCGAACGATCGACTACCATTTTGACAGGTTTCAATGGGGAGTCAACTGCTGCTGTTGGAAAGATCAAACTTCCTGTCTTTGCAGCAGGAGAGAACAAGCTAACCACCTTTTTGGTTTTAGACTGCCCATCTGCCTACAACATAATTCTTGGTAGGCCATGGATTCACGCAATGAAGGCAGTCTCATCTACCTATCACCAACGTATCAGATTCCCTACGAAGAGAGGAGTTAGGGAAATAAAGGGAAGTCAAGAGGTAGCTCGAACCTGCTACCTCCACTCTTTAAAAATGAAGAAGAGCGACCGCTTATAGCAACTAGATGAGGAGAAATCGAGCGGACAAGTCGAGCCAGACGTAGAGCAACTCGATGAAATTCAGATTGATCCAGAACGTCCAGATCGAACGGTTAATGTTGGGTCAAAACTTGATTCCATCGTTCGCAATGAGCTTCTGAAATTTCTTCGAGACAATCTTGATTGCTTTGCATGGTCACACAATGACATGCCAGGTATCGACCCGGAAGTAACAACTCATCGACTCCATGTCGATCCTAGCCATAAGCCAGTGAAGCAGAAACGAAGGAAGCTGGGGATCGAACGCAACAAGATCGTGAGCGATGAGGTACGAAAGTTGATTGAGGTTGGATTCATCAAAGAGGTTCAGTACCCAGACTGGTTGGCGAACGTTGTTATTGTGAAGAAAAAGAATGGGAAGTGGAGAGTCTGCATCGACTTCACCGATTTGAACAAGGCTTGCCCAAAAGATAGTTTCCCCCTTCCACACATCGATCGATTGGTTGATGCAACCGCCGGACATGAATTGCTCTCTTTCTTGGACGCATTTTCAGGATACAACCAGATCCTCATGCATCCCGACGACCAAGAGAAGACAGTTTTTATCACGGAGAAGGGAATATATTGCTACAAAGTAATGTCTTTCGGGTTGAAGAACGCCGGTGCAACATATCAGAGACTTGTCAACGCAATGTTCGCTAATCAAATCGGTCGAACGATGGAGGTTTACATAGACGATATGCTGGTCAAATCGCTGAAGGCTGCGGACCACATTGGTCACCTCTCGGAGTGCTTCTCGGTCCTTAGACAACACAACATGTGTTTGAATCCTTCCAAATGCTCGTTTGGTGTGTCATCTGGGAAGTTCTTGGGCTATATCGTGACGCAGCGTGGTATTGAAGCAAACCCTGACCAGATAAGGGCAATAATCAACATGCCTTCACCGAAGAACAAGCGAGAGATCCAGAAGTTGACTGGAAGAATTGCAGCTTTAAATAGATTCATCTCTCGATCGACCGATAAATGCCAGCCCTTCTTTAAGTTGCTCAAGGGGAACAAAAAATTTGAGTGGAACGAACAATGTCAGCATGCCTTTAACGAGCTCAAAAAATACTTGTCATCCCCTCCAATTTTGTTTAAACCAGTAACCGGAGAAAGCCTTTTTCTTTACTTGGCTGTAACAGAAGACGCGGTGAGTGTTGTTCTTGTACGAGATTCGAACGGCGAACAACCCGTCTATTACGTCAGCAAGTCACTACTCGATGCAGAGACGAGATACCCGGTGGTTGAGAAGTTAGTTTTGGCTCTCATTACGACAGCAAGAAAGCTAAGGCCATACTTCCAATCACACTCGATAGTTGTATTGTCTACTTATCCTCTTCGTGCCATCCTTCATAGTCCAAATTTTTCTGGACGCTTGACAAAGTGGGCGGTCGAATTGAGTGAATTTGATATCGAGTATCGGGTGAGAACCAGCTTGAAATCACAAGTACTTGCTGACTTTGTAGCTGAACTCACACCAGATCCTTCCATAACGAACACTGAAGAAGAATGCTACTGGACGCTCATGGTGGACGGAGCATCGAACGTCAAAGGATCTGGAGTGGGTGTATTTTGCAAGGCTCCTGATGGTGAGATAATCGAGCAGTCATTTCGCCTGGGGTTTAACGCATCGAACAACGAAGCAGAGTACGAAGCCTTAATTGCTGGGCTACATTTAGCGAAGGCACTGGGGGCTCGATGCCTGAAGATCTACAGTGACTCACAACTCGTGGTGAACCAAATGCTCGGGGAGTACACAGCCAAGGATACAAGGATGGAAGCGTATTTAAACGTTGTTCGTTCGCTTGTACAACATTTTGAAGGATACTCGATAGTACAAGTGTCGAGGGATCTTAATACACAAGCGGACGCCTTGACTTCATTTGGTTCAACTTCAGAGTCGCACTTACGTCGAAGCATTCCAATCGGGTTTATTGAAGAGCCCAGCATTCAGGTCGAATCCACGATCATCACAGGAGAAGTCTTCGCAGATTGGCGAACACCCATTGTTGCTTATCTGAAGGAAGGAGTTTTACTAGAAGACAAACAGGAAGCTCGGAAAGTCAAAACCAAAGCTGCAAGGTTTTCATTGATCAACGACGTCCTCTTTCGACGCTCATTCAATGGTCCCTATGTTCGATGCCTCGATGATAATGAAACTACCTACGTTCTGAAGGAAGTTCATGAAGGCGAGTGTGGAAACCACTCAGGAGGACGATCACTATGCAACAAAGTCAAGCGGCAAGGCTATTACTGGCCCACTATGCTTCAAGACAGCGAAGACTTTGTCAAACGGTGCGACAAATGCCAGAGACACTCCCCCATTTTCCATCAGCCTTCAGAACGATTGTCGAGCATCGCATCTCCATATCCATTCATGAAGTATTCGATGGATATAGTGGGTCCACTACCTAGAGCGAGCGGTCAACATAAATATTTGCTTGTACTCACTGATTATTTCACAAAGTGGGTTGAAGCAGAAGCATTTGCGGAAATTAAGGATTCGGACGTCGAAAGCTTCATTTGGAAGAACATTATTTGCAGATTTGGTGTACCCCAGGAGATTGTCACAGATAATGGATCACAGTTCATTTCGGGCAACTTTAGAAAATTCTGCAACGAATGGAGCATCGAGCTTAGCTTTTCTTCCCCAAGGTATCCCCAAGGGAATGGACAAGCAGAAACAACAAACAAAACGATCGTTCAGAATTTGAAAAAAAAACTTGAAGCTCGAAAGGGGCAATGGGCAGATGAACTTCATGGCGTACTCTGGGCGTACAGAACAACCCCACGAAGAGCGAACGGAGAATCTCCATTCTCACTAACCTTTGGTGCTGAAACTGTCATCCCAGCAGAAATCGGTGTCCCTACACTCCGGCGTCAATTGGCTTTTGAAAACGAGAGTCAGAATCAAGAAATGCTCAACGACAGTCTGGATACTCTTGACGAACGACGAGACCAAGCCCTGATTCGAATGGCAAACTACCAGCAATCAGTGGCAAAGTACTACAACTCCAAAGTTCGACCGAAAACTTTCAACGAATGAGATCTTGTGCTTCGAAAAGTATTCCAGAACACTGTCGAGCCAAACGCAAGAAAGTTGGGAGCAAACTGGGAAGGTCCTTACTGGATTTTGAAGGTTATACGACCAGGCGTCTACCGTTTGGAAACGAGCGATGGAGTGGAGGTTCTTCGCAGTTAGAACTCGCATCATTTGCGAAAGTACTATGTGTAATTTATTTTTGCTATTTTTGATGTTTCTGAAAACTTGTAATTTTTCTTCTTCAGAACAAATTTTTGTAAAGGCTAGATCCTTTACGTCGAACGTTCGATGCGATATCGAACCCGTAGGTCTACGCCTGACAACTTCACCATTTGAACTACGTTCGACTTGATCCCTAAACACTGGGTACGTAGGCAACTCGTATGCGTTCGTACGAGTCCAGTCGAAATCATCAAACAGTTTCATTGTTCGATTGAACTACGAATGGCTTGATCCCTAAACTTTGGGTACGTAGGCAGCTCATCACATTTGAATGAGTTCAGCTACTTTTCCTATTCAAAAACGTGTTCTTTGAACACTCGATATTATGCTTGATATTCGTCCAGTACGAATTACACTCGATATTCGTTTATTACACTACTCTCGACGTTCGAACATTCAAAGTTGTCGAAAACATCGACATCAATATCATACAAAAAGATGTGAGCAGAAATATAAAATTTTCAATTAAAAAAAAATAGAATTGTCTTTACAATTCAGAAATAAAATAAAAAGTTTACAGAAATTTGACAAACAAAGACAAAAAATCTATTCTCGCGTTTCGCGATCTTCAGAAGGATTGGCTTGTGCTGGGGGCTCAACGTTCGAAGGCTCGGCCTCTGTCGGCGCTGATGCAGGAACATATGATAAACTCCTGACTTCTTCAGGATAATCTTCCTCGAACATCTCGATCTCTTCATCGATTTGAGCTTCATCGAGGAGTCCTGCTTTATAGTCCTTCAGAATGTCATATCGAGCCTTAAAAGTGGCCTTTTCGAATGCATCCATAATTTGAGTGGCGAGCGCTGCGTTTTCAACTTCGAGAGATTTGATTTTGGCCTGACCTTCATCAAATCTCTTGACCAAAGTTTCCATCGCAGAAGTGCCCTCCCTCGCTACATCCATGGACTTCTGAAGTTCAGACATCAGTCCCTCAGCGCCGGCCTTGACATCTCCGAACTTACATTCGATGTCCAACAATTTCTCTCCCCGAGCAATATCCTTCTCCACGAGATCTTTCAATCGATCCTTCTATTCGGCGACTTTATCGGACATTCGATAAAAGAGCCCCATCGTCCGAACATTGATCTGCAGTATAAAAATACAATCTTCAGAATTGGAAGCGAGTGCGAAATATAGATTGCAATGCAAAGTATATGTTCATCATACCTTCATGGTTTCCCACATAATGTCATCCATATGGCTCTAAGGTGGACATTGCTTCATGATTTTTGCATCTGCATCGGAAAATAGCTGTCGAGCGATGTCAACGCTCGTTTGCCTATCCTGCAAAATGCTAACACGTGGAGGCAAGTCCACCTCAACTCTTGGACCCTCGACGTCCGTTTCGGGGATCGGGACTTTTGACTTTTTGCTCCTCTTCGCAGGAACTTTCCTCTTGGGCTTTTCGACCACCTTCCTCTTCTTGACGGGTGGCAAACTCGGCTTTGAGGGAGGTTCTGGAGAGGACTCGAGAACAGGGAAAGGCTCAGGTTCGTTAACCTGGCCTGCGCTCGCAGCAGCAGCAGCGGCCGCAGCAGCTACAGCTGCTCGTTCGGCTTCCTTCTTAACCTTGCGTTTTGCCATTATGTCCTTTGGGGTAGGAACCTCCATGACTAACGAGTCCAAGGCAAATTCTGCGATCAAAGCCTCCTCGTCAGTAAGGGGGTCGACGAACAACGGATTGCCAAAAAGTCTCCTTAGCGCTCCCCTAATTACAAAAGGCCAATCTACCCAGGAAAGAACTCGTTTAGGAATACCTGATGGAAGGTCGACGAAGTCTTTCCACAGGCTCGATGCTCTTAACCTCTTTGGGACTTGAATATCATCCCACTCTTTATTTGGCAGAGCAAGTAGACGCTCGAGTTTCTCTTCGAACAAGATAGCTTTGGGAGGAGGTTTCTTCAATTCCTTGCCTGCAGAACACAAATAAATTACATCAGAAATCATTAAAGTTATAAAATTGAAATCTTCGTTCGACACTCTTCGTTCGATACTTACGAAGAGTTCCCCACAAGGGGTAAAAAGCGTTGGCCAGATCGCCCATCGACTTATTATTTACATGCATGAAGAAGTAGCGATCCTGCCAATATCTGTCGGTATTCTTGATCTCGCCAACTACTTGCTTCTTCCTCCGTGGGTACATCGAGTACCGTCCATGATCTTTCGAATTTTCTTGAGGATAATATATCGCAAGCACATCGTCTACTGATAGCTCGATATTCGCTTCTTCTGATAGCACAATCAATCCCAAGAAAACCCTCATCCCATTCGGCATCAACTGTGGGATGGCAAGATTATAGTGATGCATGGTCTGAACAAGAAGAGGAGGAAGTGGAAGTCGAAGTCCACATTCGAAGTAGATGGTATACATACATATCCATACTTCGGAAACTGTATCCGCTCGCTCACCCTTGAATGGTAAACGAAGTTGGACCTCGTTCGGAAAATCATATCGACCCCTGATGTCTGACAAGTCATTCTCCGTTAAAACTGATCGAGGGTTTGACGTTCGTAAAAAAGTTTCGGTGCCCAGCCAACGAGGTGGCTCCGTCAATCGAGCAATAGGGGGAATCGATACTAATTCTTCGCCCGATGTTGTCGCCGGTCGACTTCTTTCGGAAGCCTCGTTGCTCGTTCCAGCACCCGTCTGGCTGTGCTGGAATTCGTGTTCGAATCTCGAACGACGGATGGTCGACACCAGTTCATCGTCAGAACTATTGTCGCTCGAGTCGGTGCTCGTCCATTCAACATCCACATCATCGATAACCTCCTTTTGTTTATCCATGTCGGAAAAAAACTAGTTTTTGGGCGAACGACAGAAGTATTGTAGATCTAAAACTTCTATTTTGTTAAAACTCTATCGAAGTTTTGGATGAACACGAAGAACACATGACCAAAAATCCAGTGAAAACCCAGAAAAACTCCGAAAAAAACCCTCAACCGAATTACTCGCCCAAAAGAAATGCAGAAAACTTACTAGAAAGATTCGAAAATAGAATAGAAGCAGTTCTATCAAATCAAAAATTACTCGAAATGGAGAAGAAGAAGGAAAATCTTGCCTGAGAATTCGAAGAACTTGAGAAACTTGAGAAACTCGGATTCTGATCTTTTGAAGGCTCCGTGTAGAAATAAGGAGGAAAATGGGTATATGAAGGGTTATATAGTTTCATAGTACATCCAACGGTCCCGACTGTTCAGGAAAGGCTCGATCAAACGGTGTATGTCTCGCAACTCTTCAAATTCCCACTTAAAAAGTTCGTACGACGCAACGGCGCGTATCCCGAAAATCTCGGATACGACAGCTCAAGTCTGTTACGTCGCAACGGTACGAATTTCAAAATATCATAATGATACCGTGTCAGGGTAACCACTCGACATGCGCCACGTGTATTCAATCAGTATTTTTCGCTGGGCTCGAGACTCCCATCGATCAATTCGTCAGTCTAGTCAGATTTCCCTGATCTGATTTAACCACGACTGATGCGACCATCGCTATGTATCATACACTCTATCGAAGATCCATCGCTCGATAGAGTGGGGGGCTATCTGTTGGGGTTAGACTTCGTCTTCCCAATAATGACGTTAGCTTTAACAGTTTATCTAACGAACGATGAACTCCCTATTCTAACGCCTTCGTATTTGGGCCGGACCCAACTCATTGTAAAGTCAATAACGAACGTCCATCGCTCGCACAATTGGGCCGGACCAAATGAACGCGATTCGTTCGAAGTTAAGCATTGAACATCGAACTAACATATCAAAACTGATCTTTCATCTATTGACTTTATCGGCCGCGAATGATAGATCATAAGGACAAAGCCTTATTTTCAACCCATCGTTCGTCGTTCATACCCAACAAAGCTTATATGGTTATACTCTCCATAATAGTCGAACCCAATGTTGACGATGATGTGTCGTGCCATTATGATAATTGATCAGTTATCAAAACTGGCGAAAAGAAGCACATTAATAACCGTTAAAGCCCATAATCTGTGGAACATTACAATAACTGCTGAGTTCATATCATGACAGGTGTCCCCAGCGGACAACAAGGGAAAACCGCTCAACATCAGTTATTGGTCCTTCCTCGATAAAAAGAGGAGGACCCCCCCTCAGAAAGGGATCGGACTCTTTCTCTGAATTCACATACTGTTACTCTGCCAAAACGTTCCCAGAAATCATTTTTGTACTTGAGAATATCCATACACAGTGAATACATTATACTCACAGAGGACGTAGTCCAATTGGCGAACCTCTCTATATCTTGGTGTTGATGATTTTCTCTCTCTCTCTTTTACTTCTGTTTCCAATTATTTTCATACTAATTTGCTTTATGAGTTTCAATAACGATTGTCAAGGGCCCATTCAACTGTTTGTTTATTCATTGTCATTAACTTTCTGTTAAATTTTGACTGTAGAAAAACTAGCATCTACAACTGTAATGTTTTTATTGAGTCTATATGGTAATTATGCACCTTTTTTCCCTTCTAGTATTTCTTTCAATTGGATTTTGACTATAGTGTTTTTAATGAGTTATAGTTGGAATTGCTAGCAAGGGCTGAGTTTAAATTTTAAGCTTTTCCACTAGACCCTTTTCCACCAGATGCATTAATATTTAGGTTGAGTCATTTTCTTGAAAACCGATCTATAGGGTAATTATGCACTTTTTTCCCCTTCAATTATTTCCTTCAATTGGATTTTGACTATAATGTTTTTAATGAGTTATATTTGGAATTGCTAGTAAGAACTGAGTTTAAATTTTAGGCTTTTCCACCAGACCATTTTCCACCAGATGCATTAACATTTAGGTTGAGTCATTTTCTTGAAAACCGATCTATAGGGTAATTATGCACTTTTTTTTTCCTTCTAGTATTTCCTTCAATTGGATTTTGACTATAATGTTTTTTATGAGTCTATTGGGTAATTATGCACTTTTTTTCCCCTTCTAGTATTTCCTCCAATTGGATTTTAACTATAATATTTTTAATGAGTTATAGTTGGAATTGCTTGCAAGGACTGAGTTTAAATTTTAGGCTTTTCCACCATACCATTTTCCACCAGATGCATTAACATTTAGGTTGAGTCATTTTCTTGAAAACCGATCTATAGGGTAATTATGCACTTTTTTTCCCATCTAGTATTTCCTTCAATTGGATTTTGACTATAATATTTTTAATGAGTTATAGTTAGAATTGCTAGTAAGGACTGAGTTTAAATTCTAGGCTTTTCCACCAGACCATTTTCATCTAGATTTATTAACATTTAGGTTGAGTCATTTTCTTGAAAACCGATCTATAGGGTAATTATGCACTTTTTTTCCCTTCTAGTATTTCCTTCAATTGGATTTTAACTATAATGTTTTTAATGAGTTATAGTTGGAATTGCTAGCAAGGACTGAGTTTAAATTTTTGTCTTTGGAATCAATTCGTGGTTGAATTTTGTTTTGTTTTGTTTTGTTTTGTTTTGTTTTGTTTTTTGTTTTTTTTTTTTTTTTTTTTTTTTAAGTTTTTTGGTTGATGCTTGTAAGCATTCTTTTTCTATTTGTTGACGCCTACACGTGTCTATTTTTTTCTGCATGCATTTTTTTCTCCTCTTTATTTCTACACTCTTATGTACTTTTTTTTTTCCTTGTTAATAATATTTATTGGGATAGGTAAATGAGTGAAGTTACTAACAAAGATATGTCGACTTAATTGGGAATGTTTTAATGTACTTACTGATTCCTGTCTCCATAATTTAACTTCCCGAAAAAAAGTTAGAAATTGAGTTGGATTGTTTTCTTTTTCACTTTCTAAAAGGTAAGTGGAAAGAGAATCACCCACTTTTATTATTTTACTTTCTTTTACAGTCTCATTATTCATGTTTTGAAAAATATGCATGCCCATATACATGTTTGTACTACCAACCATTTGATATGAGCCCTGTGGTTAAAAAAGAAAGGAAAAAAGAAAGGAGAGAGAAGTTTAGACATAGTAAAATAATATTGTCTCAAACACACCAAAAAAAAAAAAAAAAAAAGAAAAAAAAAAGAAAAGAAAAAGAATGAGCAAGAGAAGAAAAACAAAACAACAAAAGAAAATTATCCAAGAAAGCAATCGGCAAAAAAGTTGAAAACATGGTCCCTTGATCTCAGGTAATGAATTTTTAAACTCGATCTGATCAGAAGAGAGCAAATAAAACAACAAAAGTATAGCCGCATGTCATATTCTTAAACGTGGGCGCAATAATGTTCATACAACAATCAGCTATTTTAACGACGATAGATTCTGCTCTAATTAAATTATGATAGGACGTTTTAGATTATACTATCTAAAATTAGTAATAATTCCCTGTCTCAATATATATAAGCACGTTTTACATAATTTTGAAATGAACTCAGCTGCTCATCTTTCCAAGGAAAAAAAAAAAAAAAAAAAGAGGAGTCTCTAAATTTTTTACTTTGTGCAACTTTGGTACATGAATATTTTTTCATAACTGGAATATCCCTAAACTATTAAAATATTACTACAATAATCCTTTACGTTAATTTTCAGACATAATCTATTAGTTAACATTACTTTTTGATTAAATTACTAACGGATTCTATCTAAAAACTAACAAAAATGATTATTGTCGTAATATTTTAATAGTTTAGGGATATGCCTGTTCTTTTTTTTTTCCGTAGCTGGAATAAACATAAACTATTAAAAACGTTATTAGAGTAGTCATTTTCATTAATTATTGAGTTAACATCACTTTTTGATCAAATTATTAATAGTTTCTATTTAAAAATTAATGAAAAGAACTATTATAGTAATATTTTAATAATTTATGGATATTCCAACTACGAAAAAAATTTTAATGATTAAAATTATACAAGATTAAAAGTTTAAGAGACTATAGGAGCAATTAACCTAAAAAATAAATAGATAAAAGAACTCAGCTACTTATAGATCACGTGGAAAATATCAATGTTTGGTTTGGTTAGGAATCAATCATGCATTAACATTTATGAAGATGAAGATAAAAGGACATATATTGTGAGGACTACAATATCCCGTTGAGCTTTTGGACCAGATGCCAGCAGTGGAAGAAAAGAGTACCTTTGCCCCCCTACCACATTAATGGTCATTGAATTCAAGGAAATTGTTTTGTCCAATATTCGCACCTGGCCCTTACTAACCATATACCACATTAGGGTCATTTTTACTTTTTAAAAAAAAATATATTTATTTAAGATTAAAAGAGAGGAAGCCTTCATTCGATATCTTAATTCCAACTCAATTTTTTTATTTCAGTTTTATATTTTTTCTGAAAAGTCAACAAAACTTATAACTAGTTTTTGAAAAGTCAACCAACTCCAACTTAAAAATTTTAAACGAATCAAACCGATGCAAAATAATCTCTTGCTTAAATTTTATTTCAAGGAAAAACAAAAAAAAAAAAAAAAAGTTTAAAATCTGGCATTATTAATGGCAATCCAAACAAAAAAGACAAATAATAATAAAAAAGAAATAATATTTCTGAGAAGGTTAACAGACTCAATCGAAAACTGATTTTATCTATGCATCTTAAAAAAAAAAAAAGTGTGAAAAGAATGTGAATTCTTTTCACCTATTCATGTTTATTTACAAAAGTATAAACAACAGTTTTTTTTTAAATGATAATTTAGTAGGGCCAATGGAAAAGAGAACGTGAGTTCTAACTCTTCTCTTACTATTGTTTCCCGAAATTTTTTCCAGCAAAAGTAAGAAAGGGAGCATCAAATTTGCACTCAATTCATTAAAATAAGAAAGAAAAATACATTAAAAAAAAAAAAAAAGGAGTAGCTAGAAAATAAACACAAAATAAACAAGCTGAAGAGGCCTACAAACACAACCAATAAACTGGTTGAAGTTTTTAAGTTTCAATTCAAAAGCGGAAATCCAATATTGGAAAATTTTCATCCAAGGAAAATAGTGTATGATCTTTTTAAAACAACAAGTGAATGTGTGAGGATGAATTGTCATATAAATCATATCGAGCATTTCACTATTTTTACAATTTGAATCCGTTTTCATTTACAATATTTGGGTGTCAACTTAATTGAGATATTTTAGCGGTATCTGACACTAGTTGCTTCCTCTATTCAATTAAAAATATAAGAAACAGAAGTTGGGTTGTTTATGATATTAATTCTTGTTGACACTAAAAACAATTTGCAATATTTTGCCTTGTACCTATTCCCGTCCACCTAATCATTCCAAATTTTTCCATTCAATCAGAAGGATTTTGATCATACAACTAGTCGGAGCATTTCTTAAACTAATTTCTAACATCCCACAGCAATATTTATTTGGGGATTAACGGTATTATTGTCACATAATCATTAGAAAGTTTGCTGCATCAGATCAAAGCAAACTTTAGGCATTTCTGTACTTAATTACCAACTGCACTAGTTCTTCAACTTATTATTTTTTTACTCTTCATCACAATTGCAAAATGTGAACTAACTGCATCACTGATCACCTTATATATATACAACTATATATAAATATAAGTTTCCAGCAGGAATGCAACTAGAGCTGTGTGTGTGTGTGTCTATATATATATATATATATATATATATATATATATAATTTTTTTACTTGCAATATGATAATTTGTTATCTCTTTGTGGGTTAGATTCTGATTTTTTTTTTTTTTTTTTTTTTTTGTTATTAATAAATTAGAGTGCGAGATTAGTTGGGATATACTAAACTTTATTTTATATAAATTTGTCTCTCTCGATTTATCTTTGTAAAAAAGTTGCTGCCATTAAGTGGGAATTGACAATGGGGAAAACAAGAGACAAGAGATTAAATCAGCATTAATACAAATAAATTAAGCAAATCAAACATTCAAACTACTGTCCTATGTTAGCATACAAGAAACTGTGGTCCTACATCTCCGCAAGCTTTCCATTCAGAAAAGAATTTATTTGGTCAAAGCCATAATTAGTTAACTCAGTCTAATTTCTAATTATGTACGCTATGTTTTGATTAGTAATGAACATATTTGGTGATCTTTGTATATAATTTAAATTCTTTTAATAACGAGGGTGCAAGAGATCGCTTTTGCTTAATATTATTAGGCAATTAAATTGACGGATTATTAGTGTTTGCCGGATGCACTTTCGAAAGTAAAACAACGAAGAATCGGTAAAAGAAAATATGACAAAAATTCTTTGCAATTTAAAATTTGCTAGTGCATTTAGAATACCAGATAATAGAGTATTAATTAGTGATCTAATGATTGGCTCGCAAATATTAAAAATAGGCATCAAATTAAAATCTGAGTGATTCCAAAGAACTAATAAGATAATTTCAAAAAACGCTATATAGTTGGGATGTTCTCTTGCTCGCGTGCCTAATATTAATTGTCTCCTTTTCTTCTTTTTTTCTTTTTTGAGACAATTTCAAAAACCTAGGGATTGAGCAAATGGTTCTTGTGTTTTTCACTTGGGAATTTTAAAACGAGACAATTTCACCCGATGGTTGCTAGTATAACCTAGAGGTTTATAAGATTTTTTTTTTTTTTTTTTTTTTTAAGTGCTATAAGCGTTATTCACCAAGTACAACCAGAAAGTATCTCTAAATCTTATTATAAGAGAGAATCATACCTTTAGCAACAATGTAGTCCCTAAATTTCATCCTTTAAGTAATTTGTCTTTGCAATTATTCATTTTCCCATCAACATATCCTCTATGATTCAGTTTGGTCCAAGTTTTAGACAGAAGGATCATTTTTGGGCTTATAAGCAAAAGTTCGGAGGCACAAGTACTGAAATTAACCTCAATGTATAATTTTCAAGATTGAGGTTAAAAAAAAAAAAAATAGCATAATCTATTGGTGATTTGTATTTCCTACTTTCCAACAACTTATAACAGAAATTAAGTAGCATACAAAAGATAAAGGTTCACATAAAACATGATTTAAGGTTTACTCCATAAACATGTAGAAGGAGAGATACATAACATGAAATAGACATGTATTTTTCTCTCATAACATACATTCCAACGAAGTAAGAAAAAGCAGCTCATCAAAACTCAGGAACAGGCAAATCCTCATCGTCCGGCGAAGCCAAAACCCAGTCCCCAGTAGCCTCATCCAGCACCATCCCTTTGTTCTTCACCGCCCACCACGAGTGAGGCACCAAGTACTCGTCTTTCAGAAACCCGCTCGACTTGTTCACCAACGCCAAGCTCCTCTTCACCTTCATCTCAAACTCGTTCCCTTCCCCGTTCCACCCCGCCACCACGTGCAGCATCCCCTGCAAGTTGTGCCAGTCCCCCGGGTTCATCGACTCGTTCAGGTGCGGCGATTTCCTCGAATCGATCACCAGCTCCGTCCCGATATCGACGAACCCCGGCAACAACACCCCGGGATATCTCGTTATGAGGTCGATGGTGTTCCTCGTGTGGAGGATCTTCAAATTCCCGTGCTTCTCCACTCTCTCCTTGAACTCCTTGTTCCCCACTTGCGGACACCCGAACACGAAGGCCGTGACCCGTGTACCCGCCGCAACCGCCCCGTTTTCCACTAGATCGAAAGCGCTAAGAACCGCCAGGGACGCGCCGAGGCTGTGCCCGGAGACCACCACGCTGAGGTTCTCGCCTTTGTATTTCTCCGCAAGGTGTTTGATAAATTTCAGGACTTGGACCCTGGCGCTTGTTTTCACAAAAGGGGAATTGGGTTTGTCCGAGATGTAAATATTAAGCCAGCCTTGCATCACTTTAGCACCCTCATCATGATCATTTTCGTTAAGCAACGGCTTGGCCGACTCGAGTTCGGCGCCTAAGACGTTGATCCACTCGTAGTCCCTTATCGTGCCACGCCACGCGACGTGGATTTCTCTCCGGCCGAGGGACCTGGTGGCGCGGTCGGAGGAGACGGCGACGTAGCCCATCCAGTTGGACTCGCGGTCCCAGGAGTCGCGGGAGTTGGAGTGGAGGAGCAGGGCCTCGGGGAGGCTGACGCGGGCTGTGGCGTAGAGAAAGGAAACGACGTCGTAGTCGGAGGCGTAGGGGAAGAAGACTTCGCGGAAGATGGACGACTTGCCGAAGCGGCTGGCGCCGCAGTACTTGGAGTTCTGGTCGTTGTTGAAGGCGTCGTAGGTGACTTGGCAGAAATCGCCGCTGCGGAGGATGAGTCTCCGGAGAGAGAGGTCGAGGGTGTCGAGAAGGCCGTCCCAGTTCTTGGCGCCGAGAAGCTCCTCCCATGCCGGTTCGATTTGGGTGGTCGCCATGGAAATATGAATATTTGCAAGAAATTAGGTGCACTTGAAGGAAATGCCGATATGATGTTCCTACATATGAATGAAGTCGTGCAGATAGGATTAAACCATGTTTGTTTTCTTTGTAGGCAAGTTGTTTTTGTATCAAAAGCGTAGCCGTACTTGTATGTAATTTTGTAAGAATATTAAAATAAGACTTCATAGTAGTAAATTCTTTGTCTCCCTGGATCATAACGTTGAAAAATAATTTTAATAATTAATTGAAAATTTTTATGAGAGAAAACACTGTATAATTTTTTTTTTAAGTATGTGAATGACGGAGTGCCAAACCGACTATTATGCAGGTATTGTGTCATGTATGCACCATCATATTTCATATTTGATCACATGCTAATTTTAAGACGAGAACTAAGGTAATTTCTAACTTCACTGTTAATATGAATACTGGCTAATTTGAAATGATAATTTCTAGTCGGTTAAATAAATCATATATGTTGGCCACCGTATTTTAATTTATAAGTTACTTTTATCATGTATGGTAGCACTGCAAGTGAATTAGAGTACTACAAACTAACTGAAACAACGTGTACAAACAAATAAATGTATCTGCACAAGCTAATGAACTTAATTAAGTTGAAATTAAAGTTATAATATAGAATCAACGTGTGCAATTTCTTTTTTTGGATAAAATAACGGAGTTAATTAAGTTTCTGGCAAATTATATACAAATACAAGTAATCAGGGGAAAAAAAAAAAAAGGAAATATTAAAAGCCTACTTTAATACACTTACTTGGAAGTAATGTCATGACTAGCAGTAGCACAGGAGTAGAAAGATTAGGGAAGAAAAACGAATGCAGACAACAAAAGTAGAAATCGAATAAGATTTAATGGATAAGTTTTGTGTGGTCCTCAATGTGAGAGATTTCCTCCATACAGAATCATATCCATCTTCCTGTAAGGAAAACACACGTTTTCAATGAGCAGCGACATTAAAGTGGGACTACACTGTGGAGAAAAATCGTATGAAAACAACAAGATTCATAAAGGTATTAATTAGGTGTGGGCTAGTATTTACCAATGAAAATAACTAAATATTATGTAAGTTAAGTTGTTATGTTGATTTATTGTCTGTTCAGAA
This sequence comes from Ficus carica, assembly GCA_009761775.1. NCBI lineage: Eukaryota > Viridiplantae > Streptophyta > Magnoliopsida > Rosales > Moraceae > Ficus > Ficus carica. Next base: position 15,489,103 of record CM019743.1, read on the forward strand.
ATCGACAAAAAAATCCAAGAGGCCCTATTAATTATAAGGTTTTGTTTACCATATCAAACAAGATATAAGTTGTAATCAAGATAAAACAAAATGAGACTGGAGAAGATTAAGTCGAATCTTTTACCGTGTGAATTGATTATAATCACTTAAACTTAATTCATTAATAATTTTATCAAATTGGAAGTATAAATTTAGAAAAATTAATTATGTCAAATGAGAATAATCATTCTGAGCAGCAAAAAGTAAAGAATTAAAGAAATTCTAGTAATCATTTTAAAAAGTAAGAACATTATGCATAGATTTTTGTTTCTTGGTTATAATAGAAATAAACAAATACCATCAAGTTCTTTGACATTTTTTTAACGAATAACTCAATGATATTATTTATGTTAATTTGTTCTTAAACATCTTCAAAAAATAAAAATAAAAAATAAAAAGCCATTTCTTAATTCACAAGAGTAATCATAGTACTCATTTGAAATGCATTTTGTAACACAAAATTTACAGTTTCACTGTTGGTATAAAAACGAAAAAAAAATCCCCTCTCAAGAAACAACATAGAATGATCAGTGGTCATCGTTTAGTATTGGACAAAGGAATGTAAAGACGGGAATTATCGATTAGAGAAATAATCTAATCCAATCCAATCTAGTCAGAATTGATAATCTTTTTTTTTTCCCCTCATTTATCCTGTCAAAATTTATCACCAACTTTGAGAATATTATAAATTATCATAATTCAATTCCTACATGCCACACTCTTACAGTTACGAGTTGGCAGATAGAGAGAGGAGACGACCCCACCCATTTTCCTTGAAAACCTTACCTGCAGCCGAGCAAAATGAAGTAGATATACGAAGGAAATACAAATTAATAGAAGCGGGACCAATACTTTTAGGTAGATTGATAAAACGCTCGACTTTCTCGTTAAATATTTAACTTTGAATTACTCCCACTACGTTGCTCATAATATATTAACAATCTATTTTGTAAAGAATCCATATATCACATCTTCTCGTTAAATGCTTGAATTTGAATCATCCCCACTATGTTTGTCATAATATATGAACAATCCATATATCACACAAGAAATCATCTACCCTAAAATTATCTAAATATACCAACCTTTACCTCTATACCTAACTTTGCCGTTCACAAATATATATATGGTGTTGTTCTAGGATTCCATTTCCTAATACCAAGACCCAAATGAAGTCTTGTGCTCATCATCTCTTACCAAATAATAACACTAATTGAACTAGATCTCAATGGGATTAATTCCTTAAATAAATCTGTTCTTATTTTTTTTAAATAAAGAACTTATATTCTACTATTATTATATAATAAATCCATGGATCGACCTTAATCTGAAAGATTAGTGGATTCAAGAATCTGAGAAGGAATACGAACAAACAAAGCCTCGCCAAGAATGCCACGGGTATACACGCATATGGGGTTGCTGCGATTGAATTTACAATGTCTACCTTGTATTGCAAACACTCAAAACACGTAATGCTCTTTTGTTTGTGACGAACAGAGGAAAGCATTAGAAAGACTGAAGATGTTAATTACTAGTTATCCAACTTAAAAAGACAGACTCATCACACGAGCAATTTAGAGGACCGTTCTTACGAGACACAATTTCCTGCATATGACGCATATTTTAACTTTAGGAAGACTAGCCACTGCACTTTCATGCGTGACACTTAAATTCAGAAACCATGCACAACATAGAGCTTCCTCTGTTGATTTCCAAGGATTCTTTCATTTCTTTCCACGAAGTTTCGCTCCAAGAGTTCTCTCCAGCTTCGTAATTATCTGTTGATTTGGAATAGCCTTTCCCGATTCATACTCCTGGATCACTTGGGGCTTCTCGTTAATCATCTGCCAAAAGAAACAAAACAAAGCAAGCGAATACCAACTAATGAGTAAATATGCAGACAAAAAGATTAGATACCGCAAAGAGAAATAGATAAAAGTCGTACTTGAGCAAGCTGAGACTGGGTGAGTTTCTTATCCATCCTGGCTTGCATAATAGCTTTCTTGAGCTCAGTTGGCACACGGTCATCTGAATTTGAAGTCAGAAAACGATTATACATAAAGTAGATCAAGGACTATAGCTATGCAAAAAAGCCCTTTTTAACTTTAACATCTAAAAAGGAAAAAGAGCAGACAAGGTACAGAAGGAAGCATTTGAATTAGGTGAGCAGACTGGCATGGAGATAAAGTAAACATTACAAACTTGAACAAATCTGAGAAAGGTATTACTTAAGGCAGGCCAATAGCACATAGATTAGCCACTGGATGACCAAAGCATACAATAACATGTAGGCGAATACTCGTAACAAGACACACATATTTAAACATTCTATGAGAAACTTCCTTGTGCAGACACTAAATATATACCCCTTTGTTTGATTTTCAACCAACCCAACACTTCATTTTTCATACATTCTTTCTTTTCGCAGATCAATATCTCATAATATTTATCGATCCAAAGCCCACATTACCTACCACAGCTAATTGCAGCAAAAAACAAGGATGCACTATCAAGAAGAGCTTGACATTACTTGAGATAAAACAACAAAAAAAAGAGACTCCATATATCTCCACCTCAGAACAGTTAAACGGTTAAACCATGCTTATACAACTTAACATGTACTTTGCATAATAAACTACTCCATGGATAACGGATTGAGTTCAAGGAAAAACTTGAAGATAATTCGATGAAAGGAAAATACAGCGAGAAGATAGGAATAGAAAAGATGATAAAAGGAAAAACTGAAAAGGTATGGTTAAATTGACAGGAACTTCAATCCTCATTACTCAGGTTGTGGGTATCATATAACCACTATAAAGCATAAACTATGACATTGTGACTTTGTTGTGATTCAATTGGAACTTCTAAAACGTACAAAAATAATGCTCTTAAAGCCCGTATTTAAGAAGGGAAAAAAAAATGTGAAATCACTTCTAAGCTTGTAAACCAAGAAAAATACATGAATTTCGCAATGGAACACTCTTTAAACCATTCATGGCAGATTCCCTGAAGTTAATTGCAAAACATAACTATTCCTGATGGACAGTAACGCAGATAAATACCATACACAGGAGGGTAAAGCTTAGTCAGAAGGACTCACGCGAAAGGTTTTCTGTTTCCTCATCCAGTTTCCTTGTGTTTAATGATGTGCTACTAGAGGCAGCTTTATTGGTCCCAGCAGTAGCTGTTTGAATCAAAAAATCAAAAGGAAAATCAGAATCCGAATCCGAAACTCCTAACAAACTAGCATATCAGATGCAACAACATTAGAAAAACATATTAAACCAATATAAAATGCCCACGAAAATTACAAGAATATCTCCCTAAAGGTTCTAGAAGCTCCGGTGCTGCAAATGAACCAAATAATCTGGCACCCAGTTTTGCTTCAAAAAGTCTACGAATTTATAAAAATAAATACCGGATAAAACAAAGAGACGAAACCTTTATGTACAAATTCAAGATCATTAAAATAAATATATATATATATATATATTTAAATCTGAATATTAAAGACCAAATTCGAAATGGGTCATCTTTAATCGATTCAGAATAGTAGTCAAAATAACATCCAGAACGATAAAGATGGCAAAAAAATATGAATACCTAAAAAATAAAAGATTCAAAAGATCAGAATAAAATCACAAATTTTTTTATTTATTTATTTTTTTTTTTGGTGCTGCAAATCACAAGGTCAATCTGTTAGGTGAAAATTCAAGCCAGAGCATTAAATATCGCAACCGGATTTTCTTTCTCGATAGAAGAGAAACGAAAGAATAAAAGGCAAAAGAGAGAAAAAGTAGAACAAACATTTCTTGAGGGTTTCAATCTCAGCGCCGGAGCGGCGAGCGGCGTTGACGGCCTTCTCGTCCTTCTTGGCGGCGGCGTTGGGTGCCTTCTTCCTGATAACCACAGGTTCCCAGTCTTGGGTGATGTGTCCGATTCCTGCCATTCTCTCTCTCTCTCTCTGCGGATGAAGAAGCTAGGGCTTTTTGATTCTGAAAGCTAGTATTTGGGGATTTGCTGTCGTCTTTTCTAGGCGTCTTCTCGTGGTCTGCACGCCTGGATCAGCTTCCTTATAAATATCCCTTCAGATTTTTCTCCTTTTTTTTTTTTTCATCATGAACTCGATCTCGTTGTGTTACTGGACTCGGTCCAATGGTACTAAGCCCAGACTCCGAGATAGTTGTGAATACGGGCCGTTCGGCCCATACGAGCCTATGGTCCGTTTGGATCACGAATTACGTTCGAATGTTTGCATTCAAATCTGAAATTTGAATTGTGTATTGAAATTAAATATATGTGTAAATAGTTTTTATTAATGTAAATGTTATGATTTGAGTTAAACAGTCAACTAAATTTTCCCTCTAATAGTTGATCAACCAACTAGATATTACATTAATGTCCAATAATATTATTATAATGGTTCATCCAAACACACTATTAGTTTTTTAAGAAAATTGTGGAAATGGTCATTTAAACGGGGAAGATTCTATAATGGGGTAAAAAATTTATCCCAGAGTAAAATTTTTTGACCACTAGATGCCATTTGGATGGTCTAGATTTTATGTACGCACAAAATCTATTATGCGCCCACCCACATGTGATTAGAAAAACAATCACTAATTAAAATAAATAAATAAATAAAACCTCCCTTCCTCCATGAACTCCGACGCCTCCCCCTCCTCTCTCCCCCCGATGCCGCCGCCACCGCCTCGTCATTTTCTCCGCCAGACCCACCTCCCCTGACGTGGCGAAATCCCCAACCCCTAAAACAGAGAGCTCCTGCCGTTGCCCAGATCGCAGAGGTGGTCATCGGTTTCTCAGCTGACCAAACGACGGCGTACAGATCTGACGACGGCGAGATCTGATGACGAAATCGTGGCTTCTCCTAACGCCGCCAGCGGTCACTACAGACGCCAGAACTCACGAAATCGTGGCTTCTCCTAACGCCGCCACCGGTCACTACAGACGCCAGAACTCACGAAATCGTGGTTTGGGCAATAAAGTTGCGGCGGCATCGCCGGAGTTCTCCCCCTGCTCGTCGGATCTGTGCGACCCACGGTGGGTGGTTCGTGGGTTGGCTGATGCGAACCCTCTTCCCTTGCGCCGACGGGAGGCAGCTTGAAGACGTTTGCGCCGGTGAGGTCGGGGGTGACTCGGGTGTGTGGCTCGCGACGGCACTGGTGCTTCCGCTCGTCATGGTTGTCGGAAACTATGGAGGGTGTCGTTACAACAAGGAGGTTTTTTTTTCTTTTTTCTTTTTTTTTTTTTTGGTTACTGATCGTCTTTTAATCCCGATCTGGCCGACGTTCGAGCACCGTCACCGGGGGTTTTGGCGGCGGCAGTCACTGGCATCTATGTTTTTTTCCTCACCGGAATCTGCGTTTAGCAATACGTTCTCAAATTTATTTATTTTATTTTTTTGCAATGTTTTTTAATTTTATTAAAATAATATTTCTGAATTATTTATATTAAAATTTAGTGTACTAAATAATATAAGCATCCTCTCTTAAATCAAAATCAAATAATAATCGTTGGATGTTATTTTACTGATGAGGAAGAAAAGTGTTCTCATTACAGAAAGTCCCTTTAATGAAAATGTTTATATTTTTGTCATCCTTTAATACTTGCTTGGTTTTTGACCGGCGTTACCTATCTTCTTGGAGATGAAAAAAATAAAGTTATTTATAATCTAGATATTATTGCGGAGGCAAATCGTCCCTAGTTTTCTATGGATCAGAACATATTTGGATATTGGCTAGCCTGTGAAGACACGTTTAGGCCCAATTTAGCCCAAAAACCAAGCCAGGCAAAACACAGGTGGGGGCGAGGACCAATCTTTACTCACATACCATATTATGATATGAATATGATTTTAGGGGTTATACGTGTCGTAAATTTGATTTCTCCTTATATCTATATTCAACATAATATTAAAGTTGATAATTTTATCATTTTATAATATTAAAATTAAAATTATCAATTTTAATATTAGAATATATAAAATTATAAAGAGATACTCAAAATATGATTCTCCATTTAATTTTCTATATGGGGGGGCGGTATGCCAACCTAATTTGACGAGTATGAAACCTAGGTTCACCCAGTGTGGAAGCCTAATCGAGCCTGACATTAGGCCAATGACGCAGGTAATGGGTCAGCCCATTTGGTCCTAACCATTTTTATGCGTCCCGGTTCATCTATGACATCTAAACACGTCACAGTCGATTTGATATGTTTTAAGTAAAAATCACTAGTTAAACCAAACATATATATTGTTAATCGGTTCAGGCGGTTCATTTTCCGTCACTTAGGTTTTATCTGTTTTTACTTTTTATTATCAATCTCTCTTACCAAACACAGTGTAAAAGTAATGATAAATGAAATAATTGTACAAGTTCTCACGACATCATCACAATCACGTGTTTGAATATGAAATTAATAGTTGCCATATCACAATTATCGTTCAATACTTGATTGTAAATATTAGATCCTTTTTTTTTTCTCCCCTTTCTTGTAGGAAAATGAAATTATCTATGTCATTCAATCGTTTATCATTTTAATTTATAATAAAAATTAAATGATTCATTAATTAAAAAAAATGAGACCAATTTTATTCAGACAATATCTCTTTTATTACCATTCCCACTACTACTTAGCTGGACAAAGATCCATGGGACTAAAGTATTGATCTCGAACTCATCCGAAATCAGGAGAGAAATTTATTATCCAGCTAGAGATAAAAATCTTTGTTAAATTGAAATTCAATGAATGATCTAAGTCTGGCCATGATGAGATCAACAATATAAGCTCTTATGGAGCGCTGGGAAGGGAGGAACGGAAATAAAGTGAGAATTTTATGATGAGATATAAAATAAAAAAGTATGTAATTTAAATAGTAAAATCAGATTAGAAGTATATTAAATTAGAAATATATGTAATATAGAAAAAATTAGTAAAAAGGAAAGTAAAGGTCTAATTACTTGGAACTGTATTTTTTTTTCTAGTGTATATTTCAATACCTAATCAAAAAATTGTCAGAATATTTTAGGCAAGTCTAAGCTAGGACTAGGGAACTAATGGAGTCATGGTAAATTGCTATCCTTTCTTGACTTGAGGCGAGTACTAAGAAAAGATTTTAAAAAATAAATAAATAAAGTACTAAGTTGATGTGTTAATAGTGAATTATAGTACTTGAATGAAAAAAGTGCTTTTACGTTTGTAATATATATATATATATATTTTTTTTATGTCAAACTTGCTATATACTAAATTTGGGGACAAATTTCCTACTGAGAATAATGTTAAATTTGATATTTGGTTTCCATTATTAGTTGGTGTCTAACCTTTTTATCTAATTATTATGATTGTGTCATTTCTAAATTATTTCGATAATAAAACTTTACTCTTACGGATTTTCAAAAGTCAACGATGATTATATATTTATACATTATATAGTATAAATCTCAAATATATAATCCTAAAAAAATCTTGAATACTTTATTTATACACTTTTTTTTTCTAACGAATATAGCATTAATATAAACATATTAACATATGCATCGGAGATCGGGGAGACTGAGGATAGTCTTTAAATGAAATTAAACCCTTTTTAAATGACTAACCCATGACAACGTGACGTTGTACAGTTAAACGACAATGAACATGTTATTCTCAACATAAACGACATCACACTTTGGAAAGACATTTGAAAACAACTATTTTTCAAATTGAAATATTTCTCTCTCTTTTTAAGAGAAAATTATCCAAATAACTACATTTATTTTTCATTGATGCATGTGAAACAAAATTCCATATTCTTGATCAACATGACAAATTTTAGTTAGCTTTAGTTTAATTTTATATCATGTTAGTCTAGTATTAATTTTTTGTGTCATGTTAATACAATAGTTTTTAGATTTGTGTTATTTAGATGTTTTCCCCTTTTTTAAAGAATATTTTAAAAAGAATTCTTTAGTAAGATTCAATAATTAGTTTATTATTACCATATTGTTTTCTCGACCTTAAAAATTCTCTAGGCTATACTAATTTTATGTTTGTTAATTAAATTATAATTTAATTTAATACAACATTTTACTGATAGAGAAATTCCATTATAAAAACCACTCACAAAAAAAGAAGGAAAAAAAAAATATGTCATCAAAGCTCTTGAAATAAATAATGTTTCTTTTTCATGGCAAACTACCGTTTCTTATATTTTTACCAATTTCTGTCACACTAATACGTCTCTTTAAAATATATATATATATATATATATAAAAATTGAAGATGAAAAAATATTTTTTATTCGTGATAATAGATCTTTTTATTTTTATTTTTACAAATGAGGGTAAAAAAAGAGAGAGAGAAAAAATAATGCTTTACTTGTTATGTTATGTTATGTTTATGAACAGAGTGTGAGGTATCTGCAGCCTAGCTCCCAAGAAGAGGAGCTTGGAGCAAAGACAGCCCCAAAAACCCAACCAAAAAAATAAAGAAGCCCGAAAAAGGTAATGACGTGGTGGAAGATCTTCTTTCACTTCTCTTCTTTTTCTTCTTCGCTTTCGTCTCCAATTCTCTTCCACAATTTCTCGACTCTCTTTCTCTCTCTATCTCTGTTTCGGGTAATTTCATCCATGGCCAGCCCAGGTTCTGATCCAATTCGGGTGTTCTTTTACCTTTTGTAATTCGCTAATTTTTCTTCCAATTTATCACTTCTTTTCCTGTTATTTTCCCTCTGTTTCCTAATTAGCTTCGCGATTTGTTTAAATATATTCTGTTTGTCTGTATTGAAATCGGAAATGGGTCTTACTGTTCGAAGCAGGCGCTTTTGTTTTCTTCATCCTGAAATGGGTTTCTGCGAAAATTGATGAACAAAATCAAACCAGTGTTTTTAAGACATTTTGTTTGACACAGGTTGTAGTGAAAAAAAATACGCCAAATAGTGCATGAACTTTCATGTTTTTTTTTTGTTTTAATTTTTTTTAATATTTTGCTTCATTTGTTACTATGTATAGGGATGTTCTTGGTGACAAAAAATTGATCTTTACGTGAAATTTAGTGAACTTGGGTGTACTTATTTCGTTGAGCAGGTGCTCGTAGATTAGGCTAGGAGGTAGGAAATTCATAAAACTTCGATGCAGATCTGTTGCCGTTGGATTTCTTTTGCAAAAGAAGAAGTTGGGTATGCAATTTAAGAAGAAATAAGCTTAACCAGGCGGTGTTTTTTGGATAGCCTGCCGCAGTCGAAATAAGCTTATTTTTTTGTTTTTCGGTTTGCGAAGGCGCTATCAGCTTACTGATATCAGGGCTGTTGTCCATTTCAGTTAAGTTGGTATCGTCTTTGCATCATGCCATATTATATCCAGAGACTCTACAATACTTGCAAAGCGGCATTTTCACCAAATGGGCCGGTCTCTGAAGAAGCCATTGAGAAAGTTCGCACCATGTTAGGTACGAAGAAGAAATGAACCCCTTTGCTGTTTTCTGATTCTTTCCATGATTTTTAAACGTAATGCTTGCTTACTATGGCGTTGTATAATTGTTTGGTTATTGAATTCTCATCTAGTTTTTACATGGCTTTTGAGCAAGCGTAGAGCATCATGCAAAACTAATTTGTCCACTTACTTGACAACGTGGTCCCACCATGTAATCCAATCGTCTCTCATCAATTGAAAGAACTAGTATGTATGTAGTTAACTTGTATTGAGTGCGTGGAGTCTAATTATCGTCTTGACACAGAGTTAGACTAGAGAGAGACACTGTGAGTCTGACTGGTGTGAGTTGGATTCTGTTGTAATCTTCTTCTCCATCATAGTGAAAAGCCCCTTTAAATCGTATGTGTGCTTTCTTGCCTTTCTTATATATTATACTCTTGTTAGTAAAGGATTAAGGTGTTTAATCCATAACAACTTGCTATGCAATTAGTTCAATTGTAATCTAGGAGAAACTGGTTGATACAAATCTGCAATGAAACTTAAATACTTGAATCTTTGACTAAATAATTACTACTTCAGCATAAATACATGGAATCAATAATCTACAAGCTAAAAGAAGGTTCTTTTTATTTTTTATTTTTTATTTTTATTTTTAAAGCTAAAAGAAGGTTCTTGAACTCTCTTATTGTATGCTCCAGAACTTCCTTATGAATCACAGTTTTAATTATCTTCTCCTGAATTCGCTTATGAATTTTAACTAGGGTTTCGTTGATCTGTGCTTCAGTTGAATCATGTTGTTAGATGATGAGAAATAATACTTAGGAACTGGTTTAAGAAAGTGTAAAAGCGTATGACCTTGAACTGTCAGCCAAGTTGTCTGAAGAAATCATCATAGCATCTTAGGCCTCTGTATGAGCATCTTTGAAGTTTTGTTAGTACTTTCCAAGAGGTGCATATGCATTACCAATATCGTTTGGGGTATTGCTTTGATCCTTTAGGAATGAATTCATCAATGTGATCTCTCAATGTTAGTTAATGGATGTAAATTTTCTTGTAGAAACCTTTTCTTGCATAGATTACTAAGACAGACCTTAATTCCGTTTTAAATCTACTTTTCTCTTCAAGAATGCTTAATGTGAATATCATTTACTTTTAAAGTTTGAATTTTGTCTTCAAGTATGCTTAATGTGTATATTATCATCTTGTAAAGTTAGATGATCCTTAAAAAAAGAAAGATCTTCGTCTTTGTGGACAACTTCTTCGTGAGAAGGATAAATACAATGAAAAACTTATGACAGCTACCTTCTTTTCTTCGGGGAAAAAAGATATTACAAATACAATAAATCATAGAACCTTCTTTGTGCACTCCATTCCCCTTCCATAATTAGAAAGGTCATATTCTACATTCTGATTCTGATTCCATATTGAGTTTCCAACTTCCTAGTATGGTTAGTCTGTTAATAATATCTGGATTGTATACCAAGTGCCTATTATATTATAATGGCATTGGAGACTCCACTTCCATTATGTATATTTCAGGTAGAATCCCATTGTAGTCAATCCGTGTAACAGACATTATGCAGTAGTTGCTTCTTTTATTATTTTAATTAGCCCTTTAATGGGCTTATATTTTTTTTTTCCCCCCAATTATGCAGTAGTCAATCCTTTTCTTCTGTTTTATCCATTTCTGTTTAATCTTCAATTTCTATGTTATCTGTTTCTTTCTTTCCTTTACCCCCCATTTTTTAAAAGGAATTATCCCATGTTCATTCTACGTATGTGGCTTCATTTAGTTCAGTTCTTACATCTCTGACGTCAGTTTTTGATCTTTAACTTGAAGCTTATAAAGTTTGGAACTTTTTTGCTGAGTGAAAATTACCCATCTCTTAATTTCTCACGTTAGGATTTCATCTTAAATGATCTTTAGGTCTTATTCTTCCCAGTTCCATCAAGACTTTTCAATTATTTTGTTAGCCTTTTTATTGGATTCATTGACTCACATTGTCCATATAGGCTATGTAGTTTCTTTGTCTTATGTGTCAATTGTCCATGTTAAAGAGATATTCTAGAGTAGCCACAATGCTGTTTCGAGATGGCTCTGGTTGGTAGTTTACCTGAAATGACCAAATAGCGGGCTCCCGTGAAGGTTTTCGGGCATATGTGGTACTGGTGAAATTGGATATGATAATAAGATATTTAAACTGCTTTCATTCAGGACTTTCTTAATATTTGTAATAACAACTTTGGAGTAGCTTAGTATCCACATTTTTAACCAGAATGCTATGTAAAATTGATGGTTATGTTTTAGGCTGAAATTGATCTGCTGTGTGTTAAGCTCTTCTAAAGACATTGATACGTCTTGTTACGCGATACGCCATGCACATGTCAAAACTTTTTAACCCACAAGTCGCTAAGAGACAATGCTAAACATTTTACTCTCTACGATTTCTACTTCTTTGGCTTTGTGATTTATACCCATCTGGTATTCTAACATACAAGGATTTGTGATCATGAGGTATCTGATTTCTGGCTTGCGTCACATGGTATTTTGAGTTTTAATGATGTCATCACCACCCAATTTCATTAGCAGTGTTGCATTGTTTATCAATATGTGTACTTTCATTTCAGAGAAAATCAAGCCCTCCGATGTAGGTCTCGAACAGGAGGCGCAGTTAGTACGTAATTGGCCGGGTACTGTGCCAGAATGTAATGGACGTCTCCAAACATTGCCACCAATCAAATACTTGCATTTACATGAGGATGACAGTTTCTCTGTAAGCACAGGGGCTGACATGATGAATGTTTTATTCCAAACTTTTTTTCGGGTGTTTTCAAGGAAAAAGGGATAGAATATCTGGGTTCTGTTTGGATACTAGAAACTTCCAATATATATTCTTTACATGGAGTTAAGCATAATCATTTTAATCAACCTTTTGCTGAAATAGATTGCCTTTTGGTATATTCTGCAGATAGGAATTTTCTGTATGCCACCTTCCTCAATTATTCCTCTCCATAATCATCCTGGAATGACTGTTTTGAGCAAGCTTATTTACGGTTCGATGTATGTTAATTCGTATGACTGGCTTGATTTACCGAGACCAGACGATCCTTTAGAAGGTGTGTTCTCTAACCCTTTTGTCGCATTACTTGATTATTTTGTCTTATGATTCCCGTAATGGGAAAGGGTTAAAGTTTGGCATACACCCTCCACAAGCAGGGGAGTTATGTATATTTTCTGTTTCTTAATTATGGTTAAATGCTATTTCCAATTAGATATCAATGGGAAATAATTATCATGGTAGCTGGTTGTGCTGCAGGGTGGTACCCTTTTCCCTCTTTTTTTTTTTTTTTTTTTTCCTTTTTTATTTTATTTTATTATTATTATTTTTTTTGGGAAAGGTGGGGTTGGGGGCTTGGAAAGACAAGGGAGATTGTGGAATGAACAATATTTGCATTTGATGCGTTGTAAGTCTGTTATAATTAAGTTTTTCCGTATCCTTAGGAATATAATGGTTTATGCCTCTCGGTAATGTAGTAACTGAAGAGTTGGGAAAAGTGGGAGGAGGGATTCATCGGCACCTGGTGTTGGATGGAGTTTTAGAGGTTTGGGAATCTTAGTTAATTGAGACTTTTTGTTTACATGAAGTGAATATGAAGCTCTTCTGATTGCTCTCTTTTGGTTTAGTATCCATTTTTTCGATCCTCTTTTGAATGCCTAATAAATGGCAGGTTAGGAAAACTACCTGGTTCTTATATGTGGTCTTCTAGGATTGAGAACTTGTCTTTTGAAATCTATCAAAACCAAATAATTTTCCCTACTAGAAATTGCCTTACATCTCGGCGTTGCCAAGTATACTTTAACTGGGCTGTTTGAGGGCAAAAAGGATGTTGGTGAACTTTAACATGGCACTGCAAATAGACCAGAATGAAAGAAGCTAGTTTCTATCTAGGGTCTATGTCTATGAACCGTACCAATGAACTTTAACGAAGCCCGGAAAATAAGATAAGAGATCAGTCGCATGTCAGAAATGAACACGGCTAAAACCCGTGTGCAGTGACCTGAATACGTTCACTATTTTCAAAGCAATGGTTTCTGGAATAGGAGTTTATTAAATTTAGTTAGTATGTCCTGGCCAGTTTGTTCTGCATATGGTTAAACATTATGGACCTAGTACTGGGTCACAAGCAAAAGTTGCTAACAATCACAATTAACAGGACCAAAGCATCACAATAAATGAAAACTCTGGCTCAAGCAAGCATTTACAGGGCAGGCGGAGGCACTGCTTAATGAACCTTATGCACGCCCACCTATCCCAGAAAAAAGATAAATATATATGAATTCCATGTCATCATCTTTAATCATTTTCACCCTTTGAAGACAAGTTGTAATTTATTTGCAGCAAGACCAGCAAAGCTTGTTAGAGATACTGAGATGACAGCTCCCTGTCCAGCCACGGTGCTTTATCCGACTAGCGGAGGCAACATCCATTATTTCAGAGCCCTGACTCCCTGCGCAATCTTTGACATCCTATCTCCGCCTTATTCTTCAGAAAACGGGCGGCATTGCACCTATTTCTGGAAGTCCCCAAGAAAAGATTTGCCTGGTAATAAAAAGCTGTGTTTACATTACCGATCATCACAGTTTCTAGTTGATAACACTGATAATAAAAATGCTTTAACTCGTAAGAGACGTTCTATTCTTCGATTAAAATTATCATGATACATTCTTTGTTTGGGATGAAGGTGACCTAGAGTTGGATGGAGAGACGATCCCCAACGTGACTTGGTTAGAAGAACATCAACCTCCTGACAACTTTGTGATTCGGAGAGGGCTGTACAAGGGTCCCGTTATTAGAACTTGAGAATTTTTCTTATTTGGTGTTGTTCCTTACAGTTTAGTCCGATTTGCTTTTACATGATAGGAAACATTGAGGGAACTGTGCTATATGAGTGGTTGAAATAGCCATGGCAATAATTATGATGTTTTTGGCTAAGCAAATCGGGGGGGCATTTGGCTTTGTACATAATAATACCGGAGTACGTAAGCTCTTTGATTTGCTGACCTCACATTAAACATGTAGAGTAGTAGTCAATGAAGGTTTGGGAAAAACACTTTGCTGGTGAAAGGCAGTTCATCTCGGAATTGGTTTGTTTAATGACAATAATCGTATTAGTGCTTCTTTACTTTTGCTTCTTCTTTATCCTTTGACAAATAGTCATAATCGGTTTCGCAGACCAAGTGTTCGTGTAGTTTGATCTGCTAGAGTTTGTTTAGGTTCTTGTTCAAAAGATATCCGCTGTGACATGCGGCACCTGCCGTCCACCCTAGCTGTCTAATTTGTTAGGCGCCCGCATGGTGGACTTGTGCAGGACTAAAGTCTGATCGGGGACTGTCTTTAAGATTTTTTTAACTTTTATAGGATTAACAAGAGCAAGATTTTTTAATCTTCTGTCCTTTTTTTTTTTTTTTTTTATTGGTGAAATATTTCATCTTTTGTCCTTGAAATCCTCGAATACGAGACATGAAATTTTACTATTCCGCAGCCAATATAAGTGAAGATATTGCATTTTGAAGTCGTTGCATCTAGAGAAAGCAAGACTTTTGTAGACTAGTGCCCATTAAGGAGGAATTTTTTGAGATTCTGAATGATTACAGCAAGTGTTATATATATATATATATATATATAGATGCTAAGAACAATAATCATTTACATTAAACAAAACGAAATCCCACATAATTAGAATGCCAAAAAGGACACTCCACAAATTAAACACAAACATGGACATGTGGTTCTACGAACTTATAAATAAAGTGTAATATTGTTACACTAATAATAGTACTTTCTCTCTTTCTCTATCTGTGGTGAGATCTCATATGGTGCCTATGTTCGCGGCGGGTCTTTTGCCAACACAGCAGAGAGACCATTGCACCTAGATTCTTTTGTACAATTGGTTTTTATTTTTATTTTTATAATAAATATTTAATTATACGGATGATATCCCCACCTAATATTTATATATCAAGTTGAAGAATTAAGTTTATTATATTAATGCCTTGATCTCTCAAATCGATATCTAATGATACGTAGATACGTATCTTGACCTGAATATATTTACCTATAGGTCTTCTTAAACTTTTTTTCTTTAATTGGTTTCACTCTCTCTCTCTCTCTCTCTCTACACACACACACACACACACACACACACACACACATACATATATATTGATTTACGTTCATAGAGCTTGGGAATGTGTTGACCATAAATTCTCTGCATTTGATTGGGCGTTTGGGGTATATATGTGCCTTCTTTATATTAGAGCTGCATGAAACTAGAGCTAACATGGCCCTGGAGCTGGCATGAGTAGGGCTCTTGTTGAAACGTTGAACTGCTGGATTTATCTCATTTTATTTTATTTTATTTTATTTTTTCAGCAAAAAAAAAATATTTTTTAAGCAATGTATATCTAAATAATACCAAGTATAATTAGGAGAAAGATTCTAATTTATAGATTTCTTGACGAGTTCAAGAAGTAAAAAGGGGTATACAACAGCTGACAAAAAGCTAACCGTTGTTGCATTATATATAGATTTCGTGTGTGAGTATACAAATATATAATATGGTACTTACTATAGTTTTTCTTTATTTGAAGCCATTATCATTTCTGTTCTAATGTGAATATTTATTATCAAATAATTGATAAGGTCGTTCATTATAATATATCATTCAATTTAATATGAGGTTTCAAAAGAAAGCTTTGAATTATATATGATATCATGTTTATCAAGTCCCATATAGAAGAGCACATTTTGATCAAGACATCATTGAAATAACCTTAACAAATTTGGACTAATTACCGATGTGGACATTTTAATAATAAATTCAATAGTATATTAGCTGGTCAAGAAGAATTGTTTGACGGGTCTTAGTGAACAATATATTATCGTATTATTATTTTTTCGGGTTTATTATAGGTTTAGAGTTTGGAATTGGAATTCAAAATTTTAGCTTTTGTATAATCTATTTTTATCACATTGTAGAGATGAATAACTAAATTTTAAAAATTGTGTAACCTTAAGTAAAAAAAAAAAAAAAAAAAACGTTAAACATCTCAACTCGAATGAGTTAGGTATATATATAAGAAAAGATATATATTTTATACTCACCCGAATTGGGGTTGTTTATAATTGCTTGTTTTTCTTACTGCAAGAAAGGCCATTCTCATCTCTCTGGCTTGCTTAGAAGTCTTACTTTAATCCTTCGAATATTTGTCTTACTAGCTAGAATATATATATATATATATATATTTCTCTATATTTCTCTATATATATCTATTAATTTAGTTTACAGTTTCTGGCAAGCTAGGTCTTCAACGCAGCTAAAGATGTCACATATATCTAGTCAGGTTTGGGTGTCGTTTAGCCAAAGCTTGACATATAGAGGTGATGTCTAATTGAGACCTTTCTCTTCCCGAAACAACAAACAAATACTCTTTCTTATGTCATGACAAAATAATTTAAAGTTCTTCCGAGGATGCCTTGGAAAGTAAATTCTTGGTCATTTAGGAAAAGACATCGAGAAAACAGACAACAAAATGATCCAAGGGAATATCGAATGGATCTTAATTAAGTCTCTTTTTAATTCTCTCAAGAAGACTTTTTTTTTTCAATTTTTTCCTAATCTCATCCACTTTTCTTCTTCCGATTATATTGTCTCCTCTCCTTTAGTTTTCATTTGTGCACGGAATGTATGTGATGACTCCAACCACCACTAATCATCCTTGGTCAGAAATTAGGATTTCCTTTCACATCTATATACATATATATACATACATCTAAATAAATCTACATATAGTACATATATATATATGTCTATTTATTCATTTATACATCAAGATATGTAGTAGAGCTTTCATATATACTTGGGAATTTATTTAATAATAATTTTTCTTCAAAACAAATGGAAAAGTCTTTAGCTGCTTTGTCGTTATATGTATATTTACATTTGGTACAAGCAGTCAAAGTATTTACTTTAACGTTGGTTCAAGTCTCTTATTTTTTTAGCTATATATTCCCAGAAAAAAAAAAAAAAAGTTAATAGAAATATATCTGAAGTTGGTGGTTTTTAATTATCTTTGCTATCACCATCCAGATGAATAATTTAATCTATTAATTAAAGAAGTTTTCCTTTTTCTCTTTTGCTGATGAAATTAATCACATATAAATATATAGTGAAGGTACCCATTAATTTATCATAATATTGCCAAACTTCAAAAAACGAAAAGGGTCGAAGCGAAAGTATTGTTTTTAGTAGTATTGAAATCAACATAAACATGAACATGATAATCAAATTATAATTTTGCAAAGGAACCTGATACAAATTGAAAAATTCGGTGCGAACCCACGAACCAAGCACGTATCAAGAGATCAAATTAATAATGGATTGAGGTTTGTAAATGAAAAATCTATAGCTGAGCTTTTTTCTTATAAGCAGTGTCTGTCAATAAAAGATTGATCCGATGCAAGGGCAGCACATCATTTCTGAGTCTATACATGGAAAAAATACAGAATGATGTTTCGGTGTCTACTCCATTTATATATATATATATATATAATATGCATATCATATATATAATATATATTGCCTTTTTCTGACAATATATGAACAAAGAACAACCGTCTTGTTTCCTTGAAGTTTTCCAGAGAATCTCAGTCACCATTTATAGGAATCTCTCAATTATTATTCCAAAATGTTCCCCCGCGGTTCTACCATATATCAATTGGTATAGTGGTTCACCTAACCAATCTAATTATAATACCGAAATAATAATATAATTTAGTTTCATTTTCTATAGATATATTTTTTAAATAGAAAAAGACCACATAGGGATAAATAATTAAAGTACTATATGTATGTAACCAATCAATTATTAGAATATGGACCTTTTTTTTTTTTTTTTTTTTTTGGATTGTATAAAGGAAATAGGTATATTATTACCCATACAAATAATGTTCCTATTAGTGGTAAAAATTGCGAAATTGTCACCTGATTCCATAGTTTTCTAATGTTCAATTATAATTCTAGCAAGAAAATAAATTTACTCATGTGTAAGTATAATTAAGCATTCTTCTGGTGATATATATATTTCAATTTGATCCCGTTATCTTTATTTAGAGGAGTCATATTTATGCATGAGATCATCCTTCGTTCCAGGAGGGAAAAAAAAAAAAAAAAAACTAATATCAGTGTAACAATTGCATTTATTTTGGTCCTTGATCAACTTAGAATCTGAACACCATTTGAAGCAAATATATATATATATATATACCTATATATGAATATTTTCTAGCTTAGATAATAATTAATAGGTACTTGGAAGAAAATATGTTTGGAGACACACCAGTATTAAATACGACTAATGAAAAAATGTAGTCTCATCTTAAGGTTTCCATATTATAGGATCCATATTTAATTAGTATGTGATGCTTAACATTATCTGTGTCCCTTAATATTATTCTTCTTGAAAGGTGATTCAACATACACATATATATAAATAGAAAAAGAAAAAAAAGGAGAGAGCGTGAGAAAGAGGTGAAAACAAAAGTCAGAACAAAAAAGACAAGAAAAATTGGGGAGTGAATAAGATAATTATTATTATTTTCTACATCTCGAGATCATAAACCCTAATTCATCCTTGATCTTGAATTAGAGTAAGTTATTAGTGGGGTATATGTACATAATTCCACAACAACCGGATAGCTAGATTTAGTACCTAATATCATGTATATATATAGCAGAGGTCAACCAATAAAGATTATCACGGATAGGTAATTCAAGAAAGAGAGAGAGAAATGGACAGGACAACCTGTCAAAGAACAATCGGAACAAGAAAGGCTCGAGAAGTCACATGATTTTTACCAGTCCAAGAGAGTGGCCATATTGATTCTTTTTCAAAGTAATTATATATATATATACGATGTATATATATATAAACATATATAACAGTGCATAAATATATTCTAGTGCAAATAGATCATTCATCAAATAATAATGGTGTCCGACCATCGTCTTCTTGTCCATATCTTGATATACATATATCCATTTATGCATTAAATATATTTTATATGTCAAATTGAAGTGGAAGAATAATATTTAATTTTGATTATCGCTTTAGGAATTTCAACATATTCCAGCCCAAGACTCATTTTTAAAATAAAAGCAGCCTCTAAATTTTTTCAACACAAAAAGGAAAAATAAACCTCTCTCTCTCTCTCTACTTTTGTTTCGCTCTCTTCAGGCGCATAAAGTTATGATCAAAGATTTATCAGTACAGTGAGTGTTCATCAACTGGTAAGTTTCATAATGAAAATTCTACTTCTTGTCTGCTCGATCCGAGTTGTTTGTTTTCTAGGTTTTGAAGCAAAATTTGTAGTCACGAATGGATATATACATGTACATATATATATATACATATATATATCTATATATAGAAATATAGATCCTTCAAGGCTTGATTAAAAATAAAATTGTAGTCGTTTCACTTTTTATCCTTCCTAAACATCATCAGATTCAAATATTCATGGACTAGGAAAGAAAAACTGAAGTTCCTCGTGAGTACTTCCTATTATATATAAAACAGATTGGCAATATATTTTAATTTAAGCTTGACTTGATATGTATTCGTATATGTACTCAGATTTTTCTTGAATGTAGAAGTGCTGCATATACCTTTTGTGTACTATATATTTGGTATTTAGTGAAAACCCTAGCCTTACGTATAACCTATTCGATCTTCTTCAAGGTTGTTTTTGTTTTTCCCTTTGTTTTTTTTCTAAAATATTATATGGCTCAACTCCCAGAACCTAGAAAAAAGAAATTGTCTAGAGCTAGATATGCTTTTCGCTCGGAAATGACAAGACAGACCTTGTAGCCTGATTAACAAACAAAATTTTGACAAAATCCAATATTTTTTCTAACATAACATCATCTACACATTTATAGACACACAAATTAATAAACTTTATCATCACACTCAAGTGGTTGGGTGCGTGAGTTGAGTGTGCAATTCAGGTTTTGAATCTGACTTTTATTTCTTAGTAATAGTAAAATTAAAAAAATGAAAAAAAAAAAAAACTTTATCATCACATAGTTGTTCCAAACTTTTAGCAAACTACATAAGATGATTAAATTCCCCCCCCCCCCAAACATGGTTTATATTGAATGTCGACCATTGATAAGTATATAGTTATGTGTGTGTATCATATGCAATAAGCTTATAAGTTCAGCTCTTGTCCCATTCTTACTCGTCCTATATTGCATCCGTAATACAGGATTAATGTACAGAAAGCTGATCGAGTATGTAAGAAATATATGTGAGGGAGATAACAGAAGTTATAAATGGCGGAAAGAATTGAGATATGTACTGATGACGATGATAGTTCTGATGGAAGCGATCACTTTCAATCAGCCAAACACTCGTCTCTTCTCAATTCTCGTAAACGTTCATCGTCGTTCGACTTAAACGAAGAAGCAACAGGCACCGAAGAAAGAGGTGATTGCAGCATCGATAATGGTGTTCTCCAAAATGAGGATAATGAGAAGAAAAATCGTGTGGAAGAGAAAGTATCATGTAATACCAATGGTAGTAGTATTGTGAGGCCATATGTCCGATCAAAGATGCCAAGGCTTCGCTGGACTCCTGATCTCCACCTAGCTTTTGTGCATGCTGTTGAAAGGCTCGGCGGACAAGATAGTAAGAATAGTCTTCTCATTCTCACAAAGTTGCACTTTTTTTCTTAACTTATGTATACAGCTAATTTTTACATAAATAATTATAGAACAATATTGAACTCACCAATGTCAATATAGTTAAGTACTGGGAAGTGCGAAAGAAAAAAAAAATTTTGAACGAGTGATTTTATTCATGTGTTTATAATTAGTGTTTGTATATATTCATATATTCATATATATATATATATATATATATATGTAAAGATATATATTGTTTGATCAATTAATTAGCCAGAGATGTATATATTATGTATATATATTTGGTTGTACAGGAGCAACACCGAAATCAGTTCAACAGCTGATGAATGTGAAAGGGCTTAGCATCGCTCATGTAAAGAGTCACTTGCAGGTAACTAGCTTAAATCACTTGATGCGTCCTACAAATTAAATTTTTTTTTTCCTATAATCCCTAAAAATTAATTTTTGTGTATGTTTCATTGTAACATTGGCCATGGTACTATAATTTGCTGATCGTTCTCTTTAATTATTTTCTGCAATTCAGATGTATCGGAGTAAGAAGCTTGACGAATCTGGCCAAGGTACACAAATTTTCATTGAAATTTTCCGTTACTGATTGCAACTTTTAGATGATTTTGTCTCAATTATAAGTCCTATACATCTGTAATAATCCTTGACTCCTTGGTACCAAAACCATTATGATTTTTAAAGGAGGACCAACCAAAAAAAAAAAAAAAAAAATCGCTAACGGAAATTGCATGCTTGTTTTGCAACAGTTTTATCTCAAACAAACACGCCAATACAAGGAGAAAACCACAAGATTATGCAAATGTACCATAGATTCAATCTTTATGACAACTTTAAAATGGAATGCAGAAGCCAAATTTTCCCATCATCAACCTTTAAACATCCATTTGATTCCGATACCGATTCTTCAAGGTATCAAGAATATCTCAGCTGAGATGGAACTCATTCTCCTATTCTTAAGTTCTTAGACGTCCTTAAATTCGGCAAGCCCTAATCTCTCTCTCTCTCTCTAGATACCATCATCCGTGGGCATTTGGCGATCCCTTGATGTGGTCAAGTCCGGTATGGAGCAAAGGTTTTGGAGGCGATCATGTAAGGGACGCGATAACAAGAGCGGTACCACCACTTAGACCAAGCCAATTTCTTGAAGAGAAGAAGTGGTCTCCAAGAGAGATCATTGGAAATCACAGAATAAGAACTTCTCAGCTGAATTTTTCACGTGGCCATAACAATATTGCACATGTTCTTGCACAAACCAAGGCCAATATTACCAACCCTTTTCAGCTCAACACATGCAACAATCCAATGTTTGGATCCTTGTCTCAACTTGAGGTAACCCTTGTCTTTTGACCGCGATCTCTCAATAGTGGTTTTTCACTTTGCTTAACTGGAGACAATTTTCGTTTATTCTAATGTTATCAGAGTCAGAGGTCTGATGCACGATAGAGTTGCTAGTAGGTACTTAAATATTTGGATTGTGCTATCATCTTCTCATGCCTGTTGCCTTTTTCTTTTCTGTTAACAAAAAAATTCCGCCACTATTTTAAAAAAAATTACCAACTATAAAATCATCCCGTGAAATTTTATAAAATTAAACACGTCCATTTGCAATAATGTGGTTTCCAAGAAGTTGTGATGTGAAATTCAGTTATATTATATTTCATCTATATATAGATAACGTAAAAGAAAAAAAATAATAATTTTGTAGTGTCGAAATAATTAATATTGCAGGTTCACGGGATAAGAAGAAAGCAGTACTGCAGAAACGGTGAAGTGCATGAAGCACAAGAGAGCTGTAGTAGTACTAGTCCTTATTATAAAGAGAGCGCCTGTTTGAAGGAAAATACATTATGGCTTCCCGATCTACAGCTAAGTTTAGGTGGTCACAAAATTAATTATGACGACGGTGGAACAGAGAAAAATAATATTAATAATAATAATAGTGATGAAGAAATAATAAGCTGCGAATTAGCAGAAACCGAGACACTAGAGCTTTCTCTGTCTTTGTCTACTACTACTACAACGACTACGACCTCGTCGAGACAACAACAAGTACAAGGTGGTTGTAGTAGAAGTGAAAAACGTCGTAAAGAGACTAGCGAACATGATCGGTTCCAAAATGAAAAATGGGATTTGCAAACAATTAAAATTAGGCATTATTGCAGTACCGGTAGGGCGACAAATGGGCCAAGTACTTTAGGATCTGGTGACCAATGACACCTGCATATATGTTTAATAAGGGCATATATATATATATATATATATATGTAGGAACGAGATCTTGTAAGTACTTGTCTTTGAAGCCAACCATTCGCCCGTTTCAGTTATGCATTGCTATGCAGTGATATTTTGCCCATTTTTCTTTTCTATGAAGCATTGACGCAAATTTGCAATGTTATGGTTTTTTTTTTTTTTTTGTCCTAGTAATTGTAATTCTCCTAAACACAAAGATAAGAGAGAGAGAATATTGAGGAACACAAACAGAATTTCTTTTAATTTTTATATATTTTTTAATTTATATATGTATTTTAATTTTCTCTCATGATAATTAAGAGTGTTTTGAAAAGGGAGAACTCTGATTTCGTTGTGTTTTGTTTAAATTACAAAAACACTCCCTTGATTAAGGTATTTTGCGTCAACACACCTTGACGTTAACTGTTATTGCGTTTGATAGGGATGTGAAGGGGAAGGAAATATAAAGGTGGAGAGATTTTAGAGTAAGAAAAGAAGAAGCAACGAAAAACAGAGTGAATTCTAGAGAGAGAGAGAGAGAGAGAGATTTAGAGAGAGAAAGTATTTGGATATTTGGCAGCTCAGCTTAACATTCTGAGTGCTAGGCTTTATTATTATATATATAAATCATCTGCTACAAAAGCTTAATTACTACTCTTAACAACCTGTAACAAACTTCTATCAGAATCTTAAAATATTGGGTAGAAATACAAGGCAGTTAGTTAGTTACAACTAACTTGATTAAGTCCTAACTAGTACTCCTAATATCCCCCCTCGAGGGCACGGGTCTGGACAGAACCGTAAGCTTGCTTCTTAAACGAAGAAAAGAAGAAGAGGGCAAAGGCTTAGTCAGCACATCAGCTACTTGATCCTCGGATCTGATAAAATGAAATAACAAGAGTCTTTTGAAGAACTCGTTCCCTGATAAAATGATAATCAATTTCAACATGTTTGGCTCGAGAGTGAAGAACTGGATTAGCAGATAACTGTGTAGTACTCAGATTATCACAAAATAAGACTGGAGGATGAAACAAAGAGACATGACGTTCTCGGAGAAGAGACTGAATCCACGTCAATTCTGCTGCTGCATTGGCCAACCCTCGATATTTAGACTCAGTGCTCGATCTAGAGACCACCTTTTGCTTAGAAGCAGACCATGAGATTAGATTTCCTCCAAGGAAAATACAATAACCACTAGTACTTCTTCTATCATCCGGACAAGAGGCCCAATCTGCATCTGTAAATCCCATAAGAGTCAGATTAGAGGTAGCCTGAAAGGAAACTCCATAAAAAGAAGAACCCTTCAAGTAACGTAAGACACGTTTTACAGCCTAATAGTGAACATCTGCGGGAGCATGCATAAACTGACAAAGCTTGTTCACACAAAAGGAAATATCAGGCCTAGTAATAGAACAGTATTGTAGAGCCCCAACAAGACTTCTATATTCTGTCGGATCAGCAAGCTTGGCACCATTAGAAAGAGACAGAACTGGACCAGAAGCCATAGGAGTAGCAATTAGTTTCGATTTAGCAAGACTAGCACGAGCTAACAAGTCTCTGATGTATTTGGCTTGACTGAGATGAAGAGTATCACCTGCACGAACCACTTCAATGCCAAGAAAATAACTCAAAAGTACCTAAATCCTTTAGGGCACACTGAGAGTTAAGGGAACAAATCAACTGTTGAATGTGAAGTGAACTATTCCCAGTCACTATTATATCATCTACATAAACCAGTACCACAATCATCACAGTTACAGTGGAAACGACAAACATAGAAGTATCAGCCTTCGAATGAGAGAAACCCCAAGAAAAAAGAGCAGAACTCAACTTAGTAAACCAAGCACGAGGGGCTTGTTTCAAGCCATATAACGCCTTGATAAGTTTGCACACATAAGTTGGATTTGCAGCATCAACAAAGCCAGGGGGTTGAGTCATAAAGACATCTTCATGCAAATCACCGTTCAAAAAGGCATTGTGAACATCAAGTTGCCTTATAGACCACTTCCTACTCAAAGCTAATGCCAAAACAGTTCTAATTGTAGTTGGCTTAACAACAGGGCTAAACGTCTCAAAATAGTCAAACCCACGTGTTTGATGAAAACCTTTGGCTACTAATCTAGCCTTGTGGCGTTCAATACTGCCATCGGGTTTGTACTTGAGTTTATAGACCCACTTGCATCCAATAACATTGGAGGAAGTTAAGGGTGGAACAAGAACCCAAGTCTTATTTCTCAACAAAGCATCATACTCAAGCTGCATAGCTTGTTGCCACTCAGAAGATTTAGTAGCCTCTTTAAAGGTAGTTGGCTCAATAATACTAGGAGAAACTTGACTCTCAAGACACATACGAGTAAGAGGCTTAGTGATACCATTTTTGAACTTAGTGATCATCTGATGCTGATTAGTAGTGACAGGAATAGCTGATGAAGGTTCTGTCTGAGTATTAGTATCCCCACTAGTTAGTGAATCAACATTTGAACCAGAAGCAGGTGGTGAAGAAACAGGCATAGGTGGATTAATGGGAACAGGTATGGGCAAATTCACAGGAATGTTACAGTATCTCTTGAAATCCACAGAAACTGAAGAAACAGTTGTTGATGGATTAGAAAAAGGAAAGGCAGATTCATCAAATACCACATGCCTTGAAACTAGAATTTTTCCAGTAGTCATATTGAGACACATAAATCCTTTATGTTTTGAGCCATAACCAATAAAGGAACAAACAGTAAATATATATTCTAGCTTATGTTTGTTGAATGGTTTTAAACAAGGAAAACATCTGCAACCAAAAACTCTAAGAAACGAGTAATTTGGTAGCTTGTGATAGAGAATCTCATATGGTGAACTGTAAGATAATACAGCTGTTGGCAACCTGTTTTTTAGATACGTAGCAGATTGAAAAGCAAATGGCCAATAAATCAGAGGCACAGATGACTGAGCAAGTAAAGCAAATCCAACCTTAACAACATGGCGATGATTTCTTTCCACTCTACCATTTTGTTGAGAAGTAGAAGGACAAGAAACCTTATGAATAATCCCATAAGTAGTTAAGCTTGTAACAAAACTTTAAAGTTCACCATCCTAATCAGATTGCAACACTTTCAGTTTGTGATCAAACTGATTCTCAGATATAAGTTTGAACTGAAAGAAAGCAGATAAAGCTTCATCTTTGGACTGCAGTAAGTAAAGCCAGGAAAATCTAGTATGATCATCAACAAACAACACAAAGTAACGAGCACCATTTATTCCAATCTCAGGGGCAGGTCCCCACAAATCTGAATGTACAGGATTCAATGGTTGTAAAGCTCTAAAACTAGACAAAGAGAATGGCAATCTATGGCTTTTAGCCATTTGACAAGTGTCACAAACTCCAACAGAAAGTTTAGTAGGAAGATTACATGAAGTCAAAACCCTATTAACAACTGTACTAGCAGGGTGACCCAATCTAGTATGCCACAGACTAGAAGCCGAGGCTTTATTACATGAGACAGAAGAAGTAGCTATTAAACTGAAATTCATACCACCAGTAGCCTAGAATCAGTTCCATTAGCAGAATTTGCTGGGCACAGCTTGTACAATCCACGATCAAGCTTGCCTAGAAGTAGATCCCTCCTCGTATTGAGATCCTTAACAATGAAACCACCAACATTGAATTCAACAGTAACATTATTATCAGAACACAACTTTTGCACACTTACAAGATTAGTTGTAATCCAAGGAACATGTAAAACATTCTTGAGATGTAAGGGCCTCAACGAACAACTAATAACTGAATTTCCAATATTAGAATTTGAAAGACCAGTTCCATTACCAACAAAGAGTTTGTCTGATCCAGCAATAGGATTGGTGGAAGTC
Source organism: Ficus carica (assembly GCA_009761775.1). Classification (NCBI taxonomy): domain Eukaryota; kingdom Viridiplantae; phylum Streptophyta; class Magnoliopsida; order Rosales; family Moraceae; genus Ficus; species Ficus carica. The sequence goes on from CM019743.1 coordinate 15,516,444, forward strand.
ATGTTGGTCAGATCTGGAGTAACATGATGAGTAGCTCCTGTATCCATGAACCAACCTTCATCACCAGATTGAGAGGTGGAAGCAACCATTGCAGCACATTGATTATTCGCTGAAGGATGAAAATTCTGATCGAACCTGTGCCAGCAATAAAGAGCAACATGCCCAAACTTGCCACAAACTTGACTCTTAGGTATATTAGCATTGTTACCAGAATTATTAGAGGAAGCACCAATACTGAAATTGTTACCATTACCAGATCTACCTCTTCCTTGACCCCTACCAGCTCCTGGACCTCCATTTCCATTGAAAAAACCACGTCCAGGACCTTGAAAAGACTATTGATTATTGTTGAACTGCTGACCGCCATTGTTAGGCCTATACTGTTGATTTGGCCTCTGATTTCTCCTATTTGGTCCTTGAACAGCTGTAGTATTGGCTTGAATGAGAGCAGGCGGATCAACCGAGTTCTGTTGCTCAAGGCAATTCTCATAAGTAAGAAGCATGCTGTGAATCTCTTCTAAACTCAGAGATTCGGGCCGAGAGGTCACATAAATCACACAAGATATATATTCGGCTCCAAGTCCACCAAGTAAGTACAAGATCTGATCCTGTTCAGAAACAGGTTCACCAATTGCTGCAAGGTTATCAGCAATCGATTTCACCTTTAGCAGATACTCCATCATGCTCGATCCACCTTTCTTCGAGGTCTGAATTTGAAGACGAAGCAGCATAATCCTCGCTTTTGAAGCTGCTGCAAAAGAGTCTCCAGAGCACTCCAAATCTCTGAAGTTGTGTTTAAGCCAACAATCTGAGTCATAACACTCTCAGTAAGAGAAGAATAAATCCAGCACATGACCAGTCGGTTCTGTCTTTACCAGAAGTGAAAATCTGGATTCTCTTGTCTATTTTCCAAAAATCACTATGGAATTGGCCTTGTTTCATCAACCATCTCCTCTAGACCATTCGCGATCACCACATTCAGCATCTGTCTCCTCCATAGAAGAAAATTGGATCGATCAAGCCTTATGTTAAATGCTTGATTGATCGAAGGTAGAACAGGAATAGCTGGAACAACAAAGGTAGGTTGAGTGCTCCCTGAGGAAGATGAAGCATCAGTCGCCATTGTTGAACAGATCGAGAGCTCTGATACCAAGTAAGAAAAGAAGAAATGAAAAACAGAGTGAATTCTAGAGAGAGAGAAAGAGAGAGAGTATTTGGATATTTGGCAGCTCAGCTTAACTTTCTGATTGCTAGGCTTTATTATTATATGTAACTCATCTGTTACAAAAGCTTAATTACTACGCTTAACAACCTGTAACAAACTTCTAACAGAATCCTAAAATCTCGGGTAGAAATACAAGGCAGTTGGTTAGTTACAACCAACTTGATTAAGTCCTAACTAGTACTCTTGACATTTAGGAGTGAAAAATAGAAAAGTGGGTTGTTTGTTTTGTAGGAAAGAAAAAAGAAAAGTATTTGAAATGGATTATTAGACAAATTGATGAATCTCTCTTTAATGGTCTTCGGTCCCAGAGATCTTTCAATATTCAAGTGATTTATAATCAACTTGTTATGAAGATTTCAGTGTGAATTTCATACAATGTTCAACTCAGATTTGTTCCATGCGAGGAAGAAAATAAATTATTGTTACTATTAAATTTGCAGCTTAATACATAACTATTTGCGAATACTGAGAGCCAAATAAATCTATGCAAGCATTGTACAATACATAGCTCCCTATCAGTACAATAATTCAACACGAATATTAACTGTCTATGCCTGTTAGCCTTGCAAAGCACGACTTTTCTTTTCCTCGATTCCAGATTGAGAGAACCTCCTTCGTAGAACTTGTAGAACATCTTCCATCTTTACATCTTTGAGTGCAAGCAGAACTATGGCATGATAAAGCACATCTGCCATCTCCGAGGCTGTACGGGACTTATCCTCGTTCTCCTCGAGTGTTCTACATAACTCATCTGCTTCTTCCCTGAAATGGATCTCTTAGTGGATCAAGATTCACTCAACATTTTGTATTTATTTTTGTTTCTTAGTTGAAAACAAATCTTATCACCAGTTGGGACAAAAGCACCTATAATGGCAACATAATAGTACCTGACTTTTGAGCACAGCAAGTTGCTGTCAAGAAGTAGACGCTTCGTCCATGAAGGCTTTCCATTTTGGGGTACTTCTAATTCTGCTTTCCGCTGAGAAATTGTCGACTCTAACGAGTACAAAGTAGTCTCGGCCAATTTGCCTCCTTCAGTTTCAGCCTGTCACAAAACAAACTATAGTCATTTCAGTGAAATCAAGATAAAACATAAGCAAGGTTCATCAGTGTGATTATAACTGCAAACCTCTGAAGGTTCTAACAAGTCAGAAACTCGTGTGTAATAGCAAGTTTCTGCCCCTGTATGGCAAGTAGGACCATCAGGTGTCCCAAGGTATATTATCTGAGAAAAGAGTTCCAAGTTAATGGTTGATAGAAACACGCAATATATTGAACTACAGCACATGAAATGAAACAATGACGAAACGATATTGCAAATCAAAATGCTAAGGGAACATACAGAGTCTCGGTCACAATCAAGGAATATGTCATGAACATTAATGAAATTCTTGGACGTCTCTCCCTTCGTCCACAATGTTGACCGTGAGCGGCTGTAGAACGTTGCCTTTCGAGAGCAAATGGTCGTGGCCACTGCATCCCTGTTCACAAAGCCTTGCATTAATATGGCTCCAGTGTCAACATTTTGTGCTATTCCAACTGCCAGACCTTTGTCATCCCATTTCACACTGTCTAACAGTGTCTCAACCTGAAATGATTCAGGTAATATTACAGACTCGTTGATTGGCACATTCCAAATCTACATCCTAAACAAGTGAAGCAATAACAGAAGAGGAGGGCAAGATACACACTTAAATGATAATAAACTACCATATTTTGGTGCAAAAATTGTGTGTTTGTTCTATCACGGTATAAAGTTATCTTGTTCCATACAGAGGAAATATCAGGATGAGCTATTAACATGCACAGGGAAAATGAGGAACATGTCCAAGAACTCTAAAAGCAAAGGGTTCAACAAGAAAGATGCATAATGGGAGTCTCAGGATGTGGAGTCCAGATGTAGCTCGAAAATAATGATAATCATATTATCGGGCAACGATGAACACCTTCAAGAGATGTACATAAGAAAAATGGGAAACCCATCCATCAAATCTCCTTCTCTCTCTTTGATTTTCCAGACATGTAACAGCCCCTACCGTAAAAGACTTTGGCAGACACTTGACTATGTCTGGTCAAAACAAGAGTAGGCTCTAAAACAAATGAAGCACAATTTCGAGCGTAAAAGTAAATTAACAATATGGTGAAGACATGCTTTAAACAAAAAGCAAACTTTTGGTAAATCTAAGAACAGGCTACCTATAGCTTTATTAAGATTACCAATCCACTCAGATATTTTATTTTACTATATATTTAAAAAAAAAAAAAAAAGTATATAAATCCTTTTCAACAATGCAAGTCCTTTCTTAACTCGTACTAGGCAGCTAATATCACAAACTGACATCTGGGTCATTCGCATTGCATATACTGTTATGACAGTATTGCATATATATTGTCACGAGGGTATAATCTAGGCCATCTGTTTGTGCAGTCCCTGCAGAAACCCGAGGCCTAGATCGTGCACTCGTGACACTCGCATGTGCATTTAGCATTCCTCATACCGTCAAGCACATGGCACATATATATATTGTGGAAAAGAGAAACATGTGAAGCCCAGATGTAGCTCGGGTAATAACAGATTGTAGATTACCGGGCAACGATGAGCACCTTCAAGAGATATCAATCTGACAAATGGTAAACCCATCCATCAAATCCATTTTTTCTCTATCTTTAATTTTCCAGACATGTAACAACTCCTACCATAACATTGAAACCAGGGTAGAAATTTGACTAATGTCTGGGATACAAATCACTAATCAACTATCTATAAGAAAATTAATAACTTTACTGTATTAATCCAAAAAATTTAAGCTTGCCCATTATTTAAAAACATGGATTTGAGAGGGGAAAAAAAAAAAAAAACAACCTTGTCGATCTTGTTATTGGAGGCAAAAACAAGGAGAGCGCTCCTCTTCTTAATGTGGTCTCTGCCATAACCAGAGCTGGAAACAGAAACGCGACCTCTTGAAGAAAATCTCCATGAATGTTGCAGACAATGAAGATTCGAAACCGCCATTTGAATTTGATTCTGCCCAAAAGTCTTATCGTGTTCTCATTCTATTGAAAATATTATTCTGTAAAAACAAGAAAAAAAAAATGAAAGCCAAAAAAAAAGATGAAATGAAACAAAAATCGAAGAGAGGACTGAGCAAAGGATACTCAGCAATTACCTCAAGCTTGAAGTGAAAGACTTGAGATTAAATCGGCCAAAAAAAAACAGAGAATTGCAAATGCAACAAAAAAAAAAAAAGAAAAAAAAAAAGAGATGAACGAAGTAGAGGAATGGAAATGCAAAAGAGCTATTTTTTGTTTAGTCTGAAGCTGCTAGTAGAACCAGCAGAGACGGTGGAAACTCCAAGCCGCAATTTTTATACAAAGAGCTGGGGGCGTTGTTTGTTTTTAGGGTTTTTGCTTGGGTTGAAAACTACAATAATGTGATTGGGCTTTATGTTCAAGAGTCTTTGGGCTTTGTCAAAATAGGGCTTCAATATTTGCGTCCACAAAAGCTTGAGCTGAAGCCACCCCGTGTTTACTGTTTAAAAGAAAAATTTTCTTGTTTTAAATTATAGTCTTTTTATTTAAGAATAAGATAATGTTTAGATGGATTAAAAATTTTCTTCCTATTAATAAAAAGTTATTTGGAATGAAAAGAAATAGTATTGGGAATAGTACATTATGAGAAGATTTTAAAAAAATTCAATTTCTTTTTTAAAAGAATACTGTACAAAATAAATTTAAAAATGAGATAGTTTTTCTTTTTTAAAATGAGATCATGATGAAAAAAGTTTAGAAAAACACCTTTTTACAAAAATTTTCCAATTTCCAAAATAGCTCTTCCAAACAAAGGGGTAGTAAATAATATTTTTAGAAAAATAATTAAAGAAAATAATTAGGTTTTAAATATTTGAAGTAGTCATTGTTGGCGTAACTTAATTATAATTTCACATTTGATTTTATCATAAGGGGTAAATTTAAATTCCATCATCCCCAAGTTAAAAATGTTTATATTTTTTAAGTAAATAACAAATTTATTAGTTAAATTAAAAAAAAAAACACTTACTAGGTATAAAGTACTCTAAAAAGGTAATTAAATAATGTTCATTTTTTTTAAACATCTAAGCAGCTAAACTGAAAATCAAACAAAGGAAAAATGAAAAACGCGAAATTAAACCAAAAAAAAGAAAGAAAAACACAAAGTCAATAAAAACTGAAGACCACAAAATTTAGGGTGAGTTTGGGGCATGAGTTTGAACTCATGATATTCAGTTCAAACTAAACTGAAATGGTTTGGCAATTTAGTTTAGTCCAAGTTTGTAACTGGACCGTTATACAGTGTTCTGAGGCTATGGTTCTGTTGTGAGTTGACGCCCACGTGCTGAGATTCTCTTTCTTGTTCTCCGACGGACATAGAGAGGAAGGCAGGGTACGATCCGGCGATGCAGGCCACTGAAGAAGCCAGCTCTGACCAGATTCCACGCCTTCTCCTTCAAGGTAGCTGGCGTTTTTCTTTTTCCTCTCCCCACCTTCAAGTTCGGCTTCTCTCTCCTTCTCAATAACTTTTTCTCTTTCCCCAGCCCATCCATCGACGACTCCTGAGTCCCAACCGTCGGCAAGTCGCTTTTCCGATCAGCCAAACGACGGTGCACGTAGAACAATCGGCCGCCAACCCCACTGGTGAGTTTTATTTTTTTGCTTTCTCTCTTTGCTTTCTCTCTCCTGTTTCTCTCTCTAGTGCATCTTCCCTACCCAGTGTCCACCGTTTACAGCTTCTTCGCATCTGTCCTGAGTTTTCGCTCTGCAATATTAACAAAACAAAAATTAGGAGGAAATTTCTCTTCTTCACCGGCCTTGCTGTCGTGAGGGGGAAATCGATGTCGTCGTTCTGGATGCGGTCGTTTATGTCGTAGATGACCTCGACGAGGGCTTCGGCGAAGGGGCGGCCGTTGACGACGGCCTCTTGGGCGCGGCGGATTTTGGCGGCGGCGACGAGCTTCATGGCTTCGGTGATCTTCTGGATGTTCTTCACGGAGTCGATTCGCACCCGCAGTTCTCGGAGGCCGCAGCGGATTGGCGGTGGGGCTCGGCGAAATTTGGGTTAGACGGAGGCGCCGACGATGGCAGTGAAAATGGACATTGAGAGGTTTTGGGTGAATTTTCTTCCGGTGGAGTTTTGGAGAGGTTTTGGGTTGAATTTTCTTCCGGTGGAGTTTTGGAGAGGTTTTGGGTTGGATGGGTTTTTGGGAGTCTCTGCAAATATTGACCGTTTGGCTGTTTTGATGTCGTTTTCATCGAAATTTTTGTGGTCTTCCTCAACCGAAGATGATCCTTTAACTGTTATGTCTAAAACAACATATAGTTTACTAAGAAAGTTTTTTTTTTATTTAAAATAAACGAATCAGCATGTCATACATTTTTTTTTTTTTTAAAGAGCACGACAAATTGCTTGAACAGAATGACATGTTTCAGAGACGACATGTCGCTTCTTGAAGTACTGCACGTCACATAAAAACCAACCTGTAATGTTTTACTTATCCCAAAATATAGGGGCATTTGTTTCCCATTTTCAAATCAATTTGAGTCATCAATATTCATTTGAACATTAATCAGTATACATATGTATACTTTTATCAATACTAGGTGATGTGCACGTGTAAATGCACATGCCGGTTTGTTTACTAAATTTATTAATTGATTGTAAAATTATTTATATGTAAATACATGTTTAAGTATATATAGATATTAGTATATATGTATAATAATTTATTGTAAATTTATTAATTTAGATGTTTATTAATTGATTGTAAAATTATTTATATGTAAATATAAGTTTACGAATATTTATTATTAAAAATGAGTGAATATGAGTACACATACAACATAAATTACTGTCAATGCTAAATTTTTTAGATATTTCAGGATTTTTTTTTTTAATGTTGTGTAGTAAATGCAATAAAGTAAATTTTTTTTTTTAAACTTTAAATTTGAAAACAATGATTAATAAGGTCATTATAATATTAATAAAATAGTATAATAAAACATAATATTTATCACATTTATCATTTATTAAATAATTTAATGAGTAGATATGAAGAAGATTAATATTAAGAATAAAAGAACAAAAAAAAAAAAGAGAAAATAATATATATACAGTAAGTTACAATGGAATAAAATTTTAAGATTGTTTTATTTTTCCTACATCAGTTGTAGGTAGTGTTTCTTCTGGTACATCAAAAATATGATTAACAGTAAATATGCTATCATTCTTCTAGACTTCAACGTAGCTTTAGCAACTATAATTGTCTCTTTATGTTATATATTTATTTAGCACATTACTCTTATTTTGTAGGTCATACTCTCGGATTCTGTATTGTCGGAGGCATATGCATCGTAGATTGAGGTCCGCAACTCAGACTCGGACAAAAGGCCATATTACCCACGTTTCACGCTGTTGGAAAGCATCAGTGCGACCCATTGCCTCCTGCCCTGATCCGCCGGTCTCTACAGTTTATTCCTCTTCCAGCTCGAACTCGGTTAACCTGGTTGGCTTTCTTAAACAGAACTTGGTTAATTTATTCTTGTTCACTTTCATGATTTCACGATCAAGTTGTTAGTAATCTGTCTTAAATTTATAGCGATTCTAAAAATCTGAACTTCTCTAGGGTACGTTTATTGTCATGTGTTGATTTTTGATGTTCAAGTTGAGTTATCATTTTTACGTATAAATTATTGCGTTATTATTATTATTATTTTTTTGCTTATACTCGCTAATTTAAGGAAATGCCCCGTAAATCGTCGGGTGAGACGTTTGTCTGGAACTCCGTAAAGGAAAGCCGGTTACTAGAGAAATTGGATGACTTCTACTCATCCAATCCCGGTCGACAGCCCAGCATGCAGCTTTATGACATATGGGCCAATGAGTTTAACATCGAGTTTGGTGGGGTTCTCGCTCTCGGCACAACTTTATACCAAAAAAAAGAGCGCATGAGAAAAATTTATAAGGGTTGGAAGGTATTGAAAGTCCAGACCGGCCTAGAGTACGATCCTGTAGCCGATAGAGTTGTTTGCTCAGATGAGGCGTAGCAGAGTTTCATAAAAATAATATTATTTTCTAATATTTATTTAAAGATTATTATTTTCATTAACAACTTGACTACGTGAGACGGCTGACGTGACATTTCCCATTTTACAGGAACATCCACTATGCAGGCATCTCCGTTACGAGGGCCTTCGCCATAAAGAGTTGCAGTACAACGTGTTCGAGAAAACGCACGCGGCTGGCGCATACGGTTATGGATCAGTTATGATGGGGGACGGCAGTAATCCATCCGTTGATTACGATTTCAACTTTGCCAACTCTGAAACACACCCGTGTTTAGAGGAGGACGTAACCCCGACCGCTGGTGGGAGGCAGCCTGACTCGCGTCAAGGGACCGACGTCGCCGGTCCGTCCCGACGTAGTGGCAGCCTAGGTAAGAGAAAACAAAGGGATGCAACCGATGCGATGGCGTTTGAGGCTATGGAGGAAGTCCGAGACTACTTCCGAGGCATATCGCAAACTGGCGGTGGCAGTGAGCAATCAGTCCAAAACGGTGGCCTATTGCAGTGCATGAACATAATTAAGGGAATGGGTTACTCATCACGTCATCAGATGATGATGATGTGGCACTACTTTGTTTCTAACCAAAATACTATGGGAACATTCTGTCAGATTGACGATGACCTTCGGCGAGAAATTATTGCCTCCGTCATCAACCCCTAGCCGCCGACAGCTATATGATTGATTACATGTTTATCCCTGTTTGTATCTGTTTTGATTGCTCTTTTCAGCAACATTGAGACTATTTTATAAGTATTTGTTCAAAGGGTAAATATTAGTTCATGATGTAACCAATTTATATGCTAAATTTGTTTTTAATTACGTTATATTATGTTGGCAGTTGCCAAAAATAAGTAAATGCGTAACGGATTCCGAAACTAATACAAAGTTTTTTCCTATGTACGTTAATGCATAACAGGAATTGTAGACCAAGTATAGTGCACCTCGTGAAGAACATGAACGACCGTGGTTCCGCACACCATCGTGAAGCTGACAACCATGGGTCAGAAAATGGACAACGAAACGTACCGGCTATGGCTGCAATGTCAGTGTTTGCGTATCGTACATGGCGGCGTAGCATGCGCAGGGATCCAGTACCGATGCATAATTCAAGCTTAACAGGACAGATGCGCGTGCACGAGATACTAAATGGTCACCCACGTATAATTCAAGGTTTAATAAGTATGGAATCCGGCACATTCAGAGCGATATCTAATCATGTTATTAGTTGCGGATTATTATCCCCAACTAATAACATGACAGTGGACGAGCAGTTATTTATTTATTTATATATTTGTGCCCAAGGCGCCACAATCCAACAAGCCTCATACTTATTCCAACACTCAAAAGAAACAACGTCGAGGTGGTTCTATGCAGTGTTATTGGCCATTTGTTCGTTGAAAGACGAGTTCATCAGGCCACCCGACTACACATCGGTTCAACCATTAATTCAAGAGCACGGGTACAAATATCGGCCATGGTTTGATGTAAGTTATCAATTAACAAGTACTAATATCATCGTATTCCAATACTTTAATAGAAAATCAGATGTAAGTGGATTGTATTTCATGATGACAACATTTTGCGAATTTTGCAGGGTTGAATTGGGGCGATAGACGGCACCCACATCCCATGTGTGCCTCCACTTGAAAATGCGGACGTCTGGATTAATCGAAAAGGGTTTCATTCACAGAATATATTAGCGGCCTGTTCGTTTGACATGAAATTCGCGTACATGTTGACCGGGTATGAGGGTTCGTGTCATGATGCTCGAATGTTAGGAGAGGCAATTGCATTCAAGGGTTTCCCACTACCTCCGCCAGGTAAAAATAATTGGCCTTTAACTGTCAGTAAATTATTCATATTCCCTATAGGTTGAAATAGAAAATTGCCGACATACAATTCATGAAGTGGTATTTATTTTGTAGGTAAATTTCACTTAGTCGATTCAGGGTACGCTAATAAGGATTGTTTCCTGAGCCCATATCGCCGAGAGACATATCATTTACCTGAATACCGAAGAAGGCGCGACGGGCTCGGCAACCGAAGAGAGGTGTTTAACTACACACATTCATCGTTGCGGAACTGTATTGAGCGGACATTTGGTGTCTGGAAGGCAAGGTTCAAAATACTAAAAGGCACCAATAGCTACCCGATGGAGAAACAGGCTATGATCCCCGTGACTTGTGCTGTTCTACATAATTTCATACGGATGGTGCAGGTTGGGGATCCATTACACGAAGATTACGCCGGAGATTGTATGCCTGTAAGTGAGAATGTCGATGTGATCGCAGATGATGGAGTTAACGACGTAGCCTTCGGTACAGGGCCAAGTACAGGACCGCAGCACCATGACACGAGAAGGGATGCCATGAATATGCTGAGAGATATGATGGCTGATGATATGTGGGACAGATTTCAATCAGCCCCGTGGTATAGAACCACGCAAGCGTTGGCGTCGTGATGTCACTATTGACAACATTATGGCAGTATTGCTTAATACAAAATTTTAATATAAACTTCACTGACCTAATATATACTGATGGTGCGTGTATTTTACGGCTATTTACGATATTTATAAAAATAATTTTGGACGTAAGTTGATTGGTGTTATAGAGTGAAATTGTTAATCGCAACATTTTGCGGTAATAGAACCTATAATAGAATGATAAATTGAGGATAAATTATAAATTTAAGTGCTGAGTAGTTTGATTATAATTTTTCTTCAATAAAATAAATAATTTTAGTTCATAATATGAATATAGACAGTAGTTGAGGTGTAAAATTTCCATTCAGTTGGAGTTTAGATCAGTTACCAAACACAAAGGCAAAAAATTGGTTAACTCAATTTTTATACATCCAAACAAGGCCCTTGTTTTTTTTTTTTTTTTTAACTTTTTAACTCAAACTTTTTCACCAAACACTCAACTCAACTTAAACTTTTCAACTCAAACTTTTACCAAACACTCACATTTTAAACTAAACTTAACTTAACTCAAACTAAACTTATAAATTTCAACTTGAACTTGTGTACCAAACATGCCCTAAAATTTTAATCTTTATTTTTTTTTTACCGTGATGATTCTAAATTCTTTAAAAATAAAATGGTTAGATCCTTTCAATCTAGTTCCATTAAAAACTCATAGAATGATCACATAAGAAACACATTTTGTGCTTTTGAAGGAAAATAACCTTACAATGATAAAAATATCTTTATTCATATAATAACATTAAAAAAATAAAAAAATAAAAAGAGAGAGAAAGCTAAACTCAAAGCTCCCCCACCCCCACTCTCTCTCCCCTCCCTCCCTCCCTCCCTCCCTCCCTCCGTGCCACCACACCCCCCCTCCCCCCCACAGATCCGACGCTGGAGCCGGAGGTCGTCTCTCTCTCTCTCTCTTTCTCTCACTCCCTTAGCAAACAACTGGCGATCCAGGTTCAGCCCCCCCGCCACTGCCGAGATCTGGTTTTCGAGCCCCCCCACCCCTCTCACAATCTAAGTTCGGCTCCCCCCCCCCCCCCCCCCCCCGCCGCCGCTAGGATTGGGGTTTCAAGCCCCCCAATCCCTGGGTAATTTGGGTCCGCTCCCCCCCTTCCCCCCACCGTCACCGTGATTTGGGTTCAACCACCCACGCGATTTGGGTTTTAGTCCACCCCCCACCCCAAAATCTTAATCTGGGTTCCCCCACCCCGTCGACAAACCCAGCCCCCCTGCATTGAACCTAGGCCCGGGACTAGATTGCCCCACCTTTTCCCCGTCTCCCTGATCGCCCCTCCGCCCAACCCCTTCGTCGCCCAAATGAATTTTAGAGAAAGAGAGAGATTAATTTTATTTTTTTTATTTTTTTTATGATTGAGAGAGAGAGAGATGAATTTAAATTTTTAAAATTTTTTAAATTAATTATTATTAAATTATTAAAATACCCTCTTAAATTAGATCACATGTAATGCGCATGACTCATTTCGTTAGAAATTTAACGGAATTGGACAGAAAAAATAAAACTGTCACCTTTTTATAAAGTTTAGGGTCAGCACGGCAAAAAAAAAAAAAAAAAAAAAAAGGATCAAAGTGTCACATCTTAAAAGTTCGGGAACTATTTGGGTCAATTACTCATTAATTAATTCTCAAAGAACCAATTCTTCTACGTGTTAAGGTTTAAATTCTAAAATTACAACTCAATTTTTATTTTTTTCCCTCAGTTTTACTATTTATAATTTTTTAACTCAAACTTAAAAATCCATAATTATATTCAAATTATGTCAAAAAAAATTTTCTTGAAATTGCATAAAATTTTGAGACGAACGAAACAAACTCTATATTGATATTTTTTTCCAAACACATTTTAAATTTTTACAATTTTTAAACTCCAGTAATTTAAACACTTTACCAAACGCACGATTTAAGTCAAACTTAAATTTTACGATTCAAATCTTAACACCAAACGTATAATTTTAATTAAAAAATAAATAATTATTAATTCGTATGCCGGAGAACTTCCTGTTATATATGACGTCAGCAGTTTGATAGAATGGGGATTTATTTGAGTTTTGGGAGAAAAAGAAAAAAAGGATGAGACGGGAATATTATGGTTGGTGGAGGTCATTTTAATATGAAAATTGCTCTGACGAAAAAACACAAAGCAGATCTACCTCTTTAGCCAAAAACAAAAAATCGGATCTACCTACTACTACTGCAACTATCTGCCGCTACATTAACCAGCAAAAAAAAAACTATCTGCCGCTACATATTTCCTATTTCTCTTTTTTTTTTTTTTTGGCTCAGAATTTCCCATTTCATATTTGATGATAGAAAACGCCAATAACTACTGTCAAACAACATAGGATAAGGTGTGGAGGGGTTTGGATTTTTGAAGGACGTTTATTCGATATTTCTTCTTCTTCTTTGGGTTTTTTTTTTTTTTCAAAGATTTGGAGGTGAAAATTGAAGATGGAGTTTTGGATATTGATTTTAAAATGTGTATTTGGAGATATGTGGATTGAAAATGAAGTATAATATAGAAAATAGTAGAAATTTTATCAGAAAAAATATGTGATAAAGATTTCATTTTATTTATTGTTTCTTTTTTTTTTTTTTTGGTTATTTGAAAAAAAAAATCATCTAATTTTGATTTAGAATAAGCAAGCCTTTGGTGCACCAACTGCAATTTTTTTTTCTCAGTTTCAATTATTCGCAGTTTACTATTACAATATTTGTAACTCAAATTTTAAAAGTCCATAACTTTACATATACAAGTTCAAATTGAATAATTTTTAAAAAAATTACAAAGAATATCAAGATGAACAAAACAAGCTACATGTTGATTTTTTTTTCTCGAATAAATTTTAAGTTTTTACACTTTTTAGCTCCAGCCATTCAAACTCGCTCACTAAACGTATAACAATTCAACTCAAATCTAATACAAAAAAACTCAACTCAAATTCACCCACTAAATGCATGCTAAGAAAGTTATGAATTTTTAAAGTTAATTTTGTAAAAAAAAATAATAAAAAAATTAAGATATAGATATGAGAGTTTTAGCATGCATTTGGTGTTAAGGTTTGAATTGTAAAATTTGAGTTTAAAATGATTGTACGTTTATCGAGGTGTTTAAATTTCTGAAGTTAAAAAGTGTAAAAACTTGAAATGTATTTAGAAAATAATATCAATATGAAGATTGTTTCGTTTATCTCAAAATTCTATGTAATTTATAAAAAAAAAATCATTTAATTTAAACTTGTTTATATAAAGTTATAAATTTTTAAAATTTAAGTTATAAAATTATATGAATAATAAAATTAATTAAAAAAATAAAAATTGAATTATAATTTTTTGATTTAAATTGTTATGTCAATACTCCCTTAAAGTTGAGTAGCGAAAACTCCAAGAGGAATTATTGTTTTCAAACGGGGACTAGGTCCTATTAGTTAGGTCCACCAACCACGAAAGTAAGAAAAAAATAAAAAATAAAAACAAAAATAAAAATAAAGTAATCATATCATTATCTCACCAACCCAATACATGATGCCCCGTCCATCAGCTAAGCTAAGCTAAGCAAAATATTATGTAAATCGTTCGCTTCATTAGAGAAAATTGGAGTTTGGGTTGGTGGGTTGGGCCCCACAACACCAACCCACTTCCAATGTTTACGGATAATTATACAGGTGCCACATAATATGTTTAGAGTATCAATTTTTGCCCTATCAATGAAGTAATATCCGAAAGGCTATGTTTCTTTGGATCTTAAATGAGGTCTAATATAAAATTTGAAGTAATAAAAATAAAAGCACATAAATTTTTAATGGGAGTTGTTCATCTGTATTTCATTCTTATTTTGATCTTTATAACACGTCATGTAATCTTAAAGTTAAAATTTAAAAAAAAAATTCAAGTGGTATTCATAAATTCTTTTTTATTTTTTATTTAGGATAAATTGCTTGAATTATCCCTAAACTTTCAATGAGTGCCATTTGGCCCTCCAAATTTTTTTTCGATTGAATACTCCCTAACTAAAAAAGGTGTCAAATAGGGTAAAACTCAAACGTCTATTAAAATCTGAACTGCAAAATTTACTATAATAACCCTAAAGAATTGTAGGGGAAAAAAATAAAAACCAATTTTTGGCACTGATTTTCTTGTTCCTTCACTTCTTAGTTACAAAATAAGAATTTCAAATCATAATGAACTCTAAGCCCCTGTTTGGACTGCCAGTTCAAGCTGGAATTTTGAAGTTCATTCCGGACTGAACTCGTTTGGTCCTCCGGTTCAACTTGAACCTCCCTTTCACCCGTTATACAGTAAACCCAAATGGGTTTACTGTTCATCTCAGCCTTGTGTCCGCTGCTGTCTCTTCAGCCTTCCCTTCTGTTCGCGAATCTCTTCCTCCTCCATACCGGCGCCCATGTGCTGCTGTCAGTGGCGTGTATGGCTGTCCTCCATCGCATCAACCATCTGCGATGGTTGCAGGGTCTTCGGTAAGTGATTATCTTCCCTCTCTTCGACTTGGTTTTAGGGCAGAAAACACGCCTACTTCTCGTGCATCAGATGAGGCGCCGTGTGAGGAGTTGGAAGCGACGGCGAACCCCTAGGAGGATTAGCCACTATTTCCAAGTTCGGAAAGTAGCTCTCCGATCCATTAATTCTTGCCCTAATCTGAGTTCTTGTGTCCTCCACTTGTCGTCAGGCTCCAACTCGGTAACCATTGTAAAATTTCGTGTCTCTAACTATTTTTCCGAATGTGTTTCTCAATCCCAGCTGATATTTGTTGATTGGGTGGCTAAAAAAACAAATTTAGGTCGTGTGCTGCATTTTGGATTATAGATCTATGTGGTTTTGTTCTTGGTGTTAGTGCATTTTTTTGGGGGTTTTATGAAGTAATGTGTGAATCTTGCGGCTTGATTTGAGGTCCCTGTATTTTGTTTGATTTTGTTCTCCATTTACGATATATTTTGGGTCATTTTGCCCAATCGGGTAGAGTTGATTTTTTAGGGATTTCTAATCATTCTAAAACATTGTTTTGTTCATTTAAAGGCTGCCTATATGATCCAACCGACCTTGATCTGATTATATTGCATTTTGGACCACTTTTAGCATGATTCTGGCTTGATTGTGCTGATTTCTTGACCCAAACTTGTTAGGCTCTGGTTTTTTGGTGTTTTGATCTTTGTCAAACCTTGTTTAGGTCATTTAGAGGCTGTCTAACTAGTTTACACGACCTTGATCTGATTACATTGCATTTTGGGTCACTTTTTGCATGATTCGGGCTTGATTTAGCTGATTTCTTGACCCAAACTTGTTATGCTCTGGTTTTTTGGTGTTTTGATCTTTGTCAAACCTTGTTTAGGTCATTTAGAGGCTGTCTAACTAGTTTACATGACCTTGATCTGATTACATTGCATTTTGGGTCACTTTTTGCATGATTCGGGCTTGATTTAGCTGGTTTCTTGACCCAAACTTGTTAGGCTCTGGTTTTTTGGTGTTTTGATCTTTGTCAAACCTTGTTTAGGTCATTTAAAGGCTGCCAAACTAGTTTACACTGACCTTGATCTGATTACATTGTATTTTGGGTCACTTTTTGCATGATTCCACCCTGATTTTGGGCGTTTCTTGACCCAAACTTGTTAGACTCTGGTTTTTTGGTGTTTTGATCTTTTTCAAACCTTGTTTAGGTCATTTAGAGGCTGTCTAACTAGTTTACACGACCTTGATCTGATTACATTGCATTTTGGGTCACTTTTTGCATGATACGGGCTTGATTTTGGGCGTTTCTTGACCCAAACTTGTTAGGATCTGGTTTTTTGGTGTTTTTGATCTTTTTCAAACCTTGTTTAGGTCATTTAGAGGCTGTCTAACTAGTTTACACGACCTTGATCTGATTACATTGCATTTGGGTCACTTTTTGCATGATACGGGCTTGATTTTGGGCGTTTCTTGACCCAAACTTGTTAGGATCTGGTTTTTGGTGTTTTGATCTTTGTCAACCTTGTTTAGGTCATTTAGAGGCTGTGTCTAACTGGTTTACACGACCTTGATCTGATTACATTGCATTTTGGGTCACTTTTTGCATGATTCGGGCTTGATTTTGGGCGTTTCTTGACCCAAACTTGTTAGGATCTGGTTTTTTTGGTGTTTTGATCTTTGTCAAACCTTGTTTAGGTCATGTAGAGGCTGCCAAACTGGTTTACACGACCTTGATCTGATTACATTGCATTTTGGGTCACTTTTTGCATGATTCAGGCTTGATTTTGGGCGTTTCTTGACCCAAACTTGTTAGGCTCTGGTTTTTTGGTTTTTTGATCCTTGTCAAACCTTGTTTAGGTCATTTAGAGGCTGTCTAACTAGTTTACACGACCTTGATCTGATTACATTGCATTTTGGGTCACTTTTTGCATGATTCGGGCTTGATTTAGCTGGTTTCTTGACCCAAACTTGTTAGGCTCTGGTTTTTTGGTGTTTTGATCTTTGTCAAACCTTGTTTAGGTCATGTAGAGGCTGTCTAACTGGTTTACACGACCTTGATCTGATTACATTGTATTTTGGGTCACTTTTTGCATGATTCCACCCTGATTTTGGGCGTTTCTTGACCCAAACTTGTTAGAATCTGGTTTTTTGGTGTTTTGATCTTTTTCAAACCTTGTTTAGGTCATTTAGAGGCTGTCTAACTAGTTTACACGACCTTGATCTGATTACATTGCATTTTGGGTCACTTTTTGCATGATTCGGGCTTGATTTTGGGCGTTTCTTGACCCAAACTTGTTAGGCTCTGGTTTTTTGGTTTTTTGATCCTTGTCAAACCTTGTTTAGGTCATTTAGAGGCTGTCTAACTGATCCATACATTTGGCTATGATGATAAAGTTCCATAATTCTAAATTGGAATTGCATCTGGCTAGTGCGTCAATAACCCGATATCATTTAGGTAGTTGCCGGTGTTCGATGCCATGGTAGTTGCCATGATATCGGGTCATTGACATGCCTCAGCTGCAATATGTCAATTAATACTTTCTGAGCCAAAACTACATTCCAATCATTGATCTTTTTAGCATAAATTAATATTTTGATTTGTCATGCATTAAGGACATGCCTCGCAAAGCATCCGGTGAATCATACGTTTGGACTGACGATAAGGAAGAACTATTCCTTGAAAAACTTGATGAGTACTTGGCTGCAAGAGGCGGGAAGCAACCAACAAGCTCGGTCCTGGAGCTATGGGCCACTGAGTTCAACACATGTTTTGGCGGTGTTCCAGCTTTTGGATCCACTTTATCTCAAAAAAAAAAGAGAGCGCATGTAAAAGATTTACAGGGGTTGGAAGATTCTGCAAACCCGCACAGGTCTTGGATATGATCCGGTGACGGATACGGTTGTTTGCTCGGACGAAACATGGCGAGGCTTCGTCAAAGTAATCCAACTTTATGAGAACCTTCTATAATATCGTAATTATAACAAACATGACCAATACATGTTAATTTTAATCGTTTATTTCTATCAGGATAACAAGGAGTGTACCCATCTCCGATATGAGGGACTTCGGCACAAGGAATTGTATTACAACATTTTTGAAAAAAACCATGCAGCAGGTGCCTCGGGATTCGGATCTGTTACGATGGGAGGTGGAAGTACGCCATCGTTCAAATTTGATTTCTCCATGGACCAGTCCGGAACACAACCGGTTATGGAGGACGGAATATGCCAGAGCATAGGTGCGCGGAGGCAGGCTAACACGAGTGGTGTTAACGACGAAAGTGGTCCATCACGGTCATGTGGGAGTACTGGGAAGCGGAAACTAAGGGACGCGACAGATGAGATGACGTACGAGGCCATGCAAGAAATCGCTAATCATTTACGCGGTCGATCGCAATCGACAACTAGTAGCGACCAAAATACCCAGAATTTATGCATTGTGGAATGCATGAATATCATGAAGGAGATGAGTGTTCCACGATATCAGCGAACGATAATGTGACACTACTTCGATGCACATCCACAGCTTCAGCGTCCATTCTGTCTGCTCGACGACGAGGACCGGAGGGGCATTATTGCCTCAGTTGTGACCTCCCAGATGCCACCGCCGATTTGAATTTTACGTTGTAGATGCTTTTTTTTTCCCCCTTTCATTTAAGTTAAACATAACATTGAGAGTTAAAATTTTTTATGAGGCAATCCATGTTCATTTTATGTAGTATATGTATGATCATTTTCGGCCACACATTCTTAACCGGTTATTATCCACTACTTTTTTTCATGGTTACATTAATGTCCAAATGCATAATCTCGTGTCTCTAACTAGGAATTTGTAATTGATCTAGAACAGGTAAAGTAGTGAATTTGGGTATGACAACAACATACAGAAATGAACAGGTTCGGTTCCACACCTCGTCATGACGAGAACTTCCAAGCTGCACCTAACGAACAAGGCGAGGATGACGATATGGTTGCGAGGGCAGTGGTGGCCATGATAAATAGTAGGCGGAACAGGCACCGCGTTCCACAACCAATGCATGACTCAATTCTAACTGGCAGCATGCGGGTGGAAGAGATATTAAATGGGCATCAAGACGTAATTCAAGGGATGATCAGTATGAAATCATCAACCTTCATAGCACTAAGTAATCTATTAGGTAGTCGGGAATTGTTGACGCCAACGAATCACATGAATGTGAACGAGCAGTTATTCATTTTTTTAGCCATTTGTTCACAAGGCGCTACAAACCGACACGTTTCATATTTATTCCAACATTCGCAAGAAACAACATCACGTTGGTTTTTTAGAGTGTTGAAGGTTATTTGTGCGTTAAAGGACGAATTCATCCGACCACCTGACTACACGACGGTGCAACCTTTGATAATTGAGCATGAAGGAAAATATCGGCCATGGTTTGATGTACGTTAACCCTGTTATATATTCGAAATATCTTCCACTTCGATTAAAATACTTGCGTCAAACCGTGGATGGACCAAACAGGTATTGATTGATTTTTTATGAGGCATGCAGGGTTGTATTGGTGCTATTGATGGGACACACGTCCCATGTGTCCCAAGGCGCGAGAATGCTGACGGTTGGATCAATCGTAAAGGATTCCACTCGCAGAATATATTAGCGGCATGTTTGTTTGACATGAAATTCATATACATGTTGGCCGGATATGAGGGATCATGCCATGATGCCAGAATGTTGGACGAGGCAATAGCATTCCATGGTTTCCCAATGCCCCCACCTGGTAATCATATGATTAATATTATTGCATTAATTACATATACGGAATTAGGTTAAAAATAATGGACTTCTCCTCATATTGTGATGTTTATTTTGCAGGAAAGTTTTACTTAGCAGATTCCGGTTACGTCAATAAGGATGGTTTCCTGAGCCCATTTAGACGGGAGACGTATTATTTACCGGAATATCGAAGACGTCGTGCTGGGTTAGGCAACCGCAGGGAGGTATTTAACTACATGCATTCTTCGCTCCGAAATTGCATTGAACGAACCTTTGGTGTCTGGAAGGCAAGGTTCAAAATACTTAAAGCCATGAACAGCTATCCGATGGACAAACAAAAAATGATACCCGTGGCGTGTGCTGTTGTACATAATTTCATAAGGATGGTGCAGATTGGGGACCCATTTCTAGAAGATTATGTAACTGATTGCGTGCCTGTACGTGGGAACGACGACGTTAACGTGGATTACGTGTTGGACGAGGGGGTAGATGATACTGGGCCCAGTACAGGAACGGAGCAACATGGATCGATGAATTAGATGAGAGAAATGATGGCGGATGATATGTGGGAACGTTACCAATCATATCCATGGTACAGAGTCACGTGAACGCAACCGTAAATTCTAAGTAATCTACCTAGTGTCGGAATGTAATTTTTACATTATTTGGATTATTCTTGCATTACAAACAATGTACAAAATGTAAGCTAGAATGTTGGAAAAAATTAAAAAATTGATTCAGCTTAATTTATTGCTTGGTTGTGGATATAAAATAAAATTCGTCATATTACTGATAGTTCGATTTTATTTACTAAAATGTAAGATAGAATGTTGGAAAAAATTAAAAAAATTGATTCAGCTTAATTTATTGCTTGGTTGTGGATATAAAATAAAATTCGTCATATTACTGATAGTTTGATTTTATTTACTAAAATGTAAGATAGAATGTTGAAAAAAATTAAAAAAATTGATTCAGCTTAATTTATTGCTCATCCAAACAAGGCCCTTGTTTTTTCCATCTCAACTCAACTTAAACTTTTTTTCACCAAACACTAAACTCAACTTAAACTTTTCAACTCAAACTTTTTACCAAACACTCATCATTTAAACTAAACTTAACTCAACTCAAACTGAACTTAAAATTCTCAACTCAAACTGGTGAACCAAACGGGCCCTTAAGATCCTGATTTTGATTTTTTTTTTCACTCATTTAGGAAGGTTCCTTGAAATTGAGATGATAGATCTCAAGTAATCTAGAAGGCTAGTTGTATGAGAGATAAAAGTCAAGAAAGCAACACTATGCTTGGCGGAAAAACTTTTGACAATTGTTATATATATATATATATATATATAATGAATCTTATTTACCAAGAAACCAGCAACATTCTAGTATACAAGTATGTGATATCAGCTCGACCATTAGGCATATTACAAGAGAGAGAGAGAGAGACACTATGCTTGGCGGAAAAACTATTGACAATTGTTAAATATATATATATATATATATATATATATATAATGAGTCTTATTTACCAAGAAACCAGCAACATTTCTAGTATAAAAGTATGTGATATCAGCTCGACCATTGGGCATATTACAAGAGAGAGAGAGAGAGAGAGAGAATGGCAAGAGAGTTTGCTTCTGTTATAGCCGAAAGCCATGCTGCAGAACATGTATGGTTGCAGAGTTCTGGGGGCACAGTACTCTTGCTATGCATGATTTTCATATCGTTTTCGGTCTTGTCGTTGGTGATATTTGTTTGTGCTGATGGTTCAAGCTCTCCCAAGCGCCGCTCGGGTGGCTATGGCGGTGGCGGTGGCTGCGGCAGTGGAGGTGGCGGTGGCGGTGGTGGTTGTGGAGGCGGCGGCGGCGGCGGCGGCAGTTGCTGAGGTGGTGGCGGTAGCGTTAGTGGCTGCTGATGTAAAGGTGCGGAATTTCATCTGAAAATTAAAGAAGTGAAATAGTAATTTTATCCCTTTTTTTTTTTTTTTGCTTCAGAGACATTTATGTATTATCAAATATATTTGCAGACATTTATGTGTATATGAATGTATTATAGGAACTATAAATGTGAGGAATAATTTATACAAGGCTAATTTTGTTTTTGAGATAACATATGTGAAAGATCTAATTTTATCTATTTATCAACTTTAGTTAATTTTGCCAAATTAATTCAATTACTGAAAGCAAAATAAATAGAATGACACTGGCTATTTTTATGGGGGAAAGTTTCAAAATAACATAAATTTGGATATTACTTTATTAATATAACACAAAATTTTGTCACTTTATCAATATAACATAAAATAGTTCTAGTCAAAGGTCAACTTAGAAAATTTAGAAAGTATCAACCGTTTTGCCCCTACCTTGAATCTAAAATTTCCTTTTTGTCCATTTTCCCCTAACTAATGTACACAAATTAGAAAATTAATTATTTATAAAGGGTAAATCAATAACAACATATTAAAATTAATATTATAGACTAAATCAAATCAAATCAAATTACATAAAAATTAAATAAATCAAAACAAACTACTCTAAATTAAAATTAAATAAAATTAAACTAAATTAATTTAAAATAGATTAAAATGTTCAAGAACATAGTCAATTTAAATGCGTAAAAGTGATAAAATAACTCTATTTTATTGACAAAATAATTTGAAACCTTAAAGTGGGGTAAGAAAAGAGAATGAATTAAATAGAATTTTTACGATAAAAAAAATAATTTAAAATGATAATCTCTTTCCTAGTGGGTTGTCTTAATTTGTTTCACTCGTTTTCTTTCTTAATCTTGACATCATAGAAAGGTTCTTTGAAATTGAAATCGTAAATTGTAATTTAAATCTAGTAGGCTAGCTCCATGAGAAGAGATAGTGAAGTCGAGAAATTAATGGCTATTCTTGAGTAGGATGAATATATGAGTGATGACCACAAGATTTAAGATTAAACCGACCTTTCCTAACATTGTGTCTTGATTCATTTCACTCATTTTCTTTCTTAATCTTGACATCATCAGAAGTTTCCTTGAAAGTCAGATGGTAAATCTTAAATAATCTGGTAGGCCTAGCTTTAAGAGAGAGAGAGAGAGATATTGAAGTCAAGAAATTAATGGATATTATTTGTGACTAATAAATGAGTCATGCCCATAAAATTTAAGATTCAACCGACCTTCTCTTAATCTCTACAAAATGTGAAGGCATGGCTTCATAGTAATTTTACACGTCATATCGATAAATTAAAATACAGAAAACACACAACAAAAACAGTTCGATCGTTATTAATTTTTTGGAGTTTTTATGATAGAACGTGAAAAAAAAAAAAAAATAAGTAGGCTCTATTTTTCAGCTATTAGATTTATATAAGAAACTGCTTCTGCATTTTTTAAAAATTTTTAACGTGGTTTATTTAGATTGATTATAAACTACTATTGGTATTAGTATGAGGTAAATTTAGAAAGACCCAGTGGACATTGGGTTTTCTACTCCTATTCCCTCAGAAAATAAAATAAATTATATATGCCACAAAATAAATATATTCTTATCACTCCAATTATCTTGCACCACCCATTTAGAAAATGCCTTTATCCTTAAGGTCAGTTAGAAGGGTCACATGATATTGGTGGAAATATTCTCCCACATTCTCAAAGCTTTCTTGTATTGGACTATTATTATTATTATTATTATTTTTTTTAATAATCAAAACCAACTTTAATTTGCAAGCCTGGCTTAATTAGGTGATTCCTAATAGCAGTTAAATAAACTTCTATTCTTTGTCAAATAGATGAAGTTGATACAAAAACATTATAGCATATCCTAATTAGTGTATAAAGAAAAACAACAACTGAATTATAATCACATTAAAGCCTAATTAAGCAATTATATGGTTAGTAGTGCACTGGGTGATCATTACACTCCAGTTATGTATATATACTAGTTAAAAAGCATGTGCGATACACATTATGAGACATATTTGAGAAAATTTATCCGAATAGAAAAAATATATAAGTAAAAAATAGACAAAAAAATCAACAAAGTACCTGAAAATAAAAAATAAAAAAAGGAGGCATGAAAAAAAGAGAGACAAGATTAAGGACTAAAATGTTAAAAATAGACTAATACATAAAAAGTACAAAAATGAAAAAAAAAATGAAAAACAATGTAAAAAGAAAAAAAGAAAAAATGACTAAAATGGTGTCCGCCTGCATGTGCGGGATAGATAAATAAAACAAATTACTAGCAAAAATATTAAAGAAAAAATTTTAAAAATAATCAAAATTTTTAGAAAAACAAAAATGATAAAAGGACTAAAATGACAAAAAAAAAAAGAAAAAAAGAAAGAGAACCAAATAAAAAAGTGACTAAAATGAAAAAATAAATAAATCTTAGGGCAAAAAAGGAAAAAAAAAAAGAAATGAAGGACTAAAAAAAGAATAACTGATTTTAAAGGGATTAAAATGAAAAAATAATTTAGGGTGAAAAATTAAAAACAAAAAACAAAAAAAGAAATATTGTTTTCGTCCGTTTTGGACGAAAACAATTAAACTTTGAACATTTCTATATAATGTATAGATACAAACCATTCGGTAATATCCTATCTAACATCTAGGCTAGCTAGCCACAATGACAAGGAAAAAAAAAAGAAAAAAAAAAAAAAAAAAAAAGGGAGAGAATTATTTGCTTATTTTGGCAGACAGATTTCATTGTTGCTCACTGAACTTTGGTACTCTTTTTGACTTTGTTTCATGAATTTTGAAAACTATTAGAAATACTCCTTAAATTATGAAATGTTATCATCACTACTAATACATCAAGTTCCAGTTGGCGACTACAAATTATCTCTGGAGGCGTGATGTTCTTGCTCTGTATAATTTTCATATGCTTCATGGTCATACCATTCGTGATACTTTGGCAAACCTCACCGGAACAAAGGTTGATAAGAAGACCATCCCATCACAGATCCGTCATGTTGTCATTCCTAACTTAATATTGAAAAGTGTCTTCAAGATATCACGTTAATGTTTCCGAGGAAAAAAAAAGATTTATCAAAATAAAGGAGAGGTTTATGCAATTAACCCATAAGAAAAATTCCACTCAAGTAATTAAATAAGCGTTAGTATTAGTCTTCTTTAAGTACCCCCACAGTTCTTCCTTGGAAACTATATAAGAACTTTACCAATAAACTTGTACTAGACCTTTGACAAATTAAAGTCTTGCACATAACTTATGCTAATTGGTAAGATTTTGATAAAGCTTTACGTGTTGCCTTTTGAATACTAGATTTTCTTATACATTACTCCAGTTATAGTAAATTTATCATCTAAAACATTCTTGTCTTTTGATAATCACTTCTTGACAACAATAGATGTTGCTCCCTAAACTTGCGGAATATTTTTAGACTTGAAGAAATTATGAAAATGGTGAATGTTTATTAATGGTTTTTTGGGCTACCAGGAACCAACGATTGGCTTTTTGGCAATTTGACATGAAGGGTATACTTTAAACTACCTAAGGTAAGAAGTCGGATTTCCTAGGCTATTTCTCCATAACCTATTTATATTGGCAGACTAATTTGAAACCTTAAAGTGGGGTAAAAAAAGGAGAATGAATTAAATAGAATTTTTTGCGATAAAAAAATTAAAATGATAATTTCTTTCCTAATGGGGTATCTTAATTTGTTTCACTCGTTATCTTTCTTAATCTTGACTTCATAGAAAAGTTCCTTGAAATTGAGATCGTAGATTGTATTTTAAATCTAGTAGGCTAGCTCCATGAGAAGAGATAATAAAGTCGAGAAATTAATGGCTATTTTTGAGTAGGATGAATATATGAGTGATGACCACAAGATTTAAGATTCAACCGACCTTTCCTAACAATGTGTCTTTCTTCGTTTCACTCATTTTCTTTCTTAATCTTAACATCATCAGTAGTTTCCTTGAAATTCAGATGGTAAATCTTAAATAATCTGGTAAGCCTAGCTTCAAGAGAGAGAGAGAGAGATGAAGTCAAGAAACTGATGGATATTATTTATTATCGAGTGTGACTAATAAATGAGTTATGCCCGCAAGATTTAAGATTCAACCGACCTTCCCTTAATCTCCACAAAATTTGAAGACATAGCTTCATAGTAATTTTACACGTCATATCAATAAATTAAAATATAGAAAACAAATAACAAAAGCAGTTTGATCGTTATTAATTTTTTGGAGTTTTTATGATAGAACATGAAAAAAAAAAAAAAAAATTATAAGTAGGCTCTATTTTTCAGCTATTAGATTTATATAAGAAACTACTTCTTCATTTTAAAAAAAAAAATTTAACGTGTTTTAGTTAGATTGATTATAAACATATACTATTGGTATTAGTATGAGGTAAATATAGAAACACCCAGTGGACATTGGGTTTTCTACTCCTTTTCCCTCAGAAAATAAAATAAATTATATATGCCACAAAATAAATATATTCTTATCACTCCAATTATCTTGCACCACCCATTTAGAAAATGCCTTTATCCTTAAGGTCAGTTAGAAGGGTCACATGATATTGGTGGAAATATTCTCCCACATTCTCAAAGCTTTCTTGTATTGGCCTTTTTTCTTCTTTTTAATCAAAACCAACTTTAATTGTCAAGCCTGGCTTAATTAGGTGATTCCTAATAGCAGTTAAATAAACTTCTATTCTTTGTCAAATAGATGAAGTTGATACAAAAACATTATACCATATCTTAATTAGTGTAAAAAGAAAAACAACAACTGAATTATATTCACATTAAAGCCTAATTAAGCAATTATATGGTTAGAAGTGCACTGGGGCGTGCTCATGAGTCCTCTAGGTGATCATTACACTCCAGTTATGTATATATACTAGTTAAAAAGTATTACACATTATGAGACATATTTGAGAAAATTTATCCAAATATAAAAATATATAAGTAAAAAATAGATAAAAAAATCGACAAAGTATCTGAAAATAAAAAATAAAAAAAGGAGGCATGAAAAAAAGACAAGATTAAAGGTCCAAATTGTTAAAAATAGACTAATACATAAAAAGGACTAAAATGAATAAGTGAAAAACAATGGGGTCAAATTAAAAAGAAAAAAGAAAAAAGGGCTACAATGGCGCCCACTCGCATATGTGGGATAGATAAATAAAACAAATTAATAGCAAAAATATTAAAGAAAAATTTTTAAAAATAATCAAAATTTTTAGAAAAGCAAAAATGATAAAAGGACTAAAATGACAAAAAAAAAAAAAAAGAAAAAAAAAAAAGAAAGAGAACCAAATAAAAAAGTGACTAAAATGAAAAATAAATAAATTTTAGGGCAAAAAAGGAAAAAAAAAAAGAAATGAAGGACTAAAAAAAGAATAACTGATTTTAAAGGGATTAAAATGAAAAAATAATTTAGGGTGAAAAATTAAAAACAAAAAACAAAAAAAAGAAATATTGTTTTCGTCCGTTTTGGACGAAAACAATTAAACTTTGAACATTTCTATATAATGTATAGATACAAACCATTCGGTAATATCCTATCTAACATCTAGGCTAGTTAGCCACAATGACAAGAAAAAAAAAGTATTTACTAATTGATATGATAGATCTCAAGTAATCTATAAGGCTAGTTGTATGAGAGATAAAAGTCAAAGAAAGTAACACTCTGCTTGGCGGAAAAAGGAAAGGCGAAAATATTTAGTAATATGTTATAACATACATATAAAAGAAAAAAATGAAATATTATAATTTCTTTACTTTAATTTAAAGTCTTAATATAAGCGTCTATTTGTGTATTTTATTTATAATTGAAAATAAGAATAAATACTTGTAATCAATATGCAAGAACTTATGTAAATATCAATATAAAGTGGAGGTTTATGTAATTAATCGATTAAAAAAATCCCACTGATCAATTAATTAAGCGTTAGTACTAGTCCTCTTTAATAACGTACCGTCCCCGGAGTCTTCCTTGGAATTTATATGAGGCCTGTATACCAAACAAACTCTTACTAGAATTTAGACCTATGACAAGTTCTGTATGTGTAACTTATCCTGAATATATATATATATAATGAATCTTATTTACCAAGAAACCAGCAACATTTCTAGTATACAAGTATGTGATATCAGCTCGACCATTAGGCATATTACAAGAGAGAGAGAGAGAGAGAGAGAGAGAGAGAGAGAGAGAGAGAGAGAGAATGGCAAGAGAGTTTGCTTCTGTTATCGCCGATAGCCATGCTGTAGAACATGTATGGTTGCGGAGTTCTGGGGGCATAGTACTCTTGCTATGCATGATTTTCATGTCGTTTTCGGTCTTGTCGTTTGTGATATTTGTTTGTGCTGATGGTTCAAACACTCCCAAGCGCCGCTGGCGTCGCGGTGCAGCGGGTGGAGTTCGTAGTTGGGGAGGGGGTGGAGGTGGTGGCAGCGGTGGCTGCGGCAGTGGCGGTGGCGGTGGTGGTGGTGGTGGTGGTTGTGGAGGTGGTGGTGGCGGCGGCGGCGGCGGCAGTTGCTGAGGTGGTGGCGGTAGCGTTAGTGGCTGCTGATGTAAAGGTGGGGAATTTCATCAGAAAATTAAAGAAGTGAAATAGTAATTTTATCCCTTTTTTTTTTTTTTTTTTTTTTTTTTTTTTGCTTCAGAGACATTTATGTATTATCAAATATATTTGCAGACATTTATGTGTACATGAATGTATTATAGGAACTAAAAATGTGAGGAATAATTTATACAAGGCTAATTTTGTTTTTTGTTTTTTTTGTTTTTTTTTAAGACAGGCTAATTTAGTTTTTAAGACAACATACGTGAAAGATCCGATTTTATCTATTTATCAACTTTAGTTAATTTTGCCAAATTAATTCAATTATCGAAAACAAAATAAATAGAATGACATTGGCTATTTTTACGGGGGAAAGTATCAAAATAACACAAATTTGGATACCACTTTATCAATACAGCATAAAATTTTGTCACTTTACCAATATAACACAAAATAGTTCTAGTTAAAAGTCAACCTACAAAGTCAAATGTCAGCTTAACATGTTTTACTTAAATTGTCCCTATTACTTAAAAAATATACTATAATAACACATATATGATTTTGGATATTCTACTAGATTATTTTCAATTTTCAATATGGATGGTCAAATATCTCCGGCTCTGGCCGCCGGTGCTGGTTGCCGATATACTCTAATAGAGTATAATGCATATTCTACTAGAATATTTTGGATATTTTATTAGAATAAGTTTTCAACATAGATGGCCGGATGTCTCCAACTCTGACTGCCAATGCCAATCTTCGGCTCCGACCGCCGATGCCGGTCACCGGCATACTCTAGTAGAGTATAATGCATACTTAAGTAGAATGTTTTGGATATTTTATTAGAATATTTACATTTTCAACATGGATAACTAGATGTCCCTGGCTCCGATAGCCGGTGACGGTTGCCGGCATACTCTAGTAGAGTATAGTGCATACTCTACTAGAATTTTTAAGTTTTCAAAATGAATGGTCGGATGTCTCCGACTCCGACTGCCGATGCCGGTCGCCAGAGTATATACTTTACTATAATATAGTTCATCCTCTAGTAGAGTATAGTGTATATTCTACTAGAATATTTTAAGTTTTCAACATGAATGACCGGAAGTCTTCTGCTTCGATTGTCAGCGCCGGTTGCTGGAATACTCTAGTAGAGTATAGTGCATACTCTACTAGAATACTTTTAGTTTTCAATATCGATAGCCGGATATCTCCGGCTCTGGCCGCTGGTGCCGGTTGTCGGAGTATATACTCTACTAGAATATAGTTCATACTCTGGTAGAGTATAGTATATACTATATTAGAATATTATAAGTTTTTAACATGGATGACCGAAAGCTCCTACTCCGATTATCAACGCCGGTTGTTGGAATACTTTAGTAGAGTATAGTACATACTCTACTATAATATTTTAAATTTTCAACATTGATGGCCGGATGTATCCTGCTCCGGACACTGGCACCGGTCGCCATAATACTCTACTAGAGTATAGTCCATATTCTAATAGAGTATAGTACATACTCTACGAGAATATTTTAAGTTTTCAACATAGATGACCGGATGTCTCCGACTCCTGTCGCTGAAATACTCTAGTAGAGTATGACTAGAATATTTTAACTTTTCAACATGGATGGCCTCTATTAAAATATTTTAAGTTTTCAACATGGATGTTTTCAAGAATCTCTATTATACTTTATCAGAATTATGCAAGAATTCTGCAAGAGTATAAACTATTTATTCTTCAAGAATCTCAGTTTTACTCTATCAGAATTCTGTAAGAATCCCTATTATACTCTACTAGAATTCTACAAGAATTCTGTAAGAGTAAACTACTTATTCTACAAGAATTCTAGTTATACTATACCAGAATTCAAGATATATTCTGCAAGAATTCAACTAAAAATCATAATATACAAAAATCTCAATTATAGTGAAAATAACTTGGTTTATAATAACGTGAATAGATATCAAATAACTTGGTCTGATATAACTCTAATAGCAGTTGCCATAATACTCTAGTAGAGTGTAGTCTACATTCTAGTAGAGTGTAGTCTACATTCTAATAGAGTATAATATATACTCTACTGGAATATTTTGAATATTCTATTAGAATATTGAAATTTTCCTTTTGTTTTAAACATGAACAAGATGTCCTTTTTTAATTATTATTTTTTTTTTTGGTACTCTACCAAAACATGTTTTGTTTAACATAATTGGCTAATAGTGTTAGAACTTAAAAAAAAAAAGAAAAAAACAAAAAAAAAAAAAGAAGATCCTACGACACATTACCAAAAAAAAATACATAAATTTCATCTTAAAACATTCAATTACTAAAAACATCAGAAATTCTAAATAAAAAATCGATGGCTTAAACAAATCTGAATATTCAAACACCAAAACCTCAGCTACTATTGAACAAATCAAATATTGATTTATTGTCAATATTTGATTACTACACCAAGAGTATCACTTATAAGTTAATATTTCTGTCCAAAGACTAAATATTAATATTATATTAGGTATCTTGTGATGGGGCCTATCATTATTTGAATTTATTGATTGTTTGATATGGTTTCTTATGTGAACATGTTATTTTGCTTGTTTTGTTCTATGTTCAGCTAGTGCATTGCTTCTACTATATCTGCTAATGTCAATTCCATCCCCATGCTAAATGAGACCAACTTCAAGAATTGAAAAGAGAACGTTATGATCGTTCTCGGGTGCATGGATCTAGACCTTGCGGTAAGGATTGAATGACCCGCTGACCTTATGGACAAAAGTTCCACTGAGGAAAAACGAGACATGGAGAGGTGAGATCATTCAAATCGCATGAGTCTTATGATCATAAAACGTGGAATTCCAGAAGCCTTTAGTGGCAATGTGTCCGAAAAGGTTACTACTGATAAGGAGTTTCTTGAGTAAATTGAAAAGCTTTTTACTAAAAATGATAAAGCTGAAACAAGTACGCTTTTGGCAAACTTGATTTCAATGAAGTATAAAGGAAAAGAAAATATAAGGGAGTATATCATGAAGATGTCTCATCTTGTTTCAAAACTAAAAACACTGGAAAATAATTGAACATGTGGGCCTATATATATAATTAAATGTATATTATAGGCTATCTTAAAGTTCAACCTATTTAAAGTAATTTAAGTAAGGTTAATTTTATTAGACATTAAATATAGTATGTGTTTATTATGTGTAGAGACCTAATTTCATATTTCTAATTATATGATGGGCCAAAATAAAAATATGAAAAAGTATAACTACTGCAGTTATTTTAAATGGTTATGGGCCCCAATATGATACGATTTATTCATTTATATTCTGTCTAACATCCCATCATCAGTAAGAATACATAAAATCTTCTCTAAAGGAAAATTGTATTAGATTGGAAGATCTATAACCCATAATCGTCTCCTTCCCATGGATCAAAGTATGCTTCCGCTTTCATTCTCTCGATGATTTGACGGTGAATTTTGGATAAATTAGATTTTTTCCACAAAGTTTTGGTTTCTTATTCTAACAGTTACTGCTCGGAGTACGTCATACAATTTTTAGACTATTGACAATTTATATATATATATATATATATATAATGAATCTTATTTACCAAGAAACCAGAAACAATTCTAGTGTAGAAGTGTGCTATCAGCTCGACCATTAGGCATATTACGAGAGAGAGAGAGAGAGAGAATGGCAAGAGAGTTTGCTTCTGTTATAGCCGATAGCCATGCTGCAGAACATGTATGGTTGCAGAGTTCTGGGGGCACAGTACTCTTGCTATGCATGATTTTCATATCGTTTTCGGTCTTGTCGTTGGTGATATTTGTGTGTGCTGATGGTTCAAGCTCTCCCAAGAGCCGCACGGGTGGCGGTGGCGGTGGCGGTGGTGGTTGTGGAGACGGCGGCGGCGGCTGCGGCTGTGGTGGTTGTGGAGGCGGCGGTGGTTGCTGAGGTGGTGGCGGTAGCTTTAGTGGCTGCTGATGTAAAGGTGCGGAATTTGATCAGAAAATTAAAGAAGTGAAATTTTCTTGCTGCAGAGACATTTATGTATTATCAAATATATTTGCAGACATTTATATGTAAATGAATGTATTAAAGGAACTTTGTTAATTTACTTCTATTTTTAGTGCCTTGTTACGTTGTTGTATGATTAATACCATTTGGTGGGGTTTTTTCTTTTTTCTTTTACGAATATTAGATTTACAGTTTGGTTTTACATATGTCTACACACATATATAAAGATATACAAATTTCTTTTATTAGCAGAAGTGCTAGAAAAGATGGTGTGAATTTGTGTTCTGCTTGTATATATTAAACATGCATGGGTAAATTGATATGCATGTATGCCTATGGTATTTGTTACGGTTGGGGGAAAAAAAAAAAGGTGCGAAAATAAATCTAAAGTGGTGAAGTAATATATAAAAATAGTTATAGATATTTTTAGAATACATAGGTGTATAATAAGTAAATTTAATAATTTTAAATTCAATAGGGGTGTGTGTTTAGAAGGGGAGAGTGGAGAGTAAAAAGGTATGTACTAATAGAATCATGTGAAGATAAAAACACAATAATGATGAATAAATAAGAAAAAAAATATGAATCATAATGAGAGAAATTGATATTAAGTATGATAAAATGTGTACTACAAGTAATTGTATATTTAAAATATTATTAAAAATTGAACATATTTTAAAACATGGTCCTAAAAATAGACGTTTGGTGTAATAATTTCTTTAATATTTAAGCATCGAACCAGAAAATCAAACAAACGAAAAATGAAAAACACAAAATCAAACAAAGAAAAAAAAAATTTTGAAAAACTAGTCAAGAAAAACCGAGGACAAAATTTTTTTTCTCCAGAAGCAATTTTTATTTGTTCCACTCATTTTAAGTTTGCTTGAAATTGAGATAATAGATCTCAAATAATCTAGAAGGCTAGTTGTATGAGAGATAAAGTCAAGAAAGTAACGTGGTTACTTGGTGGGAAAAAAAATATTTAGTAGTATGTTGTAATATACATATAATACAAAAAAAAATGAGATATTATAATTTCTTTAATTTGATTTGAAGTCTTGTATAAGTGTCTATTTGTGTATTTTATTTATGACTGAAAAAAAAAATAAAAATATTTGTAAATGAGATAATGCAAGTACGTCGAAGTTGAGACTAGAAAACCCCGTTCTATCTCCATTAATCTAAACGGATTAACGAGACAAGAATATTGGATATTACTTTTCTTTATATGCAGATTGATGAGAAGCTCATCTTATCTCGAGTCCATCCCTTTCTTATATCTTTTTTTTTTTTTTTTAATTAAAGACCGTCTGATCTCAAATCGAGTCATCCCGTTGTCTATTCTTAGCTGAATCCTTGAAAAGTCTTTTCAAAGAGATCATATTTATAAGGGAGGTTCATGTAACTAACCTGGAAAATCCCAATCATCAATTAATTAAGCGTTGGCACTATTCCTCTTCAATTACGTATCGTACCAGGAGTCTTTCTTGGAATATATATATATATGGCCTAGAATTTATACCTTTGAGAAGTCTTGTATTAACTCATTATCCTAGCAAGTTGCGTACTCCGATTTAGACTATTGACAATTGTTTGTATATAATGAAAGAAAACATTACTAGCATACAAGTGAGTGAGAGAGAAAAATGGCCAGAGATTTTGTTGCTGTCATAGCCGATAGCCATGCTACAGATCATGTATGGCGGCAAAGTTTTGGGGCGACAATACTCTTGCTATGCATGATTTTCATGTCGTTTTCGGTCTTGTCGTTTGTGATATTTGTTTGACTTGATGGTTCAAGCTCTCCCAAGCGCCGCTGGGGTGGCGGTGGAGGTGGTGGTGGCGGCGGCGGTGGTTGCTGAGGTGGTGGCGGTAGCGTTAGTGGGTGCTGATGTAAAGGTGCGGAATTTGATCAGAAAATTAAAGAAGTGAAATAGTAATTTTGTCCTTTTTTTTTTTTTTTTTTTTGTTGCTGCAGAGACATTTATGTATTATCAAATATATTTGCAGACATTTATGTGTATATGAATGTATTATAGGAATTATAAATGTGAGAAATAACTTATACAAGGCTAATTTAATTTTGTTTGTTTTTTTTTTTTTTTTTTAAAGACGGGCTAGTTTTGTTTTTGAGATTATGCATGTGAAAGATCCGATTTTATCTACTTACCAACTTTAGTTAATTTTGCCAAATTAATTCAATTATCGAAAGCAAAGTAAATAGAATAACACATGTTATTTTTTTTTAGGGAAATGTATCAAAATAACACAAACTTGGATACCACTTTATCAATATAATACAAAATGTTGTCACTTTACCAATATAACACAAAATAATTCTAGTCAAAGGTCAACTTAACATGTTTTACCCAAATTGTCCATATTACTTACAAAATCTATTATAATAACACATATATTATTTTGGATATTCTACTAGATTATTTTCAATTTTCAATATAGATTGCCGGATGTCTCGTTGCCAGTATACTCTAGTAGAGTATAATGCATACTCTACTAGAATATGTTGGATATTCGATTAGAATAAGTTTTCAATATGGATGACCGGATTGTTTCGGCTCTGACTTCCAATGCCGATCTTTGGCTCCGACTGCCAATGTCGGTCGTCGGCATACTCTAGTAGAGTAAAATGCATAATTAACTAGAATATTTTGGATATTCTATTATAATATTTACATATTTCAACATGAATGACTGGATGTCTCCGGTTCCGATCGCCAGTGCCGGCATATTCTAGGTTGCCGGCATACTCTAGTAGAGTATAGTGCATACTCTAGTACAATATAGTACGTACTGTACTAAAATAGATTAAGTTCTTAATATGGATGGCCAGATGTCTTCGATTCCGACCGCCGGTACCGGTCGTCGGAGTATATACTATACTAGAATATAATACATACTTTAGTAGAGTATAGTAGAGTATACCATATTACTTACAAAATCTATTATAATAACACATATATTATTTTAGATATTCTACTAGATTATTTTCAATTTTCAATATAGATTGCCGGATGTCTCGTTGCCAGTATACTCTAGTAGAGTATAATGCATACTCTACTAGAATATGTTGGATATTCGATTAGAATAAGTTTTCAATATGGATGACCGGATTGTTTCGGCTCTGACTTCCAGTGCCGATCTTCGGCTCCGACTGCCAATGTCGGTCGTCGACATACTCTAGTAGAGTAAAATGCATAATTAACTAGAATATTTTGGATATTCTATTATAATATTTACAGATTTCAACATGAATGACGGATGTCTCCGGCTTCGACCGCCAGTGCCGGCATATTCTAGGTTGCTGGCATACTCTAGTACAATATAGTACATACTCTACTAAAATAGATTAAGTTCTTAATATGGATGGCCAGATGTCTTTGATTCCGGCCGTCGGTACCGGTCGCCGGAGTATATACTATACTAGAATATAATACATACTTTAGTAGAGTATAGTGTATATTCTACTAGAATATTTAAGTTTTCAACATGGATGACCGGAAGTCTCCTGCTCCGACTGTTAGCACCGATTGTTGGAATACTCTAGTAGAGTATAGTCCATACTCTAGTAGAGTATAGTGTATATTCTACTAGAATATTTTAAGTTTTCAACATTGATGCTCGGACGTATCCTGCTCCGGCCGTCGGCACTGGTCGCCAGAATACTCTAGTAGAGATAGTCCATATTCTAGTAGAGTATAGTACATACTCTACTAGAATATTTTAATTTTTCAATATGGATGGACGGATGTCTCCGGCTCCAGTCGCCGGAATACTCTAGTAGAATGTGACTAGAATATTTTAAGTTTTCAACATAGATGACCTCTATTAGAATATTTTAATTTTTCAACATGGATGTTTTTAAGAATCCCTATTATACGCTACCTGAATTATGAAAGAGTAAACTGAATTATGCAAGAATCTCAGTTTTACTCTA
Source organism: Ficus carica (assembly GCA_009761775.1). Classification (NCBI taxonomy): domain Eukaryota; kingdom Viridiplantae; phylum Streptophyta; class Magnoliopsida; order Rosales; family Moraceae; genus Ficus; species Ficus carica. The sequence goes on from CM019743.1 coordinate 15,552,975, forward strand.
TTAGAGTATCATCGGTCTCTCGAACTTAATAACAACTAAGATTGTATTATCTACACTGATACATGAATTAATCTCTTCCGAGCATTAAAATTCATAAATCAAATCAACTAATTCATTTCCTAATAAATTAGAAGCATTAAGCATAGAAAAATACAAATGAATTGAATAAATATTTTATTAATAATTAGCTAAATTATCAAAACATAGTGCAAGTAGATCTACATCAAACCATAAAACTAACAAACTACACAATATCCATAAATGAAAATAAACACAAAATTAAGCAAATCAATGTTTCACGTATCATCCAATTACAAAAATAAAAGATATAAGGAAAATGAATGAAAACCCTAATGATTATTTTCACAAATCTTCAAGTTTTTCTCTAATTTCTCATCTCATTCTTTTGTTCTTTAAATGCCATTTCCCTTATAATTTGTTAAAAATAAAGTTCAAAACTAAAAATAAAAACTAAACCCCAAAGCTAATTACCCTAAACTACTATTTTTTGGTTTTTCTCTTTTTTCTTTTTATTTTTTTATTTTTCTTCCTTCATTTTCTCTTCTGGTTTTTCTTCTGGGTTTTGGCCTCTGGTTCCACGGCCTCCCCTGCGAGCCCTCCTTTTCTTTTCCCTTTTTCTTTTCTTTTTCCTTTTTTTTTTTTTTTTTTTTTTTTTGCCCTTTTCTTTTGCTTTCTTGTTTCAGCAACTGCTGGTGTGGGCCCCGCCACTTTGCTTTTAATTTTTTTAATTTTTCTTTGCAGCTGACAGGTGGCGTGAAAGAATTCACCGTGTAGAGTCCGCTGGACTCGTGGAGGGCACCGGATGGGTGAAGTTTGCAGGTGCACGTAAGATCGGTGAAACGCGTAGCATGAGATCTCTAAACAAAACACGTGGCGCTCTTTTATTTGTGGTAAATATAATTTGAATTTTAATCCATTTTTAAGCTATTTGATGACCATTTTACCCCTATTTTGAATCCAAAATTCCCTTTTTGTCCATTTTCCCTACCTAAACAGACACAAATTAGAAAATTATTGTTTATAAAGGGTCACTCAATAACGACATATTAAAATTAATATTAGACTAAATAAAATATAATAAAATCAAATTACACAAAAATAAAATAAATCAAAACAAACTACTCTAAATTAAAATTAAATAAAATTAAACTAAAATAACTTAAAATAGATTGAAATACTCAAGAACGTAGTCAATTTAGATGAGTAAAAGTAGTAAAATAATTCTATTTTATAGAGTTATCATCTAATTTTTGTTTTTTTTTTTTTTCTCTCAGCTTCACTATTAACACAGTTTTGTAATTCAAATTTTAAAAGTCCATAACTTTGCATAAACAAGTTCAAATGAATTTTTTTTAATTGCATAAAATTTCGAAATAAACGAAACAAGCTCTATATTGATATTTTTATTTAGAACACATTTCAAGTTTTTACACATTTTAACTCCATCAATTCAAATTTCTCGATAAATGCACAATCAATTCAAATTTAAATTATATGATCCAATTCTTAGCACTAAACACATGCTAATTGTAATTAATAGAATTATTCATACCCATAGTACAACACATAAAATGAATTTCACTTCGTGATTATATGGTGTCAACCATCCCCACCATTGATTTCACCGGTAAGATTTTGATAAAGCTTTATGTGTTGCCTTTTGAATACTAGATTTTCTTATATATTACTACAGTTAAAGTAAATTTATCATCTAAACCATTCTTTGTCTTTTGATAAATTCAAGAAACTGATGGATATTATTTATTATTGAATGTGACTAATAAATGAGTCATGCCCATAAAATTTAAGATCAACCGATCTTTCCTTAATCTCCACAAAATTTGAAGACATAGCTTCATAATAATTTTACACATCAAATCAATAAATTAAAATATAGAAAACACATAACAAAAACAGTTCGATCGTTATTAATTTTTTTGGAGTTTTTATGATAGAATGTGAAAAAAAAAAATTATAAGTAGGCTCTATTTTTCAGCTATTAGATTTATATAAGAAACTACTTCTACATTTTTAAATAATTTTTAACGTGTTTTAGTTAGACTGATTATAAACATATACTATTGGTATTAGTATGAGGTAAATTTAGAAAGACCCAGTGGACATTGGGTTTTCTACTCCTTTTCCCTCAGAAAATAAAATAAATTATATATGTATAGATTCAAACCATTCTATATAATAAATTATATATGTATAGACCCAGTGGATTATAAAAGAAATATTGTTTTCGTCCGTTTTGGACAAAAACAATAAAACTTTTTAACATTTCTATATAATGTATAGATACAAACCATTCTGTAATATCCTATCTAGCATCTAGGCTAGCTAGCCACATTGACAAGGAAGAAAAAACAAAAAAAAGGGGAGAGAATTATTTGCTTATTTTGGCAGACAGATTTCATTGTTGCTCACTGAACTTTGGTACTCTTTTAACTTTGTTTCATGAATTTTGAAAACTATTAGAAATACTCCTTAAATTATGAAATGTTATCATCACTACTAATACATCAAGTTCCAGTTGGCGACTACAAATTATCTCTGGAGGCGTGATGTTCTTGCTCTGTATGATTTTCATATGCTTCATGGTCATACCATTCGTGATACTTTGACAAACCTCACCGGAGCAAAGGTTGATAAGAAGACCATCCCATCACAGATCTGTCATGTTGTCATTCCTAATTTAATATTGAAAAGTGTCTTCAAGATATCACGTTAATATTTCCGAGGAAAAAAAAAGATTTATCAAAATAAAGGAGAGGTTTATGTAATTAACCCTTAAGAAAAATTCCACTCAAGTAATTAAATAAGCGCTAGTATTAGTCTTCTTTAAGTACCCCCACAGTTCTTCCTTGGAAACTATATAAGAACTTTACCAATAAACTTGTACTAAACCTTTGACAAATTAAAGTCTTGCACATAACTTATGCTAATTGGTAAGATTTTGATAAAGCTTTACGTGTTGCCTTTTGAATACTAGATTTTCTTATACATTACTCCAGTTATAGTAAATTTATCATCTAAAACATTCTTGTCTTTTGATAATCACTTCTTGACAACAATAGATGTTGCTCCCTAAACTTGCGGAATATTTTAAGACTTGAAGAAATTATGAAAATGGTGAATCTTTATTAATGGTTTTTTGGGCTACCAAGAACCAACGATAGGCTTTTTGGCAATTTGACATGTTGTGCATACTTAAAACTACCTAAGGTAAGAAGTCGGATTTCCTAGGCTATTTCTCCATAACCAATTTATATTGAAAAAATAATTTGAAACCTTAAAGTGGGGTAAGAAAAGAGAATGAATTAAATAGAATTTTTACGATAAAAAAAATTAAAATGATAATCTCTTTCCTAGTGGATTGTCTTAATTTGTTTCACTCGTTTTCTTTCTTAATCTTGACATCATAGAAAGGTTCTTTGAAATTGAAATCGTATATTGTAATTTAAATCTAGTAGGCTAGCTCCATGAGAAGAGATAATAAAGTCGAGAAATTAATGGCTATTTTTGAGTAGGATGAATATATATATGAGTGATGACCACAAGATTTAAGATTCAATCGACCTTTCTAACAATGTGTCTTTATTCGTTTCACTCATTTTCTTTCTTAATCTTGACATCATCAGTAGTTTCCTTGAAATTCAGATGGTAAATCTTAAATAATCTGGTAGGCCTACCTTCAAGAGAGAGAGAGAGAGATGAAGTCAAGAAACTGATGGATATTATTTATTATCGAGTGTGACTAATAAATGAGTCATGCCTGCAAGATTTAAGATTCAACCGACCTTCCCTTAATCTCCACAAAATTTGAAGGCATAGCTTCATAGTAATTTTACACGTCAAATCAATAAATTAAAATATAAAAAACAAATAACAAAAGCAGTTGGATCGTTATTAATTTTTTGGAGTTTTTATGATAGAACGTGAAAAAAAAAAAAAAAAATCTAAGTACGCTCTATTTTTCAGCTATTAGATTTATACAAAAAAAAACTACTTCTGCATTTAAAAAAAAAAAAATTAACGTGTTTTAGTTAGATTGATTATAAACATATACTATTGGTATTGGTATGAGGTAAATATAGAAACACCCAGTGGACATTGGGTTTTCTACTCCTTTTCCCTCAGAAAATAAAATAAATTATATATGCCACAAAATAAATATATTCTTATCACTCCAATTATCTTGCACCACCCATTTAGAAAATGCCTTTATCCTTAAGGTCAGTTAGAAGGGTCACATGATATTGGTGGAAATATTCTCCCACATTCTCAAAGCTTTCTTGTATAAGACTTTTTATTTATTTATTTATTTATTTATTATTCTTTATAATCAAAACCAACTTTTATTTGCGAGCCTGGCTTAATTAGGTGATTCCTAATAGCAGTTAAATAAACTTATTTTCTTGGTCAAATAGATGAAGTTGATACAAAAACATTATAGCATATCTTAATTCGTGTAAAAAGAAAAACAACAACTTAATTATATTCACATTAAAGCCTAATTAAGCTGTTATATGGTTAGTAGTGTACTGGGGAGTGCTCATGAGTCCGCTAGGTGATCATTACACTCCAGTTATGTTTATATACTAGTTAAAAAGCATGTACGATACACATTATGAGACATATTTAAGAATATTTATAAAATATTAAAAAAATCAACAAAGTACCTGAAAAAAAAAAAGGAGGCATGAAAAAAAAGACAAAATTAAAGGACTAAAATGCTAAAAATAGACTAATACATAAAAAGAACTAAAATGAAAAAAAATGGAAAACAATGGTTCAAATTAAAAAGCAAAAAAAAGAAAAAGAAAAAAGGACTAAAATGGTGCCCACTCGCGTGTGCGGGATATATAAATAAAACAAATTAATATCAAAAATATAAAAGAAATTTTTTTAAAAGTAATCAAAAATTTTTAGGAAAACAAAAATGATAAAAGGACTAAAATGAAAAAAAAAAAAAGAACAAAATAAAAAAGTGACTAAAATGAGAAAATAAATAAATTTTTAGGGCGAAAAAGAAAAACAAAAGAAATGAAGGACGAAAAAAAGAAAAACTGATTTAAAAAAGATTAAAATGAAAAACAAAATTAAGGGTGAAAAAAAAATGAAGGTCCAAAAAAAAAAAAAAAAAGAATACTGTTTTCGTCCGTTTTGGACGAAAACGGTAAAACTTTTTAACATTTCTGTATAATGTATAGATACAAACCATTCTGTAATATCCTATCTAGCATCTAGGCTAGCTAGCCACATTGACAAGAAAAAAAAATTATTTACTTATTTTCGCGGACCAATTTCATTGTTGCTCACTGAACTTTGGTGCTCTTTTAATTTTGTTTCATGAACTTTGAAAACTATTAGAAATACTCCTTAAACTATGATATGTTATCATCACTACTAATACATCAAGTCCCAGCTGGCCGCTATAAATTATCTCTGGAGGTGTGATGTTCTTGCTCTGTATGATTTTCATGTGCTTCATGGTCATACCGTTCGTGATACTCTGGCAAACCTCACCGAAACAAAGGTTGATAAGAAGATCATCCCATCACAGATCCGTCATGTTGTCATTTCTAACTGAATATTGAAAAGTGTCTTCAAGATGTCACGTTAATGTTTCCGAGGAAAAAAAATATTTATCATGGGGAGGTTTATGTAATTAACCCATAAGAAAAATTCCACTCAAGTAATTAAGTAAGCGTTAGTATTAGTCTTCTTTATGTACCTAGCCCCACAGTTCTTCCTTGGAAATTATATAAGAACTTTACCAATAAACTTGTACTAGACCTTTGACAAATTAAAGTCTTGCACATAACTTATGCTAATCGGTAAGATATTCCTATACATTACTCCAGTTAAAGTAAATTTATCATCTAAAACATTCTTGTCTTTTGATAATCACTTCTTGACAACAATAGATGTTGCTCACTAAACTTGCGGAAAATTTTTAGACTTGAAGAAATTATGAAAATGGTGAATGTTTATTAATGGTTTTTTGGGCTACCAGGAACCAACGATAGGCTTTTTGGCAATTTGACATGTAGTGTATACTTAAAACTACCTAAGGTAAGAAGTCGGATTTCCTAGGCTATTTGTCCATAACCAATTTATATTGACAGACTAATTTGAAACCTTAAAGTGGGGTAAAAAAAGGAGAATGAATTAAATAGAATTTTTGCGATAAAAAAATTAAAATGATAATCTCTTTCCTAATGGGGTGTCTTAATTTGTTTCACTCATTTTCTTTCTTAATCTTGACATCATAGAAAAGTTCCTCGAAATTGAGATCGTAGATTGTAATTTAAATCTAGTACGCTAGCTCCATGAGAAGCGATAATACGGTCGAGAAATTAATGGAAGAATATATGAGTGATGACCACAAGATTTAAGATTCAACCGACCTTTTCTAACAATGTGTCTTGATTCGTTTCACTCATTTTCTTTCTTAATCTTGACATCATCAGAAGTTTCCTTGAAATTCAGATGGTAAATCTTAAATAATCTGGTAGGCCTAGCTTTAAGAGAGAGAGAGAGAGATGAAGTCAAGAAACTGATGGATATTATTTATTATCGAGTGTGACTAATAAATGAGTCATGCCCACAAGATTTAAGATTCAACCGAACATTCCCTTAATCTCCACAAAATTTGAAGGCATAGCTTCATAGTAATTTTACACATCAAATCAATAAATTAAAATATAGAAAACACACAACAAAAGCAGCTCGATCGTTATTAATTTTTTGGAGTTTTTATGATAGAACGTGAAAAAAAAAAAAAAATTTATAGGTAGGCTCTATTTTTCAGCTATTAGATTTATATAAGAAACTACTTCTCCATTTTTAAAACAATTTTAACCTGTTTTAGTTAGATGGATTATAAACATATACTATTGGTATTAGTATGAGGTAAATTTAGAAAGACCCAGTGGACATTGGGTTTTCTACTCCTTTTCCCTCAGAAAATAAAATAAATTATACATGCCACAAAATAAATATATTCTTATCACTCCAATTATCTAGCACCACCCATTTAGAAAATGCCTTTATCCTTAAGGTCAGTTAGAAGGGTCACATGATATCGGTGGAAATATTCTCCCACATTCTCAAAGTTTTCTTGTATTGGCCTTTTTTCTTCTTTTTAATCAAAACCAACTTTAATTGTCAAGCCTGGCTTAAATAGGTGATTCCTAATAGCAGTTAAATAAACTTCTATTCTTTGTCAAAAAGATGAAGTTGATACAAAAACATTATACCATATCTTAATTAGTGTAAAAAGAAAAACAACAACTGAATTATATTCACATTAAAGCCTAATTAAGCAATTATATGGTTAGTAGTGCACTGGGTGATCATTACACTCCAGTTATGTATATATACTAGTTAAAAAGTATGTGCGATACACATTATGAGACATATTTGAGAAAATTTATCCGAATAGAAAAAATATATAAGTAAAAAATGGACAAAAAAATCAACAAAGTACCTGAAAATAAAAAATAAAAAAAGGAGATATGAAAAAAAAAAAAACAAGATTAAGGACTAAAATGTTAAAATTAGACTAATACATAAAAAGTACAAAAATGAAAAAAAATGAAAAACAATGTAAAAAGAAAAAATGAAAAAATGACTAAAATGGTGTCCGCTTGCGTGTGCGAGATAGATAAATAAAACAAATTACTAGCAAAAATATAAAAGAATAAATTTTAAAAGTAATAAAAAAAATTTAGAAAAACAAAAATGATAAAATGACTAAAATGAAAAAAATAAAAATAAAAAAAAAAACCAAAATAAAAAAGTGACTAAAAATGATAAAATAATAAAATTTAGGGTGAAAAAGAAAAAAAAGAAATGAAGGACTAAAAAAAAAAAAGAAAAACTGATTTAAAAGGGATTAAAATGAAAAAAAAAAATAGGGTGAAAAACAAAAAAAAAAAAAGAAATACTGTTTTCGTCCGTTTTGGACGAAAACCGTAAAACTTTTTAACATTTCTATATAATGTATAGATACAAACCATTCTGTAATATCCAATATGGCATCTAGGCTAGCTAGCCACATTGACAAGGAAAAAAAAAATGGGTAGAAAAATATTTGCTTATTTTGGCGGACAAATTTTATTGTTGCTCACTGAACTTTGGTGTTTTTTTCACTTTGTTTCATGAACTTTGAAAATTAATAGACTTGCTCCTTAAACTATGAAATGTTGTCATCACTACTAATACATCAAGTCTCATCTGATTGCTATAGATTATCTCTGGAGGCGTGATGTTCTTGCTCTGTATGATTTTCATGTGCTTCATGATCATACCGTTCCTGATACTCTGGCAAACCTCACCAGAACAAAGGTTAATAAGAAGACCATCCCATCATAGATCCGTCATGTTATCATTCCTAGCTGAATATTGAAAAGTGTCTTTAAGATGTCACATTAATGTTTCCGTGGAAAAAAATATATATTTATCAGGTTTATGTAATTAACCCATAAGAAAAATTCCACCCAAAGTAACTAAATAAGCGTTAGTATTAGCCTTTTTTATGTACCTAACCCCACAGTTCTTCCTTGGAAATTATATAAGAACTTTACCAATAAACTTGTACTAGACCTTTGACAAATTAAAGTCTTGCACATAACTTATGCTAATTGCGTACTAAAGTGGAGTTCCTACTCGGAACATACGTCATATAATTTAGACTTTCAACAATTGTATTTATTATAGGAATATTATTTATCAAGTACCTAGCACTATTTCTAGTATAGTATCTGATATATATCTGCTCGACCATTAAGCATTACACAAGAGAGAGAGAGAGAGAGAGAGAGAGAATGGCTAGAGACTTTGCTTCTGTTATAGCTGGTACCCATGCTGCTGATCCTGTACATTTGTGGCTGCAAAGTTCTGGGGGCACCATACTCTTGCTGATCTGCATGATTTTCATGTCGTTTTCGGTGTTGTCGTTTGTGATATTTGCTTGTGCTGGTGGTTCGAGCTCTGGTAAAGGTGGCGGTGGTGGTTGTGGAGGTGGTTGCGGTGGTGGAGGTTGTGGAGGTTGTGGCGGCTGACGTAAAGGGACGGAATTTGATCAGAAAATTAAAGAAGTGAAATGGTAATTTATCTTCTTTTTTTTTTTTTTCTCCTTTTTTTTTTTCTTGGCTGCATGGTAATCATTTCGAAAAATAAAAGACATGTATGATATTATCAAATATATTTGCAGATATTTATACGTATTTTCTAAAACTGTTGTGAGCGTGAGGAATAATGTGTATAATACCAACTTTGTTAGTAATCTGATGACGTTTAATTGATTTAAAAAAAAAAAAAAAAAAACAAACAAACAAACAAACTGGATGCTCCGGTCTAGTCTAGATCATAAAATGGGATCGGACCCTTTTTTATTTTTATTTTATTTTTAAATCCAGTCTGGTTTTAGATAGTCAAAAAATAATTTTGAATATTTGGAACACGACCGATACAGGTGTAAAAACTATGAATTGGTCAAGTTTGATGTTGTGGTTTTCTCTGCACAACTATATATTTTGGAGATACGTACGAATTTAGCATTGCGACCGGGGCTCTTTAATTAACTAATTCAAGCTAGAATTATTCACACCAATAGTACGACATGCATAATAAATTTATCAAGATTATGGTGTCCGCCATCCGTACCATTAGTTTCACCCGTAAGATTTTTAGGAAGCCTTACCATTACATTTATTTTTCATCCGAGAGACCACACTTGTGTTCACTCATATATGTTGCCTTTTAAATACTAGATTTTCTTTTATTACTTTAGTTAAAGTAACTTTATCATGTAATTTCTATTTTCCTTTAAATTTTTGGTCTGCCCTCATTCAAAATTATTTTTTTCTTAAATGTGCCCTCATTGAATTATACTTCTCCGTTAATTTTTTAATACTATAACCAATATTCAATTCTTTTTTTCCTTCCATTTTCCTAATGTACAATTTTTTTCTTAATTTTAAATTAAACCTTTTGTTTGTTTTTAAATATTTATAGACTTTAAACGCTAAAGACAATATGCCTCCTGAAAGCGGCAACATGTCCTACTAAATGGAAGTAGTTTAGAAAACGCAATATGTTCCCAAAGAGAAAAATTGCATCTCTTAAAAAAAGAGTAGATTAAAAAAAAAAAAAAAAAAAAAAAAAAAAAAGATTCAAACAATAACGACAGCAATTTTCAAAATGACAATAGAAAATAAAAACAACAAATGGATACAGGACAAAAACGACATCTCATAAATACGGCAATGAGGGGTTTTGAAGCAACAGAAGTTGTGGATAAACAAAAAACAAAAACAAAAGAATGGTACAAGATATGAGTATCCTACGAAGTACAACCTTTTGAAAAAGTAAAGAATAAATATACATATAGAAAACGACAAAATCTAGGACTTAGTTTAGAGAAAACGACAATATGTATATGGGTAAGTATATGCTGGAAACGATCAACCTCAAATGCAAAGGAGTGGGATCTTCCTTCTCGTCGTCGTTCCTCCAATAAAATAAAGCCATATTATTTAAAGTACAAAATGAATCCTCGTTCTTCAACTAAAACATTGGTATCGTCTCTAAATCTTTTAATTATGAAACTTGGAGTCGTGACTAGTTTTTTGACCACCCATTTTTTTATGGTTGGTTCAAGCTAATTTTAAAATGAATAATATTGGTCGGTTATTGGTAAATCTTTAATTCAACTGAGAACATTTTATTTTCCTTGCGTTTACTTGTTTCTGCATATTTACATATATCCAATATTACCTAAAACAGAGTCCGAAATTTGGCTATTTGTATTAATAAATCCATAAACTAGGAAAAATATAAACAAGTGAGTGACAATATATATATATATATATATATATTTAAGGAAAATGAATGACAAGATTAGATACAGTCAATAATTTTTATTCGCAGAAAAAATAAATAAATAAAAAGTACACTGAAAAGGTAATTAAAAAATGTTTTAATATTTAAGCATCGATACAGAAAATCAAACAAAGGAAAAATGAAAAATACAAATTAAACTAAACAAAGAAAAAAATGAAAAACACAAAGACAAGTAAAACCGAGGATAACAACATTTAAGATCTAGACCGTTATAAGCAAATTTGTTTATTTGTTTCACTCATATTTGTATATAAGATATATGCGGGTACTCTGAAGTTGAGACTAGAAAACCTGATTCATCTCGGTTAATTTAAATGGATTCACGAGATGAGAATGAGTTTTTTTTTTTTTTTTTTTTAAGGTACATATTGATGAGAAGACCATCCTATTTCGAGTCCATCTCATAGTCAATTTTTAGCTGACTCTTGAAAAGTCTCTTCAAGAGGTTATGTTTATGTTTCCGAGGGAAATATTTATATATCAAAATAAAGGGGAGGTTTATGTAAATAACCTATAAAAAATCCCACTGATCAATTAATTAAGCGTTAATACCAAGTCCTCTTTAATTACGTATCCTACCCGGAGTCGAATACATTAATATAAAAAAACCTAGAATTTAGACCTTTGACAAGTCTTGTATTAACTAATCCTAATTGCGTACTCCGATTTAGACTATGGACCATTGTTTGTAAATAATATGATGAAAATATTATTTCTAGTATAATTGTTTGTATATAATATAATGAAAATGTTATATATAGTAATAAGAAACTAATATCAGCTCGACCATTAGGCATATTACAGGAGAGAAGGAAAAAATGGCCAGAGAGTTTGTTGCTGTTATAGGCGATAGCCATGGTACGGATCATGTATGGCTGCAAAGTTTTGGGGGGACAATACTCATGCTATGCATCATTTTCATGTCGTTTTCGGTGTTGTCGTTTGTGATATTTGTCTGTGCTGATGGTTCAAGAGCTCGCAAGCGCCGCCGGTGCAACGTTGTTGATGCTGGTGATTGCGTAGACTGTTGCGGAGGTGGTGGTGGTGGTGGTGGTGGTGGTGGTGGAGACTGTTGCTGTGGTGGTGACGGCGGCGACAGTGGCAGCGGAGGCGGTGGCGGTTGCGGAGGTGGTGGAGATGGCGGTGGCGGTGGAGGGGGTGGCTGCTGACGTAAAGGGGCGTAATTTGATCAGAAAATTAAAGAAGTGAAATATTAATTTTATCGATTTTTTTCTCTTCTCATTTTTGCGGAGGATCGAACCCTTGAAGAAGTTAAGCTTACACTAATGTTAAGAACGTATAGTAATTGGAATGAATTAATAGAATTGAATTTGGGATGTGAGATCTTGTTGGACAATAAAACCTAAATCTTCAGGTTAAAGTTAGCCCCTTGGAATGTGTAATGGAGTTCTTCCCAGATAATGTTAAGACTGTATGGTGATTACAATATTTATGGCCTACTAATGAGCAAATGATTTATAATATTATTTGTTTTATAAATTCATAAAACAGTTTCTTATGATTATGAATGTACTTTTGGTTAATTGATATGTATTTTATAAAATTTGATTGTATCTTTTCTCCATTATATTTTTAATTTGTATCTCTGTCGAGCCAATAATTAATATACACATTAATGTCTTTATACGAAAGTGATAATAAACATGTACTAATCTCTGTACTTTAATCAAATAACATGAATTCATCTTTAATTTCTCTCTTTAGCTTTCTTTTTCCCCTTTATATTAAACAAACCTAACTGAATTTATTAAATATGCCATGTCGTTTAAGGTCACGTTAAGTTGTATGAAGATTATAATAAAAAATTATATAAATTCTCGTCTAATTCAATCCTGCAAATTATATTTTTTGAGCTCGGTTTTCTTTTATGTAACTAAAATTTTCAGCAAATTCATACTCAGCATCTGCTTGTTACACCGATTGCAATCCAAACTCAACTTAATGGCTTTCTTTTTTTTTTTGTTTTTTTGTTTTTTGTTTTTGTTTTGTTTGTTTTGTTTTTTTTTTTTGTTTTTCAATTGGTGCAACCATTCAACTCTAATCAATTACTTTTACTGTTCATTACTCTATTCCTCATGTGCTCGTGTTCTTCACGCTCCCCGGCTCGTGCTTTTCACGCTTGCTCTGGTCTCCCCCCAAAACAAAAAAATCGACGTCTACAACCCTATTTTGTTAGGAACAATTATTTTTCTTTGTTCATATACAAAAGAAAAGACAAATTTTCAAAAAAAAATATCGACATAATTTACAATGTCAATTCTTTATATGAAACTAAGAAAAATTAGGTTGTATGACATTTTTTAAGTCACATATTCTAATATATGGCCTAATTTTTTATTTTATTTTATTTTATTTTTTAGCAAAAGGGTCGTTTCTTTATTTTTTCAGATTTGGTCAATCATTGATTGACTAATGGTTAATCAATGATGAGTTATGAAATTTAGTGATTTATATTATGGTCAATCAATGATTAACTGTAAGTTAATTACTGATTGATCAAATTAATAATTATATTACGTGATCAATCAATGATTGATCATTTAAGAAAATTGATTGACTAATATAGAAAAAAAATATTTTTTTAACTAATTTTTAAAAACTCAACTTTACATTAAATTTTCTCTATCTTTTATTTTCAAAAAACTCAAATTTTAAAAGTCCATAATTTTCTCGTTTCAAATCAAAATGAGATGATTTTTATGTCAAAATGCTTGTAATGATGAGACGTACAAGATAAGATCCATTTTGCACACACACACACACATATATATATATATGTATATATATTTCGAACGCATCTCAAATTTTGTACAATATTTTCTATATCACAGAATTTTTTCAAAAGTTTTCCTTAAAAAATACATTTCTAACTCAACCTCAAAAACATAATTCAGATGTTCCCTCAAATGAGCCCTCTCAAGTTATCATCCATTGCATGACTTAACTCAAATCAAATCCAAATTTTCCAACTCCAATTTATGCACCAAGCGGATGCTTAATTTATTATGACTATCGTACTATAACAAGAAATCAAAGTAGAAATATGGAGGTGACCAAGTCCAACTGGTCCCACGTAGACGGTCGTGGCTGGTAAAAGCCGTGGACAGCTGATACTACTCACACTATTGGTTGCCCGTCAGATGCCGGTAAACCATCCATTCCCGCTAGATAAAATTCAACTAGATAAAATCCAAGCCTTTTGCCCATTGTAAAAAGCCAGGACATCCAAGGAGAAAAAAGATGCGAGGAAGAATAATGACATTCAAGCTATATAAAATTTTGAATATTTAAAAATAACTATAATTACTGCAAGTTTTTAACTGCTAATTTTCAAGTCAAAGCAAACCTAGCTTGAAGTTTGAATCAGAACGGAGCTAAGGGGGTGTTTGGTGGATCAATCCAACTTCATCCAACTCAAACTTTTTTTTTTGTCTTTTTCCCAAAAAGTTTTTATTTTTTTTTTCCAAAAAGTTTTTTGTCTTTTCTGAAATTCAAAAAAATTTACTATTAAAACTTAAAAATCCCAACTCAAATTACTCCACCAAACACCTCCTAAGTTCTACAAGGAAGACGAAAAAGAAATTGAGAGAGAGAAAGAGACTTGAGAAAGAGTCTAAAAGGAGAGAGTCCCATCGTAAAGAAATTATTCAGTACATTTGGAAAGAGCAAAGCTTGTGGAGAAAAAAAAATTGCGGCTGACAAGTAAAAGTATATTGGAAACAACAAGAAGAAAAAGAATATAAATAGTGGATGCTCAACCTAATCTTAAGTCCAAGAGTCTTCTTTGGAATTTATATAAGGCCTAGAATTTAGACATCTAATATCAGCTCTCGACCATTAGGCATATTACAAGAGAGAGAGAGAGAGAGAGAGAGAGAGAGAGTGGCAAGAGAATTTGGTGCTGTTATAGCCGATAGCCATGCTACAGATCATCTATGGCTCTGCAAAGTTCTGAGGGGACAGTAGTCTTGCTATGCATGATTTTCATGTCGTTTTCGGTCTTGTCGTTTGTGATATTTGTTTGTGCGGATGGTTCGAGATCTCGCAAGCGCCACTGGGGTGGTGATGGTGGTGGTTGTAATAACCAACCTTTTTACAAATTTACGATTTCCTTTTTAAGTAATCAAATGTTTATATTATGTATGTTAATATGAAATGCTTGATCTGATTTATCAGAATTATGATTTATGTACGATTTTATTCCGGTCAAATTTTGATCAGAATAATCTAAGGTATAATTTAGTCAGTTCTGCAGTTTTATAAACAGTATGAAATTATACTGTGAAAAACTGTAATTTCGGATAACGAAGCCAAAATTAGGTATGGGAATATTGTAGAAAAATCAAGCACAATATTTAGAGTAATAAGAACCAAGTAGTTTTTAGTTCTAAGAAAAAATTTTATGCAGTTCGGTTAAGTGCAGATTAATTCTGGACTGCAGTCCAGTAAAACAGTACTGTTATTAGTGAAAACAGTATTTGTAAAATCCTTATTAGTATAATTATAGACTGCATTAGTGAAGGAAAACCAAATGGAACCTTGTTAGGGGGACACCTTACCTTTGTGATGATTAATTTGAATTAATGGAATTTTTAGAAATTCTAGAAAGTATTATCATTTATGAGCTTGGATCAAACTTGGCCAACAAGCTTCCTCAAATGGCCGGCCACCTCTTGGAGTCTAGGAGCAATTGTAGTTGTTTTTGGAGGACTTAAATGCAAATTAGACAATAAAATTAAAGTTTGGCCTTAAATTTTGTGGTGAGGTTTTGTCTTGAATCACTTTTGACACATCACTCCCTTTTTGTTCATCTTCTTGTTCTCTTCTCCTCCCTAAGGCCGAACTTCAAGTGAGAAAAACAGTGGAGAGTGGGTCGGTTTTTGAGTGAAAAATCAAGGAGAAAAATTTGAAATCCAAGCCTAGATCCACTTCTAAGTTTTAAGGTAAATCTATTAAACCCCGTAGCTTTTCATTTGAGTTTTTGTTCAATGATTTAGATGTATTTTCAGTTGGGTATGTATGAGCTTAAGCTCAATTATGTTTTCATTCAATGGTTTAGTTTAATTTAGTATGTGCTTGATTAGGTTTATGGTAAGTTAAATCTATGTTTTGGTATGCTAGATCTAGGTTTTTGACTTTTGTTTTTGAAATTATGCTTTAAAGTATGTGCTTGTATGTGTATGTTTAGTAATGGCTTGTTATATGTCCCCACATGTCTAGGAAGATTTATGGTATGCTTGTGTTATGGTTAATTGCTTGTATGTTGAATTAGAATGAGAAAAATTAACTTAAACCTTAACTTGGTAAAAATTGTGCTACATGGGTAAAATGGATGAACAAGTGTATGCTAATGGAAATCTTTCATAATACGCTGCATGTATAATGTAAGCTCACGGTTGCGACCGTTTGAGGTTGGGTGTGTGTTATTTCGCGTAACAAACGATTGAAAACCAAGCTGCCAGTTTTCGGACAAAACTGGGCAGTAATTTTAAAACGAAATTTTAAAGCTCTTAGAGGCATATTTTGGAAAATGTTAAAACTACAAAGTTGTAGAAAATTAAAAATACTAGGGGGTAACATGAACAGAATTTGAAAAATAAGCTCCAAAGGCTTTCATTTTTGTGAAAACCCGAGCCTGGCCAGTCCCAGACCCTACGCACGGCCAGGATTTTTCAATGAGGAAAATGAACAGGTTAAGGGCAGAATTAGGTTTTGTGCAAAAAACGAAAGTTGCAGGAATTTAGGAGGTATACAACTTTCATGAAGAAAACTTTTTCATATTCAAAGTAGATTTTAAAATAAAACTGAATCTTCAAACTAAGCAGGAAATAGGCAATCCTGCACAGGATTTTCAAAACGGTGCATGAGCAACAAATTCTTGTACATGCACTGCTAACTGAAATTATTGGACTGTTTTCTATGAACGATTTTCAAAACGTCCCAGTTTTACTATCTTTACAAAATAATTAGTTTCAGTTTTATAAAAAAAAAAAATGGTTTAAAAAGGTTTTAAAGTATGTTAAGTAAGTTAAGAAATATGTTAACTATGGTAAGACACATAGTAATCGAATAGATTACTAATTTTATGTGCTAGGTTTTTAAACCCAATGTTACTTAGGATAACCAAATGGGATACCACTATTGGGTCTTGGTAACTCAATAGGATCCTTAACCAAATTATGATTGGACTTATACCCAGGGTTACTTACAGTAACCTAAAAGGATACTATTTAAGAATAACTAACCAAGATTTGTTTTAAGTAATCAAACATGATATTGTTTGATTGTTTTTAGGTCTAATGCCATAAGGTTACATCTAATAACCGAATAGAATACCATGTTAGTAGGGGACATATAACTAGGGTAAATGTTGAATGTTGGTTAGGATACCAACATTTAATATAATGAATTATGGTAAGATAGGATGATTCTTACGTCCTTTTTGAAAACAGGAAAGTAACCTGTTGTTGCAATTCGTTGGAGCAACAAACCACAGCTCTAGTATAACCAGTAAGTACAACTCCGCCTACAACATAGATTATTTGTTTTATTGACTGCATGTTTTTAAAATTCATGCACTTATGTATGTGATGCATATGATTATGTTTTATTATTGTGACATCATGAAGCATGTTCATTAATAATAATATACATGATAAGAGTAAGATTAAGTTCAAGTAAGAAACTGTTTTCAAGAAAATGTTTTCAAGTAAGATATTAAGCAGTTTTAAGTCGTGTTGTACCGACTTGCACTAGGTCAGGGTTGGTTCATGGTTTGAGTTGGATAGGGCTGGCCGCCCCAACCATTCCATGGCTGCGCGCCACGGTACGTACACTTATGTTAAGTAAGGGCCCTAAAATGTGTTAAAGTTAAGAAAGCATAACGAAGCATAATTGGTTCATGCATTGATTAAGTTCATATTGTTTTGCGGGTTAATAGTTGTACTTGCTGAGCGAAAGCTCACAACTTACGTTTATGCTGTAGGTAAGTTCCCTATTGGCAATACCTGATGCAAGACGATGGGGCATGACTGGGCTAACTGTGAAATTACGGGATGGAACCACTACGCATTTTGTGTTTAATTATATGAAATTAATATTTAGTTTAATCAGTTGAATAATTCAAAATAAGTTTAATACTTTAATATTCAAATAAGTACGCATATATGTTTATAAGTGATTTTATGGTCGAGTTACCTTTATAATTGTTTATGATGTAAAAAAAAAAAAATTCCGTATTTTCCGCGAATTAAGTAAGTGTCAGTATTTATGTAAGATAAGTACGGTAACGGCCTACGTAAGGCGGGTCGTTACAGTGGTGGTGGTGGTGGTGGTGGTGGTGGTTAGGGGCAGAGCCAGGTATTTTTTCAGTAGGGGTGTACACTTATTTTTTTTTTTTTAAATAAAACAAATTTTAGTGGGGATTATATGAGAATTTTTTATTTAATGGGTTTATATGATGATTTTTAAATTTAGTGGGGACAAAGTAGTAAACAATATAAACTTTTTTTTATCATAATTAATATTATTGGGGATTATGTGAGAATTTTTTTAATTTTAATAGGGACAAAATAAAGATTATATGAGAATATTTATTTTTAGTGGGGGCAAATTGAAAAAATTAGAAAATTTTTGGAACAAAATTAAAAGAACAAAGTGGCGGTGGCGGTTGTGGAGGTGGTGGTGGTGGTGGTGGTGGATTTTGACGTAAAGGTGCGGAATTTGATCAGAAAATTAAAGAAGTGAAATAGAAATTTTATCGTTTTTTTTTCTTTTTTCGTTTTTGGTTGCAGAGACATTTATGAATAATTTTTACTAGACTTATGCTTTGCTTGGTTTGCCATTTCAATACCAATCAAACTGTATTTTTTTCATTTCAATTTTTTATCTTTTTCTGAAAAGTTAACAAAAATTATAACTACTTTTTGAAAAGCCAACAAACTTCAATATAAAAATTTCAACTTCAATCGGCCATCTAAATGTGAGGAATTGTTTTTACAGGATAATAAATTTTATTTGTGAGATGACATGTTGACAAAAAAAAAAAAAAAAAAAAAAAAAAAAACTTAAAAAAATATATAACTTAAATGGTGCAATCAGATGTTAATCGTTTTTAAGATTTCACAAACCCGATCAGATCATTTTAAAAATGGCCGAATTTGGTTTTAGACCGCCAAAAAAAATGGTTTTGAAGTGGAATATGGCCGGTGGTTTAAAAACTATTGGATTGGTCAATTTGATGGTTTGTGTTTTTCTCGATATAACTCTATCTTATGAAGATATGTATCAGTTCTTTAATTAACTAATCCTCACTAAAATGATTCATCACAATAATACAACATATGTAATGAATTTATCATAATGATTTTCAACCATCCCTACCATTAATTTCACCCATAAGTTTTTGATGAAGTTTTATTTGTTGCCTTTTGAAACTTAGATTTACTTATATTACTTTAGTTAAAGTTTTTATTTTTATTTTTTATGAGTTTGTTAGAAAGTAAATTTATCATCATGTAAAACATTTTGTCGTTCGATAATCACTTGTTGAGAACAATAAATGTTGCTCCCTAGACTTAGGGGTTAAATTGTTAAAATATTTTATTCTCAGAGAAAAAATTAGAAAGAATTAGGGGCTAAAGTATAATTTTTTAAAAATTCAGAGGGGACATATTCCTCCCCCGTCATCCCCAGTCCCTGTTAAGTTTTTAAAGTATTTATGGTGGAACGTGGAAAAGATATATTACAAGTAAGGTTCTATTTTCAGCTATTAGATTTATATAAGAAACTAATTATTCTACAATTTTATTTATTTATTTATTTATTATTATTAGTATCATTATTATTATTATTTTTTTTTGTGATTTTGATTAGATGGATGAGAAACAAATACTGTCAGTATGAGGTATATATAGAAAGAGCAAGTGGCGTTTTCCACTCCACTTCCCTCGGAAAATAAATCAAATTATTTTAATGCCCCAAAATATATCTGACCACTGCATTAATTATCTAGCACCACCCATTCAGAACCCTTTCTCTAGCCCTTTTTTGTACGCCAATTATATTTAGACACGTTATTTAAAATGACAACTCATCTACAACAGTTTTTTTACTCCACCATCTTCTGTTTCTGATGGTTTCTCTCTCATGGACATTAATTTACATATAGCCACGGCCAAATTCTCTTCTAAGCTTTGTTTAACTTTAATTAAATTATATTTTTTTATTTTTATTTTTTTAAATTAATAAAATTTATAATTAATTTTTAAAAAATTAATCAATTCTAAATTAAAAATTTTATCTCTAATTAATAAATCAAACGCACTCTTTTTATTTTATTTTCGTTTATTTCTCCAACTTTTCACACTACTGATATATATTCCTTCTTTTTGCTACTTTGTTAATTTTTTCCGGATTTTTTTGGCTAATAATTTTTTTTAACTAATGTTTTGTATTTTGTTGAATTTTTACTACTGATGTTGTTCCCATTACTCCACTGCTGTTATTATTCACTCTCTTTCTTTTTCTTTTTTTCTTTTTTAAAGGTTTGTTCTCTTTTCGTATGTACTGCTATTCCATTTTCTTTTTGTTTGTCTCGGTTCTTTTTTTTTCCCCCTCGCTTTAGACGGGTTTTATTTTATTTTTTATTTTATTTTTTAGTACTGATGTTCTTCCTCCTACCGCCATTCTATTTATATTGTTGTAATGCTATTCTATTTTCTTTTTTTGTTTGTCTATGTTTTCTTGTCTCTTTTTAGTTTTTAGTTTTTTATTTATTAAATAGATATTCTTTTTTAGGTGAATTATTTATTGTTTCACCTTTCTCATCAAATTAAAATCATCAACATGTTTCTGATTATTTTGTGAGAAAAAAAAAATGATTCTGATTAATCAACAAAAACTAAAAAGAAAATAATTATTTGATATTGATATCTCAAATAACAAAAAAAATTATGATATTGCTCTTTTCCGAACAAACAAAAGTTCCTCAGCATGTTTTGGAAAAAAAAAAAAAAAAAAAAAAAAAGGAAAAAACCACTCCAAAAGGAACTGCTTATCTCATGTTCTTATCATGATGAACAACTGCTTACAAAAATTCATAATGGTGATTCTGAAAATTTATCTTTTTCGGCAAGTGCCAAGATACGTATTTTTGAAGTTGATCTTCACAAAGACTGAATGTTTAACGTGAACGAGTCATGTAGATCACAAAATTGAACTTTCATTAGTTGTAAGTATGGAGTTTACTAAAAAAATAAATCATACTAATTACTTGTTGTAACAATTCTATCCTGCTTGTTCTCTAGCTTCAAGTGATGACAGGTCTTTTTCCAGAAAAATTAAAAACAAAGAGACAACTGTTTCAAGCAAAAGGATAAGAAATGTGAAAGGTCACTGGAAAAAAAAAAAAAAAAAAAAAGGGTAAGTGTGGGTCCCAAGAAAAAGGTCGTAAGAGAGAGAAATTGGTCGTGGACCTGTGGTGAGGGAAAAACCATTAAAAATGAAAGATGGAGGAGTAAAAAAACTGTTATAGATGACTTGTCATTTTAAAATGACGTGTCTAAATGCAATTGGGGGACAGAGAAGGGGATAGAGAAAGGGACAGAAAATGTCTAGTCATTCAGAATATACCTTTATCTTTAGAAGAGTCACATGATATTGGTGGAAGTATTCTCCCACGTTCTCATGAGTCCTCTCTCCAATCATATATACAAACCATTCTGTAATATTCCATTCGGTATCTAGGCTGGCTAGCAAAAATTGATTAGAAAAAAATAAATGGCGAGAGAATTATTATTTGCTTATTTTAGTAGCCATGGAGCTCTCAGCTGGTTACTTTAGATTAGCTCTGGAGGCATAATGTTCTTGCTTTGTCTGATTTTCATGTACTTCATGATCATACCGTACGTGATATTCGTTTGCGGCCGTTTCTCCGCCAAACCTTGCCGTAAAAGAGGTGATGGCAGATGTACTAATTATGCCGTAGATCAATATAGTGGCAACGACACTGGAGGTAGTGGCAACCACGGTGGAGGAGACGGACACCATGGTCATGGTCATGGTGGTGGCTGTGGTGGTGGTGGCGGTGGCGGTGGCTGCGGCGGTTGTGGAGGCTCGAATACTTAAAGAGATTAAGCTTCGAGATTAGCTAGTCGATGCATGCAATTTGTTGTTACTTACATTAATGTTAAGATTATATGGTAATTTTTATGATTATTAATTGAATTTGGGATATAGGATCCAGTCAGACAATAAAACTTACGATAAATTATTAGATTGGTCTCTAAATTTCTAAGTTTGTGCAAGTTTAATCTTTTTTTTTTAATAATTGGAATGACCATAAACTATTTAAAAAGTTGCTACAGTAACTTTTTCCGTTTATTTTTGACTGAATTCGTGATTAACATCACTTTTCGACTATATTACTAAGAGATTCAGTACAAAAATTAACAAAAATGATTGTTGTAGTAATATTTTAATAATTTAAGGACATTTCAATTACGAAAAAAAAAAAAATCATGACCAAAATTGTACAAATTTCTGTTTAGGGAGTACATGAACAATTTATGTAAAACTTAAATCTTGAAGTTAAGGTTAGCCCCTCGGAATGTGTAATGGAGTTCTTCCAAAATAAATAAATATGTACAATATATATGGCCTATTAATGAGCAAAATGATTAAGAATATTATTTGTCAAATAAATTCATAAAACTGTTTCTCATGTTTATGAATGTACGTTTGATTAATTGATATCTGTTTTATAAAATTTGATGGTATCTTTTGTCCATTAAGTCTTCTATTTATCTCTGTGGAGCCAATAATTATTAACACATTAATAATCTCTAAACAAAAAGTGATGATAAACACAAGGATAGAGGGACAAGGGTCCTAGTGGGGGCACATGCCCCCACGGGAAAAAGTGTAAAAAAAAATTATATATATATTTTAGTAATTCTTAAATTTATGGCTTTATACAAAGTAGTATTTAAATAATATTTAAATATTTGCTAGCTTATGACAATAATAGTAATTCTTAAATCAAAGTTGAAATTAGCTAGCTTATGACAATAATTTTTAGGATTTACAAAGTAAATACCAAAACCTTCAGATTATTTTCATACTTTCTCCCAACATACAAAAGTTATTTGCTTTATATTTATTTCATATTGTTTCGAGTACACGAAATAATACAAATGAAATTAATATGGCAATATTATTCACTTCAGTAACAACTTAATCGACACAATTTTTCTATGACATCCGAAATGAAACCCTCAAGGCTCAAGCTAGCAATGCATGCAAGTGGAGAGCATATATTATATAGTCATGTGGTTTACATTAATTCAACAAACCATTAGTAGAAACTAGCATTCACAAAGCTATGATTTTGTATGCTATATATATACTGTTAGTTTACCCTTTTCTGTGCCTCTGTTATTTAGCTAGCAATTGAGTTTTAAAAAAAAATGGCGATAGACATTGTAACCCGACTTGGTAACCATATTGGAGACGGAGGATGGCTAAACAGTTTTGGAGGGACAATCTTTTTGCATATCTGCATGATTTTCATGTCCTTCTCAGTCATATCGTTTGTGATATTTGTTTGTGGGCGCCGTTCCTCCTCGGAGGAACACGGCACCGGAAGATCAACCGGTGTACTTGATGCTGCTAAACAGGTAAAAGAGCAAGCTGAAGATGCGGTATTGAGCGGCAATGATGGCGGCAATGGCGACAGTTGCTGCGGAGTTGGTGGCAGCTGCTGCGGAGCTAGTGGCTGCTACGGCGGATTTGGTGGAGGCGGCGGCGGCGGGCGCTGTGGAGGCATTCCGGGGATGTGAGCAGTAGTACTTGAAAAAAGAAGCGATGAATTCTATATGTATTAATTAAGACTATAGTTACTTTTAGGCATAAAGTACTAGTACTACTACTTTGTTTACAAGGATATGAGAAAGTGAACATGCTACAATACGCTCTATATAAGTGTGTGTTTCTGTAGCGCTTTACTTATTTTTCAGAGATTTTTATCTTCCTCTTACATTGTCGGGGAAAAAATTAAAAAAACATCTAATCCCGATAATCATGAAACGGAATTTAATATTGGTTCGAGTTCATATTATAAAAAGAAGGCAAATTTTGGTTGCTACTACTTTTAAGGTTAGACCCAACATACTCTGTTTCCTGAAATGGTGTGAAAGTAAGGGCAGAAACCACTATCAACATTCAGATACCATATAATCATTAACCGGGGGGAAAAAAAAAAAAAGAATTTCCACTACGACTTTGCATGAAAAACACTAATGATTTACCCACTATGGCCGCATTTATATGTCTAAAATCAATGAGCTATAATGCGTACCTATAAGTGTGCCCTAATGCTCAATCATATACCATCACATATTTTTATATATTAATCACTTTAGAATTATTTTAACTTTATAGTATGGGACTTTTAACTTTTCATCTTTCATGTTACAATCTCTCTAACTCTTTTAATCCAAAAGAAGATGAAAATCAATATCCTACATGGTATGTAGCCAAAATGATGTGCATTGAAAAAAAAAAAAAAAAAAAAAAAAAAAAAAAAACCCAACAAGAAAGACAATATTGTCTTTTTTTTTTTTTTTTTTTTTTTTGTTCCGATATTTTGTAAAGAAAGTATAGCTTGGATAATTGGACTCCATTATATAGAAAACCATGGAAATAATTACACAACAAGTCTATTTTTGAGGTCTCATTTTAAATTATGTTCTTTTTATTTTTTTAAACAATATTGCGTAAATATCTTTTTTAAAGAAACAAATTTCTATATTACCTATTTTGTCCTCTTGTTATAATTGATAATTGATATCATTTCTCTATTATACAGATTCTTTTTTTTTCCTTTATTATTTTTTGACTTTAGTGATGAATAGTTTTTGGTGATACGTGTGAATTACTTGTAATAAACCTAAATCAGTTTTTTACTCTTTTTTTTTTTTTTAATTTTGAAAAGATTTTGAAATAACCTCATTTATATTCCTTTTTTGTGGTATTCCTTTTTCATCCTCCACTCTTTGTGTTCTGGGTATGTTAAGCACATTCTTTTTTTTTTTTTTTTGTTATTGATTGAACATGTTTTTCTGATTCAACATTGCAAATATGTTTATAAATAACTTAAATCATACTAAACAAAAACAATCACTATAAAAAAAATCTAGTAATTGAGATAAGAGTGGTTCTATTTACACACCATACCCTTCTTAATTCTTCATGCACCTCTATTAAATAAATTCTTTAATTGCATAAAATTACTCAAGATCATAAATGGGCAACTCCTGTTGTTATAAAAAAGACACTCAATATGTTTATCTTCAACCACCAGCCCCCCCCCCCCCCCCCCCCCCCCCCCCCCTCTTTCCTTTTCATTCACACATATATATCAAATTCCCCAAATAGATAATATTTCAAATAAATTACTTTTTAATGCGTATTCTAAAAAGTTACATTGAAATATGTTAATCTTCTTTACAATAGCTTTATCATTCTGTGTTTTTTTTTTTTTTTTTTTCATTTGAATATTAACGTTGATTCTTGATTGGCGACTTCGTGTATTGTTCGCAAAAAAAAACTTTGTTAAATTACTTCTATTTTTAGTGCCTTGTTGTTGTATGATTAATACCTCTTGGTGGGGTTTTTTCTTTTTCCTTTTTCGAATATTAGATTTACAGTTTGGTTTTATATATGTCTATACACATATATAAAGATATACGAATTTCTTTTATTAGCAGAAGTGCTAGAAAAGATGGTGTGAATTTGTGTTCTGCTAGTATATCTTAAACATGCATGGGTAAATTGATATGCATATATACCTATGGTATTGGTTAATGTTGGAAAAAAAAAAAAAAAAAGTAGGTGCGAAAAGAAATCTAAAGTGTTCAAGTAAGATATAAAAATAGTTATAGATATTTTTAGAATACATAGGTGTATAATAAGTAAATTTAATAATTTTAAATTCAATAGGGGTGTGTGTTTAGAAGGGGGTTGTGGAGAGTAAAAAGGTATGTACTAATAAAATCACGTAAAGATTAAAACACAACAATGATGAACAAACAAGAAAAAAAATACGAATCATAATGAGAGAAATTGATATTAAGTATGGTAAAATGTGTACTTCAAGTAGTTATAAAATATTATTAAAAATCGAACATATTTTGAAACGGGGGTCTTAAAAATAGACGTTTTGTGTAATAATTTCTTTAATATTTAAGCTTCGAACCAAAAAATCAAACAAACGAAAAATGAAAAACACAAAATCAAACAAAGAAAAAAATGAAAAACTAGTCAAGAAAAACCGAGGACAAAATTTTTTTTGTCCAGACCGTTATAAGCAATTTTTATTTGTTCCACTCATTTTAAGTTTCCTTGAAATTGAGATAATAGATCTAAAATAATCTAGAAAGCTAGTTGTATGAGAGATAAAATCAAGCAAGTAACGTTGTACTTGGTGGGAAAAAAAATGAAAAATATTTAGTACTATGTTGTAATATACATATAATATGAAAAAAAAATGAGATACTATAATTTCTTTAATTTGATTTGAAGTCTTGTATAAGCGTCTATTTGTGTATTTTATTTATGACTGAAAATAAAAATAAAAATATTTGTAAATAAGATAACGCAAGTACTTCGAAGTTGAGACTAGAAAACCCTGTTCTATCTCCACTAATCTAAATAGATTAACGAGACAAGAATATTGGATATTACTTTTCTTAATGTACAGATTGATGAGAAGCCCATCTCATCTCGAGTCCATCCTTTTCTTCTTTGTTTTTTTTTTTTTTTTTTTTTTTTTTTAAATGAAAGATCGCCCGACCTCAAATCGAGTCGCTCTCGTTGTCTACTCTTAGCTGAATCCTCGAAAAGTCTTTTCAAAGAGGTCATGTTTGTAAGGGAGGTTCATGTAACTAACCTACAAAATCCCATCATCAATTAATTAAGCGTCAGTAATAATTCTCTTCAATTACGTATCGTACCAGGAGTCTTTCTTGGAATATATATATATATATATATATATATGGCCAAGAATTTAGACCTTTGACAAGTCTTGTATTCACTCATTATCCTAGCAAGTTGCGTACTCTGATTTAGACTATTGACAATTGTTCGTATATAGTGAAAGAAAACATTCCTGGTATACAAGTGAGAGAGAGAGAGAGAAATGGCCAGAGAGTTTGTTGCTGCCATAGCCGATAGCCATGCTACAGATGATGTATGGCTGCAAAGTTTTGAGGGGACAATACTCATGCTATGCATGATTTTCATGTTGTTTTCGGTCTTGTCGTTTGTGATATTTGTTTGTGCTGATGGTTCAAGCTCTCCCAAGCGCCGCTGGGGTGGCCATGGCGGTGGTGGTGGTTGCGGAGGTGATGGTGGTGGAGGCGACGGTGGAGATGGTGGTTGTGGTTGTGGTGGTGGTGGTGGTGGTGGTTGTGGTGGCGGCGGTTGTGGAGGTGGTGGCTGCTGACGTAAAGGGTTGTAATTTGATCCGAAAATTAAAGAAGTGAAATAGTAATTTTATCTCTTTTTTTTTTTTTTTGGCTGCAGAGACATTTTGTGTTATCAAATATATTTGCAGATGTGTGCGCGTAAGTGAATGTCCTTGGTAGAACTATGCTGTATAAAAGTGAGGAATAGTCTGTACAAGACTTTTTTTTATTTTTTATTTTTTTATTTTTTATTTTTTTATTTTTTTTCTTCTAAGATAACGAACGATTAATAAAACCTGAACGGTACGATCTGTTCTCCCCCACATTCTCAAAGCTTTCATTTATTGGACTTTGATGTAACTTCGCATGCCATTTTCACCTTTTTATCAAAACCAACTAAATTTGCTCCTGGCTCATAAGGTGACAGATAATTAAAGTTATATTCTTTCTCAATTATAAGATGAATTTTTAACAAAACTTTACTTAAATAATATAAGATGAAATTGATATAAAAACATTATAGCATACATATACACCTTAGTGTAAAAAGAAAAGCAACAACTTCATTTTAAACTTTGCACATAAGATGACAAGAAGACCAAGATTTTGACACAAAGTAAGCCTACTTTTTGGCAGAAATTATATTCACATCTAAGCCTCATATATATAAGGTGAGAGTTGTTTATCCTCTAGGTGATAATTACACTCCCATCTAGCCTAGTACCAAACCTGACCGGGGAAAAAAAATGTGAGAGAATTGTTTGGTTATTTTGGTAGCCACGGAGGTACCAATGCATCAAGTCTCAGCTGGTCACTTCAGATTAGTTCTGGAGGCATGATGCTCTTGCTCTGTGTGATTCTCATGTCCTTTATGGTCATACCATTTATAATATTCACTTGCGGCCGCTCCTCTGGCAAACCTCATCGGAAAAAAGGTGATGGTGGTGGTACCAATTCTCACTACAACAAACAGCACTATTAGCAATGACGAAATGTCATCGCTAATAATGGCATGTCGTCGCAACTAATGCTCTTACGACGACATGTCGTCGCAAATAAATCATTGCTAAAACCTGGTTGCAAAAGCTTTATTAACGACGACAAATAGCCATCACATATACAAGTGCGACGACAATAGTCGCTAAAAAAGCTGTCGCAATTAAGATGGCCAATTCCGTCAAAAATGACGTGGCACAAGATTATTTGCGACAACAAGTTTAAAATTTGTTGTCGCTAATACGTCATTATTAGCTAACGTGCCATAGCATATTTGCAACGGCAAATTGAAAATTTGTCGTCGTAAATGGTTTTTGTCTCTTTTGTTTTTACGTCGCAAGGGTGCAAATAATTATTTTTTTAATATTTAAATATTAGAATATAATAAATAAATAAAATATCAACGGAAAATTATTGGAAATTAATTTTAGTATCAATATTGCAAATGAAATTAATAATAAAAAAATTTATCCATGACAAAATATAAAATTCATAATACAATATTAGATATGTCTTAATAGTTAAACATGATAATTAAAAAAGCAAACATCTAATCACCTAAATTTGTAGTCTCGTCGTCATCGTCAGCGGCATCATCGTCGGCCTGCGGGGGCAGTGGATCCATCAAGGGCCCTGGAAGGACAAGGTCGTCGGAAGGAATAACAGGCGCGAATATGAGGTTAGGTTATAACTTGGATATCGCCTGCTAGATCGTCATCTGGTTCACGTACATGTTCTTGTGATTGATACTCCAGCGGAAGTTGCACCGATGACGAGCACTCCGACTGGGATCCCTAGGATGAAGAAGCGCCTAGGACGGTCCTCCACAGAAGTGTAGGGCCTACTCCCGTCATATGCCCTTGACATGTACCTAGGACCCACTGAAGAATGGCGTCCTCCTAAATTGCAGATGAAGATGAGCCGAAAGCCGATTATGACATCTGAGTTGCTTTGTTACCCTCCATCAAATTATGCACGATTTGTTCAACAAACACTTTAGGAAAACATATTGATTTGTTAAAACAAATCTAATTTGAATAAGTAAAAGTAATAAATATAAATACTTACAAGCGTTTGTTCAGCTTGGGGTAAACCTAGTTTGGCCAATGACGATGCACGTCACCCCAGTTATCGATCTTTGACTGCGGCTGTTGGATCTGTGTATTTGACTGTGCAACAAATTGATTTTGTTAGAATATATGTAGTTCATTAACATATTTAAATGTAGAAAAAACACTTATTTAAAAGTCTCACCTTCTTATTGCGGTGGTATGCGTATGAGATTCTACCATGCAAGCTCTTCCACTTATGATCATCACGGTTCTTTGAATTTGTCACCGACGTTGTCTACAAATAGACAATTACAAGTTTAGCACGTTTGATTATATTTATTATAAATATCAAATTATAAAAAATATAATAACTATTTCTAACCTTAAACTTGTCAGACATAAACATGTCGCATCAACAGCCCCAATGTTGTTTGTTTCTGAGAGCCTCGAGGGGGTGAACTCCGACATACTCCTCATTGTCAGCACCTCCAATGTCTTTGAAATAGTTATATAGGTCATTCTTCCAGTCTTTGTAGCACTTTGCCGAATCGCGGTAGATGATGGACCAGATCAATCCACCATTCGCATCCAAGTCGAACTTAAACCAATCCTGCAATAACAATGTCAGAGCATTTTCATTTGTTTAAAAATTTAATATCTCTAATCATTCAAATGACAATATTCAAAAATTATTATCATCATCTACTCCTAAATGAGCTTCTTTGAATCAGCGTCCACTTGCTTCCAAGTATCATGGAAGGGCTCAAGTGCGTCCCTCGTATGGACTCGAGTTGTACTGTCATATCATGGGCCATTATCTCCAATGGCCTTCCACATCCGACCGATATGGTCGAAGTTGATGTTTAACTTCCCCTTAGTCGCCACCTTCCTAGTGACATCAAGCAACTTGGCTTTCCTCCAACCTTTAATTTTGGGGGCTGCTGCAGCTACAAATTATGATTAGATAAAATTTCATTAATTTTAAAGTAGTAAAATTAACAATCCTAAGGTACATAGATGACTCGCATGGTGCTGGTAGTCTCGTGGGGTCACAAGGAGGCTCGGTCCCACCTGCAGAGCTAGCCATGTAGCAATTGGTCCAGACATCGATGTCCTATTATCAAAATAAAATAAACACTCAAATTAATCCAATATTAAACAACATGCAAAAATGCATGATTTTGGTAAAAGAATAAAAGAAATAACAAATTTATAAATGTTAGTACATATATTATCTATTCATCATCACTACTAATGTCTTCAACTTTGTCGTCAACATCTAAGTCATTGATGAATTCATCGTCTGTCAAAGGTGACTTGTCTTTCAACATTGCATCGATATCGGAAGACACAACAACAGATTCCACATCCAATCGATTGAATGTTAAGATATCCATATCAAGTAGTTCAACTACTAACTCGATACCTCGTGACTCCAAATCTTGAATAACAAGGACCTCCTCAACGACATCCTTAGGAGAGTCTTATATATGTTTATGCCCAAAGTGTCCTACAACTTTTAAATTGGGATTGTTTAACAGATCATCCATATAAAAAAACTTGTTCTGCCTGAAATACCATTCAGTATTGCAATTTACATATTGTGTCACTCATCACACCACGCCCTTTTTTTGTAGAAATTTCGACAGCATCTTCCCTTAGTTCTCCTAAGTGTGCAATTGAGCGCACACCCAAAGAATAAAGGAAGACGTGCCAAAATATCTACCAATGGCGCGAGTGCTATTGAATGACAAATACGCAAATTACAATACCAGACTATCCAAACGGGACAATTCAAGTATTGGTTACTACTTACCGATCCTCAAACGGGTCTAAGGGTAATTTATGAATAAATATGCAAAATAAAAACAAACTAATACTTGTGTATGATATTTTTGTGACTGTATAGCCAAATATCAAAACATATTTGAAATTTAAAAATATTTATGAAGTCTTATGACTTTATATTAATTATTATTATTATTATTTCATTAATCATTATTATTTTATTAATTATTATTAATTTCTTAATTATTTTAATTTATTAATTATTATTAATAATTTACTAATTTATATTAATAATTATGATTGCTAATTTATCAATTATTATTAGTTTATATTAATATATTAATTTTTTTTACTATCTTATTTACTATTAATTTATTAATTATTATTAATATCTTAAACATTTACTAAACTTTTTAATTATTTTTTAAATTATATAATTGTTAGTTATATTAATCTAAATATTTTAAAACTAATTATTATTTTTTTCAATTTTTTTTTAAATTCAACATTTTTTATACATTTAATTTCAATATATTAAGGAACTGTTTTTCTAAATATTTCTAAAATTAATTTTTTAAAACTTTTTATAATTCTTTTTTATTTTAAATATTTATTATGTCATTAATTTTAGTTAAAATAAATAAAATAATTTTTTAATTATATAAAATTTTTAAACCATAAAAAAAAAAAAAAAAAAAAAAAAAAAAAAAAAAAACAGACTACATCATTACCAACAACATCATCATCATCAACATCATCATTCCATCAAAAGAAAATTTTCAACATCAAAAAAACCACAATATCATATCATCATCATCAACCGAAAACATTCAACCAAAGTACCTGAACAAAAAAAAATAAAAAAGAAACAACTCACAAAAACCAAACCCACTAGAACGGGGGTCAAAATCGGTGGTGAAGGTGGGAGGCTCGGCAGGCTCAACGGCGCTGGAAAGTGGGAGGCTCGGCAGCAAGGGAACGGCAGCGATAGAGACATTTTTTTCCAATGGGGGGGCTCGGAATCCAAGAGGGAGATGGGGACGGAGAGATTCAGAGTTTTTTGGGGCAAAATGAAAGAGGGAGAGAATCGGAGAGGGAGGGAGAAAATCACAAGGAAAATGGAGAAGAAAGCTGTCTGATCCAGGTTATATCCATTTTTATTTGCGACGACACGTTCTCGCTAATAACCTTCATTGTCGTCACAAATAACCTCTAAAACGATGTCGTCTTGATAGAATTCATTAAGAAGCTTCTTGATATTCGAGTATTTGCGACAACGTCGTTGCAAATACTTTCAAAATTTTCAAAAATTAAAAAAAAAAAAAAAAAAAAAAAACCACCTTAAATTTGGGGAAGATTCCCGAAGCATTATTTGCAACGACAATTTTCACATCTCGTCGCAAATAATATTTCCGAAACTACCATTTTGACCGCTTTTTTCTTACAAATGAATTGAATTTTCAAGTATTTGCGCAAATAGATTCTCAATAAATTAATTCATAGTTGTTGCCAGTTGTAATGAATGAAATTATTTGCGACGACATTGGCATCTATTGGCGTAAAAAAACTCCCACCATTCATTATTTGACATGCAAATGGTTATCTGTGACGATGATATCATCGCAAATACTGAAGATATTATTTTTTGTTTTTACGACAGCACTACTGTAGCAAATTAGTTGTTTTAAGCAACGTCAATTTTTTAAAAATACGACTGACAGTTTTAGCGACGATGTATCGTCGTAAATTGTCGTTTATTAGCGATGACAATTGTTGTCGCCAATAATTTCGTCGCTAAAGAGGTAAATTGTAGTAGTGTACCGTATATCACTACAATGGCAACAACACCGGAGGTTGCGGTGACCACGGTGGAGGAGATGGTAATCATGGTCATGGTGGCGGTGGCAGTGACGGTGGCGGTGATGGTGATGGAGGTGGTGGCGGCAGTGGCTACGGTGGTGGTTGTGGAGGCTTGAATCCTTGAGGAGGTTAAGCTTGGAGAGTAGCTAGTTGATGCGTGCAGTATGTTGTTACTTACACTAATGTTGAAGAGTGTATGGTAATTGGTATGTTTATTATATATTGAATTTGGAGTGTGGGATCTAGTTGGACAGTAAAAGTTAAATCTTCGTGTTAGGGTTTTTTTTTTTTTTTTTTTCCTTTGACGTGTTAAGGCTAGCACCTTGAAATGTATAATAATGGAGTTCTTCCCAAATAAGGAAAAAAAGTACAGTATATATGAACTATTAATGAGCAAATTATGAACCTACCTAATCAATTAAACAAACCTTAAATGAATTTATTAAATATGGAAGGTTTAAGGTCACGTTAAGTTATGAAGACTATAACAAAATAATATGAATTCTCGGCATATTCAACCCTGTAAATTATATGATTGTGCTCGATTTTCTTATATTAAATTTTCTGTAAATTTATACCTGGTTTGTTATGACTATCTTATTAGAACAATTAGCTAGCTTATTGCAATAATTTAGGATTTACAAAGTATCACACACAAATGAATATTAATATATATGTTTACTATTATTTACTCAGAAACAACTTATAGCGCACAGTTTTTCTATGGCATGCGAAATGAAAGTTGAGAGCATATTATATAGTCATGTGGTTTACATTAATTCAACAAACCACTAGTAGAAACTAGCATTCACAAAGTTATGATTTCGTTTACTCTATATATAAACTGTTGGTTTTGCCTTTTCTCGTGCCTCAGTTATTTAGCTAGCAACTGAGTTAAAAAATTAAAAAAATAATAATAATAATGGCAAGAGACATTGTAGCTCTAGTTGGTAGCCATATTGGAGACGGATGGCTAAACAGTATTGGAGGGACAATCTTTTTGCATATCTGCATGATTTTCATGTCCTTCTCAGTCATATCTTTTGTGATATTTGTTTGTGGGCGCCGTTCCTCCCGTTCCTCCTCGGAGGAACGCGGCACCGGAAGATCAACTGGTGTACTTGATGCTGCTAAACAGGTAAAAGAGCAAGCTGAAGACGCGGTATTGAGCGGCAATGATGGCGGCAATGGTGACAGCTGCTGTGGAGTTAGTGGCAGCTGCTGCGGCGGATTTGGTGGCTGCTGCGGCGGCTTTGGAGGCGGTGGTGGTGGCGGCTGTGCAGGAGG
The DNA here is from genome assembly GCA_009761775.1 of Ficus carica. NCBI lineage: Eukaryota > Viridiplantae > Streptophyta > Magnoliopsida > Rosales > Moraceae > Ficus > Ficus carica. Next base: position 15,587,383 of record CM019743.1, read on the forward strand.
TATTCGGCCGATGGGGTGAGCAATACTTGAAAAAAGAAGCGTCGAATTCTATTTGTAGTACATAAGACTATATATAGTTAGTTACTACTTTGTTTACAAGGATATGAGAAAGTGAACATGTCACAATACCCTCTATATATATGTGTGTGTTTGTATTTCTGTTTCTGTAGCGCTTTATTTATTTTTCAAATGTTATCTTCCTCCTATATTGTCGGGGAAAAAATTAAAAACCATCTAATTCCCATAATTAGGAAACGGAAGTTAATAATGGTTCAAGTCCATATTATAATCAGAAGGCAAATTTTCGTTGCTACTAAGGCTGGACCCAGTACACTCTGTTTCCTGAAATGGTGTGAAAGTAAGTGCAGAAACCACCATTAACATTCAGATACCAAGGGAAAAAAAAAATTTCCACTACAACTTTGCATGAAAAACGCTAATGATTTACCCATTACGAGCGCATATATGTCTAAAATCAATGAGCTATAATGTGCAATGACGGAAATCAGAAATTTTTATCGGGGACTAATGCCATGTAATAGATATTTAGAGGAAATTATAAGTAAGTTTTCATTTTTAAGGAAGGTTATTAAGAAATTTTCTTCAAAATAATAGTGTATTTAAAAATTAAAATAAATAAATAAATAAATAAAGAGTTGAGGGGGCTCACTAACTACGACCCTAATAATGCGTACGTGTGAAATATGCCCTAAACCCTCAATCATATAACATCACATATTTTATATATTAATCACCTTATAATTATTTTAACTTTTAAAGTATGGGACTTTTAACTTTTCAACTTTCAAAAAATATTACAATCTCTCGCACTTTCAATTCCAAAAGGCGATGAAGATCAATATCCTACGTGGTGTGCAGCCACGATTATGCGCATGAAAAAAAAATAGGGGGGGGGGGGAGAGAAAAAACCAACAAAGACAATAGTCTTTTTTTTTTTTTTTTTTTTTTTTTTTTTCCATATTGTATAAAGAAAGTACAGCTTGGACAATTAGACTCCGTTATACAGAAAATCATGTTATAGGAACAAACTCAAACTTTGACTTCACAAATTTTTTTTTAATGAAAAAGTACACATGATTTTTCAAGTAACGTTGTATTATTTTTTTTATTATATTTCTTTTTATTGTGTATGTTGTAACAACTACTAATATTCCCTCGAAATTGATGGTCGCAGACACTATTTTGCTATTCCAAATTGAGTTTTTTTTTTTTTTTCGTACAGTAATTTTAGTCACAACTGTATTGCATACCAAATGAATCTAAAGCAAGTAAATAATGAGTATGAGCAGAAAATGGGTCATGTGGTTTACAATTAATTCTGTATAGGTGAAACTACCATAGTCACAAGTAAACTGTTCAGCATTCCGTATAGTGTAATAGATGGTAGCCATGGAAATGCACCTATAGTCTCATCTGGCAAAGCAGTTCTGAGGGCATAATATTCTTGCTCTGCATGATCTTCTTGTCTTCTCAGTCACATCGTTTGTGATTGTTGTATGTGGCCTTTCATCTCGTGGAAGTTCCGGCAGAAAAGAATCAGATTTCGAAGAGCCACGTTACGAAGAAGAAATGTTAGATGCTATAGAAACATCGTCTACATCAGTGAGGATGCCTCAGGTTTGTTCCTGAACATGGCGGAGCGGTGGCGGTGGTGATAGTGCCGGTGGAGGTGGTGGCAGTGGAGTTGGGGTCTGTGTAGCTTGGGGGTGGCCAATGTGGTGGCGTCTCTGAAGGCAGTGACCAACATCGGGGACATCATCATCAATTAATAAAAGAATGTGGGAATTTTACTTGTGTTGGACAGTTAAGACTTGTTACTAGACAAGTAGTTCTGTCGTTAGTGGTATGTGGTATAAATACAAACTTTTTTATAATTGGCAAAACCATACCATATGGTGAGGTGGTGAGCGGACACAATTGTATTCACAATGTTAAAAAGCATCAATGACGTTGACACCACACATTATTAAAAAGTGTCCTAAAGTATAGAATTTATAGATAGGACTAATTCTTTTATTAATTATGATGTTAGGACCCACTCTGTTTTTAGCTTTCTAGAGAAAGCAGGTAAGAAAGGTACCCACAAAAACTTTCCCGAAGACCATAATTTTTCGGACACCAAACATGTTCTTCCACAAGTTTGGCCCTACCACAATGCAGATACATATGATTCACCAACATCCCCATAAACCCACCATCCAGATAACCACAACCAAATTTATAGTCACAAGGCTAAGGTTCCCTGCAGAGTACACTATTTACATAATCATTGGAAGCGAAATTCGCTAAAGAACATCTCAAGACACAATAATTTGTTCCACTTGGCATCATATACATATTACATACTGGCCATATAACTTCATACGTAAGGAAGTTGGTCATCTTTAGGCACAGACAGGCCAGTCCGCGTGATTATCAGAACAGTGTATCAGTTAAACCAAAATCAAAGATTGAAATTATACATGGGTGTTAAATCTTCAGCATTAGCTGTTGTTAGCACAAAGTTCGACTCGGACCTCTACGAAAGTTAATGAAGATGGTGAACATTTCAGAAAACTTCATTTATTTCCTCTTATTACAACAATAATTACAGTTTCAACTCCTCCCTTTACAGAATAATCACCATATAGGAGCAAACTTTGAGTTCACAAAATTGATGACATTTACAAGAAGAAAACCAAAAAAAAAAAAAAAAAAAAAAAAAAAAAGAAAAGAAAAGAAAAGAAAAGAACACAATTTACAGTTATAGAAACTTGTATACCGTATAACGGGAAAGTTGGAATATGCAATTTCTTTGAAATATGAAGGCAAAAAAGATAAACTGAGCAAGTTTATACCCATCGATATGGTTGACATTTTCACCAAGGCTAATGTTAGCGGAAAAGGAGTTCACATTTTTAAGCTTCTGGTATGGGGGAGAGATGTTCCTGATAAGATGGGGAATAATGTAAGCATTAAGGAAACTAATTTGTACACGGGTAAAGCAAAGAGGGAGAAGGGTAGAGATTACCTCAGAAAATCGCAGACGGCCGTGTTGTACAATAGAAGTTTTAACAATTGTCTCCCACTTGGGGTCAAGAGGTGAAGCCATTGGACTGCTACTACCAATGCGTGCTGCAAGCGAAGACCAGGATGATAAATTCCTTGCCGAAACCGTAGGCAAGGTACGCTTGAGCCAAGACTCTGATGGAGATTTTGGCAAGAGCAGTGCAAGAGGCATTTGCAGATTGCTGCCCTGAGAACTTTCTTGATTACCTAAGTTTCCAAGCCGCTGGCTTTCTAAATCAATCATTCTGTCATTGGCCACTTTTGTTGCAGAACTTTGGACAAGGGCAAGAGAACTTTCCTTGCTTCCTGATTTCATCAGCTGCTCAATTTCCGGATCAATCTTCCTACCATCGGTCATTTTGAGCTGGCCATGACAGCTTTCTTGATCATCCAATCCCAAGTGTTGTCGATTTTTCAGATCGATCTTATTCACAGATATTTTCGAGCCTGTAGATGTGATAGAATCCCTGGTAAGGTCATGAAACTTTTCTTGATCACATGACTTCTTGAACCGTTGGCTTTCTAAAACCAAATTCTCTTGGTCATCCCCTTTCGAGCTCATTAATGCTAGAGAATCATGCGTCATGACCATTTGCTTTTCAATAGTGGATTTGCCAAAACAGGGCAGGAAAGAAGGATCAACAGACTCCAAACTCTTCAGCGATGCTGTTTCCTTTTCATCCACGACACTCAAGTGCTTGATATCTTTAAGTGAAGAATCTACCGAACGGGCATCTTCCATGTCATTACTTTTTTCAGGAATCTCAACATCATTCCCTCTGCAATCAGTAAAGCATTTCATATCTGAAGAACTTGAATCAGGACTTGGAGATTTCACTGTATGTACAGAATCTACGTAGAGAGTCTTCTCGACTACTGGACTCCTTGACCCAACTTCCCATTTAGTGCCCTCATTATTCAAAAATTCTTGAAAATTGCCCCGTCTACTTTTATTGATATCAAAGCCCCTTCCCATGGAATTCTTTTTCTTCTCAGGTACCCCAAGAAAACCTTTTTGTTCAGGAAGTTTGGACTGGGAATATCCACTATGGTAAGATGATAAGCCATTGCCTTGTTGGTGTCCATACAGAGTTGACTGGTCGAGTTTCCAAGAATAACTTTTTTCTTCAATCTCGTTGGATATATGTTTCAATTCGATCTTACTTTCATTCAGCCTGGTTTTTTGTTCTCGAACCGTAGATCTTTGTCCATACACAAAATTCTCAGCATGCTAGAGAGACAACAAGATGGTACTTATCAGAACCTATTATCGAATGGTCAACAACTAAAGACAGAAAGCAAGCAAATAAAGAAAGGAAGAATACCTCCATTTTAGTTTCACTGCAAGAACTAGCAGGTGAAGAATTGGCCTGCACTCTGCGGACAGAAGAAACAGGGAACTGACGAGGCATTTTCATCCCAGGTACTGGATTCAAAAGGCAAAATGAACTATTTAAGCAAAACCGAGGAAATAAACCGCAAACTTTAGCTGATAACATGTCAGATCCTTCGTAGTATTCAGACTCATCTTCACTTAACTCTGCGCCTAGTTCCTGGGCATAAGGAGGCAAACCATTTGATTTATATTGATTAACTGGATGCCGCATATTCTGATTCACAACCTTACTAACCAGTCTTGGCTGCTCTCTCACAACCTGTGGCTTCCTAGGAGCATGTTGCAGAGTTTCTGAAGCCATAGCTTTTGCTGCTGGCAGAAATCGGCCCATCATGAAATCCCGAGTCTGTGGATCCGTCGAGAAGGTCCCGGATGGCTTGACATTCAGACCATCCAATCCGCTCACACCGCTCACACTACAGTTCAAAAAGAATGATTCAGACCTAGAGAGTGTATCAAGTGCATCTTGATATGCCTCATCACCATCCTCCGAAACAGAGCTACTCTTCTCCTCTGTCCCTTGTTTAGAAATTTTATCTTCAGTTGTGCTTCTTTTATCCAAGTTCGAGGCATCTCTTGAACTGGAAAGGATGCTTCTGGTTTGCGACTGAGTAGCATTTGTACCGTTAGAACCTTTGTCTGAAACTTCTTGTCTAACATTTAATCGCCTCCCAGGTGGTAACTTCGGAGCAATGGGAGGCTGCACAGGAGCCTGAGGCCGTGATTTTTCTTCATCCTTGGGTTTTCCTGGGGTTCGCTCCCAAACGAAAGGAACAGTTCCTGGATTCCTGATTGGACCTGACTTTAGTTCCGATTTATAAACAGGAAGAGGAGGTAATTTTGGCAGCGGTTTATCAGTTTTCCTCTTTTTATCAGCTTCTGGGGGAGCGGCCGGTGATGAAAATCGTCTTACAGATAGAAGAGGCTGATTGAAATCCAACTGCTTGTCTTCCATCAGGTTCTTTAGCATCATATATATAATTGCTACCTCAAATCACCACAGTTGATTAAATTGTACTCGGCTGTGAGAAAGATTCAAGAACCAGAGTCACAACACAAGGTGGGTAGTGAATGACTAAGAATCGTATAAGCTGGCGGCTTATGCAATGGCCTATTTTCACTCGGCCGATCCTAAAAGTTCAAGTTTAGGATAAGTTTTTCAAAGTTTCAGCAAGCAATTAATTAATATCAAATTTTCGGACGATAATCATTTGGAGAGTACAAAAATAAATGAATAGAAAACTTAATTCAAATAAGTGCACTTGTAAAGGCTTTTCCAATCAACTCCAACTTTCCGCTGGACCCAACTAAGCACCACTCAAACTTAAAGTGAGATAGTCTTTTTGCATTAAGTGCTTTCTTGGAGCTCAAATCAATGTCTGATTTTATCCTTTATTCTCCATTTGGAGGCTTAAAGAAAGCCCAAAGTGAAAAAGGCAATTTTAGTAATAAATTTTTCACTATTTCGGTACTCAAAAGGACACAAATTTCAAAAAAGAAACCAAATACTGTTTGCTTTGATAAAGTTCTTTTGCATCATTCTTCAACGCGGACAAATTTAAAACCAGTTCAGCATTTTGTTCCAATTTTATCCTTCAATTTTCTCAGCAACCAAACAGATGTTACATGTTAGGTGTAAGACACAGTTAATGGTTGAAATAAAAAATTGATTGTAAGGCAATAACTCCTATTCATCTCTAATGATAACTCAAAAAATGATTAAAAACAGAAAAACCGAATCATAAACCAATGATTTTGGCTCAAATTTGTCACCAAAACTATTTATTTTCCTCTCAACCGCAATAAAAATCCCAACTTTTATCAATCCCAAAAGTGAAAGAAACAAAAAATAAAAATAAAAATCAGACATCAGAAATCAGAAATCTTTTTTGAAGATGAAAAGCCATCAACAATCCACAAGAACACCTCCAAGTTGATCCCAGAATCCACATTTTCTCAGAATTATATATATATATATATATAAAAGTACACAAAAAAAAAAAAAAAAAAAAAAAAAAAACAACAACAACAACAACTTTTTCACGAACAAGCAAAGATCTTGATACTTAACATATCAAAACGATAAAGGGCAAAAAAAAAAAAAAAAAAAGTTGAAGGCACACTAACCGAGAAAGAGAGAGAGGTCCGAAATATGGCAAACCCAGAAACCAACTTGATTTGTTTCTTGGAAACGCCTAGCAAATGAAGCTGTACCACGCACAGACAGACACACACGCAGAGAGAGAGAGAGAGAGAGAGGGACGTAAATGCTCAACCGTACGCTGGCAATTCAAGAGAGAGAGAGAGAGAAATAGAGAGACAAGTGAGGGATAAACTAGTTTGTACGCTTGCTCTTACTACTACTTGTACGCACAAGGGAGCGAGTTCACTTACCACCTGTAATTAAAAAAACATATAATTTACATAAATTTACATCATCTGTAAAAATTTGATAGAAGAATTAATTTTCTCAAATTCCCATAAATATTAACTGAATTTGTAATTTTGTATGTTTGCTTGTTTGTATGAATACTAAAAAAAATATAAATGTTTTAAAAATATAAATGTTTATTATAAATGATAAAGATTAACAGAAAAATTGTATATTAATACATTAATGTTATAAAATATAAATGTTCATATGTATCTAATTGTATTACATAGAGAGAACTTTGACATGATAAAATATAATAAACTTTGTTGAATGCAATTGAGTTTCTCTACATTTTTTTAATATAATAATAAAATATAGTTATATATGATTTGTTTATGTGTCACTTGCTTAGGATCATGTGGGAAAGTATAAAAGATTTAAGAAGAACAAGAGGGATGGAGAAGCCGCCTTCAAAATCCCACGTATTGATTGGGAAATGGAATTGTTTCTTTCAGTGGGAAAAGCTATCCTCTTACTTTTTTCTTTGGTTTTGGCCCCTTCTTTCTTTCTATTCCTTTCTTCTCCTCTTACTTTTCTGTTTTTGTTTTTTAGCCTTTTATTTTCCTTCCAGACTTTTGTTTGCTGGCATTGCATTTAGGCCCTGTTGTGTCAATTATTGGTGGTTCTGATATTTTTGAACAAAGCAATCAACTTTCATTCACAAACATCCTCAGTACTGTTATCCAAACTAGTGGTTTTTCAATTTTTTATTTTTTTATTTTCGTAATGTGGAAATACCAATGTCCCCCTTCTAAAAATCTTGGTAGGAGAGTAGTCTAGGAGTTACATCATTTCTTCTAATTTCCAAATGAAAATGTATTTAAAAAAAAAAAAAAACAAACAACAACAATAACTTCTTGGTTTGACCAATAAATTCGTAGCTATATTATCGATCTTTATATATATATATATATATATATATATTTTTTTTTTTTTTAATTCAGTTATTAGATATTATCATTTCATCACTATTCTATTGTGGCAAGATTCATGATATGCTTTTCCAATCTCATACCTTTTGATAGGAGCCCCAAAAAAAAAAAAAAAAAAAGACAAATCTAATCTTATGATAGAATGTAAAAACAAGTTTATTTATAATCACAAATAATTCAACTATCAAGACATATCCTATATACATATATATATATATATATATATTTTTTTTTTTTTTTTTTTTTTTGAGATATGACAATATACCTAACTGCTTGCCAATTATAGTACTTTTTTTTCCATCAAAATGTTATAGTACGCTTCAATAATATAGCAAGAGAAATACCAATATGGTGCTTACTAAAAACAAAATAAATACCAACATGGTAAAAGCAAGGAAAAGGGAAAAGTTTTTTAATACATACTACTATGACAATTGTTCAGGTCTCAACGTCATGAAGAAAATACAGGGCAACTTTCGTCTTATTCTTTTCTTCTTCTTCATCATCTTATTATTAGTATTATTATTATTATTATTATTATTATTAGAATGGAAAAGCTTTCAATACAGGGCAACTAGTAATAGATAAGTAGTACACGACAAGATAATAATAATAATAATTCCATGCTTTTGGGGTAGAAAAATGCATAAATTCTCCACCAACCAAGAAGCTTTGTCCAAACTTTGAATGCTCCAAATGGGAAAGAATAGATTCCTTCCATAATTGAGTTTATTAATTAATGATGCAACTTCTGATTCAGTAGTCAGCCCTTAAAACAGTGTTGGCACTTTCTTTATTTCTCACTCTGATCTGTTAATTGTTTGTTAATTTCTATAATCCATGTGGCTTTTCTGGGATAAGGTTACTAGATGGATTTTTTTTTTTTAATTTTAATTTCCTGCCATATTTCAATTCAATAAAATATCTTAATTATTTCCAAATAATAAGAATGCTTCTAAGTTCTAACTGTCAAAGTTATTGTCACGAAAAAAATCTATAAACAGGGCATCATTATGGAAAATTGATTGTGGTAATCTTTTGGGTACTGCCGTTCAGATTTTTCCTCCAAATTATCAATGATTAGATGTAATTATTATGCATCATTTTTAGTTTGAATTTTATGTTGAATAAACAAAAAAGGTATGCCTCATGCCAAAAATATAAAAAATAAAAAATAAAAAAGAGTATGACTCAAAAAAAGATTGTTCTGTCTGTGCCTTCGAATTTCTATCATACAAATAAAATGCAGGAAAAAAAATAAACAAAAAGGAGAGAAAAAAGAGCACCAAAGTTTTTAATGTTTAAAGGCTCTTATGTTTATAATAGTATTGTTTCTTCATTAATCATATTTTACTTTTTTGGCACTTGGCAATGCATAATTTAATGAGAAAATTCAAAATTTTTGTTTATAGAAATAACCAATTCTCGTTTTGCTGCACGTATAATGTGGGTACAAGATTCCTTTCCTACATGGCCTTCACAAGACAACAAATTGCATTTTTATCTTTCTTGATGTTGGAGGTAAAGAAAAGCATTTAATGCTATGTTATGAAAAGGGTGATGGAAAATAGAAAGGATGGAAAGAGTTAAATATTAAGGTGAAGAAAATAAAATGCATGGGGGAGAATTTCTCTTTTTCTTGTTCTTTGGTAGTAGGAAAAAGAAGGGGGAAGTACAATGTTTATTTTAGTATATTTTATAATTACACCTTTACATAAATAGGAAGATAAGAAATACTTAATATCAAATATTTATTTTATTTATCATTTAATTTGTTATATTCCTTTCTTTCTCTTTTCTTTTCCAATTTAAAAGCTTTAAAAGTTGTTGAGTCTCGTGAAATTACAATTTTCTTCATTCTTTATTTACTTTCTATCAAACAGTTAAAATTCTCTTCTTCTTTTTTTCCCTCCAATTCTTTATAATATTCTTTCTCTATCTTTTCCACTCTACCAAATATAGGCTTAAGAATATTTACTAAAAGATTGAAAGGGAAGGAATAAGATGATAATTAAGATTCATTCAGCCAAAAAAGATATTTTTTTTTTTTTTGATATTCTCACCTTTTTTTTTTTTTTTTTCTTCCTTAAAGAAATCCAGTAATTTGAAGGAAGAGTATAGTTTGGCATTGTCTGACTCCTCTAGAGTGGAGAGATCTAGCCATATCTTGCACATGAAGTCTCCAGCTCATATTCCAGATTTCTGAAGTCAACTACACATTTTTTTATGACCAACTTTTTTTTTTTTTTTTGTTGCTAAAATCTATGAACAACCTTAAGTCACTCTTATAAAATAACATTATGGGAAGTGACAAATTTCTTGTTTTTCTTGGGTCAAAGTTCGTCGGAGGAGGAAAGAAATTAAAGTTCATTTTGCTTCCATTTCAACCCTTTTTTTAATAAATATTCATATACATATATATATATATATTACTTAAATTGAGCTTTGACCGTATCTTAGTCTGTTTGGTGTTACGGTTGGAGTTGAAATTTTTAAGTTAGAGTTAATTGACTTTTTAAAAATTAATTATAATTTTTGTTGACTTTTTAAAAAAAGATAAAAAATGAGATGAAAAATTTAAGTTTAAGTTGAATCACCAAACGAAACATTATTATTTTAATTATTTTAGGATCATATATCATAGTCTAACTGTAATTTATTTTAACACTATCACATAGTATATAGAATTCAATTTCATATCTTAAATTAAAGAAATAATAAAAACAAAACAAAACAATTTAGGAGATATTTCCTTACATTTTCATGCTTATACTATTTAATTTCGATCGAGATTCGAGGACCACCAAAATTTTCAATCACATGATATTGCACTTGACGTGTTTCCACTTTTCTTTTCCTTTGTTGGAGTGTTGGTGAAAAAGTTTGACCAAAGAATATTTTATTTTTCAAGCCCCTCAAAAAAAAAAAAAAAAAAAAAAAGTAATTCAAAGTTTCAAACATGAGGTAGGTATTGTAATGTCTAAGTCAAACGATTATTTTTTAGCAAGAAGATATCATGATTGTTTTTCCTGTGAATGTTACAAATTAGACCACCATTAGGATGTTCAAATGCAAGCACACGATCATGATAAATCTCATTCTAAGAAATTATAATAAATAGTATTTTCGTAAAAATAATTGAAATAAATAGTAAGATTTTTTAAAATATTTGAAGTAAATTATAAATTTACTAACTATGAAATATATTTATAAGTAGTAAATAAATCATGTATCTGATAAAATTATTATGTACTATTATAAAAAATGCTATTTATTTTTTTGCTCTCATAAAATCCAATCTTAGAAAATATCTGAATAATACAAATTTAGAGATCAATGCACCAACATGACACAAAAGATTAACATTAAATCAATATGACATAAAATTAAACTAAATTAACTAAAATTTGTGTCATGTTAGTCAATAATGGAGAATTTATGTTATGTTAGTCAATAGATAAAAAAAAATATGGTTATTTAGGTAATTTTCTCTATTAAAAAAAAAAAAAACTTAATACATTTTGACTGGGTTGTCATGTAAGCTAGATCTGTGCTTTCTGCAGTCCAATGTTGGAATGGATGGCCCATTTTGTTCACGTTCAAGCCCATGCTCTTCAAGTCTGGACTGCAAATTTTCTTCTTCTCTACAGCGGAAAATACGAGGGGGGAAAAAAAACTAAAAAACTATTTACATATACATACTTTTAAAAGATGTCCATTAATCAATCTATGTGCAAAAATGAACAAAAAGTGAAACTACTTACATATATACTGACAAAACTACCCCTTACTCAAATTTAGGTGGAAAAAATATATGATTACTCCCTAATTTTTAGGCAATGTTTAAAAGATTTAAAAATTAAAAATTTCCCATTTAAGGGATTAAGATATTAGAAACTCATTTTCATTATTTTCCTCCTTCCTCAAAAACCATTTTCACGATTTTCCTCATCCTCTTCTCCTCTCCAAAACGTCTTCATCGTTCTCCTATCCAGCGCGACTGCATCCCATGCTCCAGCGCCTCCGATCATGGGGAAGAAAAATCTAGCAAATAAATAGCTTCCAAATCTATAGAAATTGGGTCGGTATCCCCCATCCCAAGGCGATCCACGGACATCGCTTCAACAAATAATGATCCGTCGAGAATTCCATTTTCCTCATATGCTAATGTCTGCAATAGGTTTGTACGGATTGGGTCATTATTATATCAACTATGGTTTTAGGTTTTTCTCCTCAAATTTTTGGTTTCTAGATTCCGTTTGAGACAATCAATGTTGTGATTTGATCAATTTTGATGTTCAAATTTAGGGTTTATTTTGAAGGGTCCTTTTATTTTGTCAACAAATTCGATTTTATTGTTGGTGCTAGTGATTTAGGGTTTTGGTCTTTATCATATTGACAACATTTGTGATTTCGGTTCTTTTTAATATTGAAAAATCAAAATTGCAGATTAGTAATGCTTGTACGATATTTGTCACATATCAATATCAAAACAACAGAGTATAAACCCCCAAATTACAGTATTACACTTAATGGTTTCTTATTAAAAATGCTTGCAATTAGTTTTAGTTCTGTGAAGAATATTTAGTATGTCTTGATAAAGCCTTGGAAATTATCGTATTGATCCGACTCTTTTCATTTTTCTTTTAGTGTGTGAGTTATTTTACTTGAATTGTAACTATTGATCCTCGTGATAAGGACCAAGGGAAACATGTAATTGGATTTTTAGATTTAGTTTTATGTATAGCAAGATACAATTTGATAGTTTGGAACTATTTTATCTTGATTTATTGGTTATAGAAATATCATATTGACTCTATCTTTTTCTTGTCATGCTTAGCATTAATAAATCTTTTATTTGTTATAAAATTTCACAGTAACTCAATCTTTTTATTTTTATGCTTAGCATTACTACTAATGATATGGAATCAATTATAATGATATTCGCTCTATGTTTTATGAAGTTTTAGAATTTGTATTTGTTATAGTCATTATGTTAATTTGAGATAATTTGGTTAGTTCATAATAATGCGGTCATTACTGTATTAGTTTTGTCACATATTTATGAAGAATCATTTTGTTATTGACTCAGTCTTTTTGGTATTATATGTTTATTGTCGTTGACATTAAAATGAATCGTGTAAATAGGGGAGTAACTTTTGAAGCCAAAAGAGCAATGGACTAATAAGAAGATCAACCACCACACTATAGTATAATTTATTGAAGATATCATATTGACGAGGTCAATATGTTATGAAGATTAACATCCACTTTAATATGTTTTGTTTTTTATTGTTAAATTTTGGTACTCAATGTCAATATCATATTGATGAGGTCAATATATTACAAAATAATATAGAGTGAATACGTCTTATTTTTTCTCAATAACAAGGTCAATTTGATAATTTTTTGCATTTATTTTAATTTAATATCTTTATTATTTCTTGTCAAGTTTGTGCGAAGATATATAATTCGGTAACTAGAATTGGTCAATAAAGTATAGTAACTCAATCAATTTCGAAATACACCACTAATGTCGAATTGATGAATATAATGTGTATTTAAAATAAACTAAATCCATAAAAATGTGTAATTAAAAGTTTTAAATGAAATTAAAAAACAAAACTGCATGCAAATTAAAAAAAAAATGGAAGAGAGATAAAACCAGCAACCTTAAAGAAGGAAGGCAGACACTGGAAAAAAAAAATTTTAAAAACTAATTAAGGAAGGAAAATCAAATAAATTTGCATTCAGAAAATTTAAAACATAATTTTCAATTTAATTGATATATTTAACTTTTTCGAATCAGTTTAAAAAGTAATGGCATAAATAAGGAGGGTTGTTTTTAACATAAAAAAACACACCAGAGAAAAAAAAAAAAAAAAGTTACCGAAATAGTTTCTTTAAAAAAAGGCCTCTAAAAAAAAATAAAAAATAATAATAAAAACACAGATGAAAACGTGCATTCAATTCCTTAATTAAAGATTTTTTTTTTTTAATAAAAAAAGTTGATATGCAAACGCAGATTGTGGAAACACATATGTGGAAAAGAAAATTATTGAAATTCAAAATTTGTTCAAATTTGTAAATAAGTTGCTTTGTAGACATATTTTGAAAGAGGCACTCAAATATGGCCATTTTGTATAAATACTTCAAAAAGAAAAGTAAATGACATGATTATATATATGTACTCACTCGAGTACCGAGTTTTAAAACCACATTTTACAAAACATACTAGTTATCATATATAGTACCATCGACTTATCATAATATAATACAAACACATTTTACAAAACATATTTTCCAAAACCCATGGCGGTGTCCAACCCAAATTTCACAGTTTGCAGTGTCATCTCTCCATAGTCTTGCATCAAGCATTGCCGATAGGTTGCTTACCTACAACATGAACGTAAGTTATGAGCTTATGCACAGTAAGTACAACTTTTTATTCTGCAAAGCATTTTTAGTAAAAGAATGCATGAACCGATTATGTTTTCTTATGAATCAATTATGCTTTCTTATGTTAATTTGGTTTTGGGCCCCCTACATCATATCATGTGTGCACATACCGTGGCGCGTAGCTATGGAGTGATTGGGGCGGCCAGTCCAATCCAACTCAAACCATGAACCAAACCGTTTAACATGGAGTGGTTGGGGTAGCCAATCCAATCCAACTTAAACCAAGGACCAAACCATTTAAACCAGCTCTCGTGACAAGTCGGTACGATACAAGAAAACTTGCTTGTCTTATTTTATTACATGAAAACTTGTTCTTGATTGATCATACTTGAAAACTTAAATCTTAACTGTTTCTTACTTGAAAACTTAATCTTGTTCTTATCATGTGATTTATTATTAGTGAACATACTTTCATGATATCACAATAATAAAACATAAAACATAAAACATATGTACATCATGTAAATCAATGCATGAATTTTTGAAAAACATGCAATGCAATAAAAACATTTTGCCCATGCTGTAGGCGGAGTTGTACTTACAAATTATCCTACGCTCTTGGTCTAACGTTTCATCAAGGCACGACAATATGTCATATTTCTGTTTCAAATAAGGCATAAGATAAGAGTCGTTCTATCTTACTATAAACCATAATATACTATATCGGTATCCAATCCGATTACCTTTGGTAATCATAGATACAAATCCTATTATAGTAAATCGGTATCCTATCCGGTTACCATTGGTAATCATAGATACATACCCTAACATAACAAATCGGTATCCCATCCAATTACCATGGGTAACCATAAACATAAAGCCCGACATAGTAAATCGGTATACTATCCGATTACTATTTGTCATAGAATTGTTATTATATTTTCAAGTAACTTGGGACTATTTCATTTTTATTTAAACCTCTTTGAAACCATTTTTATAAACTCTCAATCTCTTTTTAAAGAGATCATAAAACTTTAAAAACTGCTTTCAAAACATCCTTTTAATTTACTGGAATGCATGTGTGCAGGAAATTTCATGTACCATGCACAGTTTTGAAAATCATGTGCAGGAATTTCATGTATCCTACATAGCTTTAAAATCCAGTTTTATCTTTAAATCAGTTTAAAATTTGAAAAAATATTCTTCATGAAAGTTGTAGATCTCATCGAAACCTACAACTTTTATTTTTTTGTCTAAAATCTAAATCTGTCTTTAACTTACTCGTTTTTCCTTTTGAAAAATTCTGGCCGTGTACACTGTCTATACTGACCAGCTTCAGATTTTGATAAAAAAACAAAGGCCTTTGGAGCCTTATTTTCAAAAACCGTCCATGATTTTTCCTAGGATTTTCAATTTTCTACAACTTTACAGTTATAATTCTTTCGAAATTCGGCCTCTAAGGGCCTCAAAAATAAATTTCCAGAAAACTGTCCAGTTAAATCCGAAAATTGACAGTTTTGTATTTTGTTGGTTTTTTGCTTAAAAATTCACGCACACTATCTCAAACGATCACATCCGTGAGCCTACATCAACATGCAGTATGTCGAGTACATATTTATCATTCAATCAATCACTTGTTCATATTTATGAAAAACACAATATTTGATAAACTTTTCAAGCTTACCAAATTGTGTTTTTAGGTTAATTTTCTTAACCCACATATACATCATCAGCATCATCATCATCTTCATCATTCATCATCATTCACCATCATACATAATTTTTTCCTACTTAAACATGTGAAGGCTTACAGACACTTGGTAGGTACATGCAACCCTAAAACTCATTTTAGAGCATAAACTCAAATCTATGCTTAAAACTTAACAAGTAAGATAATCTAAACTTAGATCAAGCATATAAAAACCATAACATGGCAAGATAAGAAATATGAGCTTATGCTCTTACAACCCATAGCTTGAAATACACATAAATCCCATAAATGAAATTTTTTGTTAAAGTGTTGAGATTATACCTCTAAAACTTTGAAAGAGTGGTTCTAAATCCTTGCATGAGCAAAAATTTGCTCCACCACACTCCATACCATAACCGGCCATGTTCTCTCTCTTTTTTTTTTTTTTTTTCTAAGTCTAGAGAGGAATAGTTGATGCTGAGAAGGAACTAAAAGTTGGGAAGCCAACTAAATGGTTCAACTCCTCACTACCCACCTTTATTTATAGGTGGAAAATTCCAAAATTTTCACAATTATTTTTATTTCTATAATTCTCCTTGAATTACATATTGGTCCTTAAAAGATAAAATATTTGCCTTCCAAGTCCCTCCAAGTGGCCGGCCATGCTTGTATTGGAGCAAAAAAAAAAATCTTTTCAAACTTATCTCTAATTGGTTACCTTGTTCTCCAAGGCCACACAATGTAATCGGCCATTTGGCCTAGTTAGAGACTTTGGTTAAGAAAAATCCATAAATTTCATAAATCAAAAATTTCATATTTATCCACAATTACTTTGCCTCCAAGTAGGGCCATGTTTGACACTTCCCCTAATACGCAGTCTAATTTCTTGATAATCCAGATAGTGTCAATACTGCTATAACTATTAACAATACAATATTGTTGGACTGCAGTCCAGAATTTATCTACACTTAACTGAACCGTGTATAGGTTTTTCTTAGGACTTGAAGCTACTTAGTCCTTGTTGCTCTAAATGTTATTTCTGATTTTTCTAGAATAATCTCAATCCTTATTCTTACTTCTTCATTCGCAATGACGGTTGACCACAATATAATTTTAATACTACTTATTATACTGCAGTACCGTCTTATTCAAGTCATAATTTATTATGATCATTCATTAGTCCGAACAAAAATCATAATTCATGGTTCGGGCTTTTTTTTCATCATAAAGCCTTATCCTTGACTTAATAAATTATCATTGAGTCTCATAATACTTATAATAACTCAAACATACTCTGATAATTAAATCAGATCATGAGCTTCATGTTGACATACATGATTCAGACTTAGGTTTTCCTTGTATCTAAGGAAATTACAAGTTCGTCAAAATTTTGGGTTGTTACACATGAGGGGAGGGGCGGTGGGGTTCGCACAAGGGTGGACGCTGATGACTGCATTGGCGTATGTGAGGGGCAATGGCAACGGTGTTGTCGGCGGTGGACTAGTTAAGGAGTTCTGGGTATGCCTCGCGGACGCAGATCGCGAAGCTCTTCGCTCCCAGGAGGTCTTACACCGCTAGGATCTTCTCCGCCATGCCCAGCCACTACAGTGCCTCCTTACTTGCGATGTTTCTCATGCCTAACCACAAGCGTGTTTCTTTCTCCTCTCTGGTTTTGTTTTTGGGGCATGGGTTTGAGTCCGTGGGGGAGGGGTATGTGGGTTTAAGTTCAGTGATGAGGGGGCGTGGGTTTGAGTTTGGTTTGTGGGGGGAGGCTCAGCATTGGGGGGGGGGGGGGGGTGGACTCGGCGAGAATGGCCAGAGGGGGGGCAGATATGTGGTGAGTGTGTTGGGGGGCTACCCCAGATATGGGTTTTACGAGTGAGGGGGGTTTGAGTTCAGTGATGAGGAAGCCTGGGTTTGAGTTTGGTTGGTAGGGGGAGGCTCAGTGTGAGGGGGGGTGGGTGGATTCGAGCTAGCTAGTGAAGGTGGCTATAGAGGGCCTTCGAGCTCGTGGCAGAGGTACGGGACGGGGTAAGGCTAGGCTTACTGATGCTCAGATCCCTGGGGGGGAGGGGGGGGGGGGGTAGAGCTCAGCGTGGGGGGGGGGGGGGGGGGGGGGGGGGTTTGTTCCATCTGTTAAGGTGTGGCGTAGGGACGATGCAGGTCAGGGGGCTGGGCTGGTGACGGAAGAGACGGTGGGGCGGGTGGCTGGGTTTTTGTTAGCTCTTTCTCCCTTTTTTTTTTAATGTATAATGGGTATTATTTTTTCAAAAAATAAGGGTATTTTTATCTTTTAATGGTTAATCTAACTTATGTGATAGGTCACGTGATCTTTTCCGTTAAAAACTTAACGGAATTTGACAGAAAAGACTAGATTGTCACCATTTAGAGAGTTTAGGGTCGTCTCGGTCAAAATTAAAAAAAAAAAAAAAGGGACCAAATCGTCAGCTTTTTAATAGTTTAGGGACTATTTAAGCCAATTACTTTAATAGTAAATATATTTATTTTTTGATAAACTTATTATTTAAGTATTTATTATTATTTATTTCAAATATTTTAAGATTTATTATTTGTTTTATCCGTTTATTAAAAAAATACTATTATTTCTTTCTCCCTTTGCATGTTTATATCTAAGGGCATGTTTGGGTGGTGAGTTTAAACTCACCACCATCAACTCAATTTTTGTCTTTTTCCCCAAAAGTTTTTTGTCTTTTCTGAAAAAGTCAACCAAAATCACTATTTAAACTTACAAATCTTAACTCAAACTCAAACACCAAACAGGCCCTAAAGTTTTTTTTTTTTTTTTTAAACTAAAGATATATAAATTCTCGGAAAGACTGTCTTTTTTTTTTTTTTTTTTAAATAAAAAAGTTTGCATGTGTAATGGCATATGCAATTTTATGAATAATTAAATATTACGATTATGTGGGTTTGAACATATAAATTCCTTTGACATGTCATTAGACTTTAAAGGTTGGGGATGGAAACGGGGAAGCAATCCCTACTCGCATCCTATCCTATTGCCATCTATAATATGTTTCTATCTAAAGGATTATAGTAAAAACCTAAATTTACTTATATATTGTATTTTTGTTTTTTCATAAGATGTATTATTCGTTTTGGACCTCATTAAATATATATCATAATTTAAGAATTTGTTACATATTTAAATTTTTTCCCCTAATAGCACATGTTGCCGTTTATTTTTCCGACAAACCTTTTCGTAACATAAGGAAGATGGGAATAAAGTATAGCTTTTTAAAAGACGATGCAACCAGCGAATTTGATTCTAACTCATTGATTAGCCCAAGTATATCTATTTATTCCTACCAACAATGCATATAATCATGATTCATGCATCTAAAAAAAAAAAGTGATTGTATATAAGTGCTTGATTAAAAAAAACAAGAAATTAAAAAAAAAAAGGGAAACACACAGGCAAGATCAGTAATCATCTCCTACTTGAGAAGCGGCGTTTATTGGAGGATGATTGATGACTTTACAGAACAACTTGCTAAACTTGCATGTATGTAATAAGCTGCTAAAAGTGCTTTTGTAAAGGCTCTGATCTGGTTGGAAAAACAGTTGCTTGGTAGATTTTTTAGTGTTATAGGTATAGGTTACTGTTGGGAGTTGGAATAGCGTATAAAAGTGTGTGCACTTGTATAAATTCTGCATTAGATCTAACTAAAATGTATCAAAATGAAAACAATATGTAAAATTGATAGAATCTTACATAAATATTACTATTAGAGTTCTATCAATACGATAATTTTCCGAAAAAGCCTCCTTTTTAAATATCAAGCATTTCAGTTTCAGGGGTGGAATTTTCTAATTTTGTGCTCTAAACGAGTAACCTCTTGAAAGAAAACTTTCCAGCAAAACATCCAAACTAGTTTGGCAGAAGGGAAAAGCAAAAGGAGGGAGGGGATGAATGGATTAGTAAAAGGATTTTGAGACCCATGATTGTTTGGTAGTCGAGAAAAAATGAGGGAAAAAATGGGGGGAATTTATTGGATAAAAGAATTGAAATCCTTCAAAGAACCTCAATTTCCTTAATTGTAGGCAATCCTTCTCAATTTTCCTCACTTAGGTAATACAGTGAAGTATGTATAACTACAATTTTATCCTTATTTTATTTGGTTTCATACAATAGTAAAAGTATAATTTGCATTATAGTCTAATTAAGTAAGATGTTTCATTCAAGAATCCCTCCGATTGGGAAAGATTCAATTAAGCTTTTTGGAGGATTTTTTTACCACTCACCCAATCCATTCTCTCCTCTAATTTTTTCTATAAAAAATATCATGGTCCTAAAATGCTTCTACCAATTCTGCTACCTCTATCTTTCCTCTAATCTTTCTCTCCAACCATACAAGCTTTTTATGAATACATTATGCACAAGTGGTAAATTAGGGTGTTCAAGTACTTTCACAACTCTATCTTGGCAAAACTATATTAATAAAAAAAGAAAAAAAAAAAAAAACACCTTTTGATAATTAAGATGGGATTTCTATGATCAGCTTTGGTGATAAGTAACTTTGAATTGCAGCATCTTTGGTCAATGCCTTTCCATTCATCCTCCATATTTTCAGCACTTTTGTATATCCTCCCCATACACAGTCATGCAAACATCTTTTCCTTTCATTTATTATTATTTTTCTTTTTTAATTGGAGCAAATTGGAAGGGCTTTTCCTTCATTTCTGATTCTTTTTTTTTTTTCTTTGGAGATATTCGTCCAATAATGAATAAAAAAAAAAAGAATAAAGAAGGAAACCATATGTTTAACATTTGTGATGTTTTTATGCTTTGTAACATGCACCCTTTTTTTTCACCTGCTATGTTATGCTTGATTAAGTCGAACATCCTTTTACGTTGATTTTTTTTTTTTTTTTTTTACTTTCTATCCACAAAGGTTAAAAAGAAAGAATGAGGAGCAATAGTGGCACTCTTTTAGCCTCTTTTGGTGGGAACCATTGACATGCTTAGAGGTGGTTAGGGGTCATTACTTGAAATGTCCACTTTGGTGAAATTATAATCTTTTCAAGATTTGACATCATGAGGAGCTCTTACTATTTATATGATATTTATGTAATTTCTTCTCTTTTGGATATTCGAATGCTCCAATACATAGAAAGTGATAAATATGCTTTATAAAGGCAAGGATTTGTATGTACCCATCTATAGAATGCCCAAGTAATATACCAAATTAATCTCCTTCCTTTTTTATTTTTTATTTTTTTGTTCCACTCTTATTTTAAAGAATAGCCTAAATTTAGAAATCTAAAACACTAATTACAAGGGGGAAATCTAGAAGCAAAAAATAGTATGGGGGAGCATTAAGATATGAGTTTAGTTTGTAAAAAGGATTCTAAATCTCTCTTTTTCTAAATGGTACTTTATGCATTTGTACGCTAATGTGCCTTTGGAGCAAAGAAACACAATTCTCTTAGCACATAAGCTTGGTTGATTGTGGTAATTGTAGTTGTCGCCGCCGTCGAGCTGGCCGAATGTCGGCGGTGACCAACTCCTGTCCCGTGTTTTCTTAACTGTGTTGCGATCAATATTGTAGAAAAAGCCATTCAAGTCAAGGTGGGAGTCAAGATAAGTAGAGAGAGTTGAAAATAATGTCTGGAATCACAAGAATATTTTTTTTAAAAAACTTACAACATTCAAATTTTAATTTAGTAGATAAGGACAAGCTCTGAGAATAGTTAAATTGCTACAAATTAATAATTCTTTTACAAGATTATAAAAAGGCTATCGGCTACCCAAAAACCCTAATCATTATTTTGCATTACAAACAATTTAGTATACATTCTACTTCTTAATAATATAATGGACGTGGCTTTAACATTATAGAGTCGATCAGTCTAAATTCTTCACGTTCTTTATTTTTTCGAAATTACTTTATTGTCCAATCGCAAAAGATCAACTTTGATAATGTCACACAAGTGTTCATCTTCTATTATTATTATTATTTTTTTTTGATAAATCTTATTTTACAAAATTTTCTTTTTTTGAGGGTAAGTTTTAAAGCTTTTTATTTAACTTGAACCATGCAAATCAGTTTTTACAAAGCAACCCAAAAAGGAGGGCAAAGCATCATACCATGATAGTGTGTACTAGAAAAAGCAAAACTAACTAAGAAGTGGGCTACCAAATTCTCACAACGGGAACCATAGCAAACACTACCACCTCCTGATAATTCAAAAGTATCGCAAATGTCTTGAATGACATTTGCTTCCAAAGATCGGAGTTCTGGATTCTTGATGGCGTGTACAACATTCAGTGCATCCGTCTTGATGATCCAATTTGAATATCCTTTGGAAAGAGCGTGCCACACACCTTCTCTTATAGACATACATTCGCTTAAAAAGGGTGAAAAACAACTTGCCATTCGACGGGCCATAGCTCCTAACACCACCCCATTAGCATTTCTAGCTACCAAACCGATACCAATGAAACTTCTCAAGATGTGGGCGTAGGCATCCACGTTAATTTTGACCTGCCCCAAGTCTGGAGGTTTCCATGGAGTCTTTAGTGGTACTAGGAACCTGAGCAAGCCTCCAAGCCACTTCATAGTCGCCAAGGATTCGCCCAGCATGAGAGACCACCTACTTAGGACTGGTAAGCTTCCCTTCAAAAACGAATAAGTTCTTGTCTAGCCAAATTGACCACACTAACATACAAAAGCAGTCAAGATCTTCATTAGAGCACTTTGAAGCAGCAAAATGACAAAGGGAACTAAACAGACCCCTTGGGAATTTCTAGAGCACCTGCCAAAGTATTGAACCCTCCCATATAGAACGAACACTCCCACAAGACCAAAGAGCATGAGAGATGTCTTCACTAGTACAAAAAGAGGATACCACGACGGTTTTTAACCGTTGTGGTATATTTCCACGACTGTTTTTTAACCGTCGTGGTATCCAAGGTGGTGGAATCTATTTGGATTCCATGACGGTTTTTTAACCGTCGTGGAATACCCATATACCACGATCGTTTTTAGCAAAAAACGGTCGTGGAAAGTTCTTCGCCAGGAAGATTCCACAACCATTTTTGCTGAAAACGGTCGTGGAAAGATTACAATGAAATTTTTTTTTTCACAATTCATGTGATTTCCCACAATTGACAAATCCCGTGTGTTATTCATTACACAGCCCATATTAAAATAATAGCTAATCTTCAATTAATTTTTTGTCACAATGTACAACAATGATTACAAAAACATACACTACATTACAAAATTTATAGATTGTCTTCCAACTATATTGGATGAACCGCATTACAAAATTAGCCCACTCTTACCTTACTAAACTCATCTCAACGTCGATATAAAAATCCTTAGTTTGAAGTAAGGATAATCCATCGAGAGTCAAGGTTATTTCTTGCATAAAGGCTAAAACAAAATATATGCATTCAACATAACCTTCTTGTAGAGGATATCAAACAGTATCAATCAATGTTTCATAGTTGCGTCACTTTCTTACTCATTTGCCCACCAAAATCTTCTAGTCATTAAGTGCCCAACAATTTAACAAAGTTCAAAACAATTAAAACAAGAATAATGTAACATCAAATCACAATTTGGAACATAAAAATATACTTACAACTTAATTAGGTTGAACATGTAATATGCAAACGCATAAATCACAAAATCAACTTTTTTTTTTTTCCCGAAAAACAATCTAAACCGAGTCCTTACCCAAACATTTTAAATCAATCTAAAACTAATCCTCACCCAAACACGTAAATATCATATAATCGGGCATTTTGTCGAACATGTAATATGAAAAACCACAAATCACAAAATCAACATTTTTTTCCTGAAAAATAATCTGAATCAAATCCTCACCCAAACATTTTAAATCAATTTAAAACTAATCATCACCTAAACACGTAAATACCATACAATCTGACATTTTGTCTAACATGTAATATGCAAAAATATAATCAAGTTATCAAAACTTTTTTTTTTTTTTTTGGGTAAACAATCATCCAAAATCACAAACACAATTAACAATCACCCAAAATCACAAACACAATCAACCAAATAGTCTTCAAAATCATAATATGCACGGCACAAGAGAGAGAGAGAGAGACTTACCAATTCCACGGGCGTGGGTGCGGGCAGTGTGATAGTGGGGTAGGCGGTGGAGGATGGGTTTCGAGGAAGAGATTAGAGGTGAGAGAGAGAGGGAGAGGCGCGAGAGAGAATGAATGGTGGAGTCGTGGCCGATGGAGATTGGAGGCGAGAGATAGAGGGTAAGGGGTGAGAGAGAATGGAGGGAGGGCGGCAGAGATTGGAGGCGAGGTAGAGAGGGAGAGATGCGAGAGATAATGGAGGGAGGAGTCACGGAGGACGAGATGGGTTTTGAGGGAGAAATTGGAGGCGAGAGTGAAAGAGGCGTGAAAGAGAATGGGTTTTGGGAAGGAATGAGGCTTTTTTTTTTTTTTTTTTTCTTTTTTCTTTTTTATTTATTTATTATTTTATTTCTGCTCTAAAATCTGCGGCCAAAAATCTGAAAAAAAAAATTTTAAATCTAAAATTTGAAAATTCCTGTTTGCACGACCGTTTTCGGAAACCTAGTTTTACGCCGTGTTTTTTGCCGTACTTTCCACGACCATTTTTTAGTAGTGCTTCCACATTTTGTAATAGTGCTTCCACTTCGTCACGACATCTTGGGCAAGAATGATCAATCAAGACACCACGGCAGTGAAGGTGAGACCTGGCTGGAATGGCATTGTAGCATGCACGCCAAAGATGAATTTTGACCTTGTTGGGAACTTTGCACGACCAAAGTTTCTTCCACCAACCGGAAGCCCCATCTCCCTCCGAGCTTGCCTCATTCTGCCCGCTCTCCATCTCAATGTGATAGTCCGACTTGACCGAATACTGACCATTTTTACCATAGTGCCACACTAATATATCATCACGATGTCTTGCACTAACAGGGATACTCCACACAAGCTCCTTGTCCACTGACCACAATACTTCATCAATAAATTCCCTATTCCAACTAGAGAACGACAACAAATCTGCAACCTTCAAGTTCAAGGTGTCCCAATTAGGAGTAGTAATGGGTCTAAATAGGTTGGGCCTCGGCAACCAAGGATCTCCAAACACCCGAACATCATTTCCCGACCTAATTTTCCATCTAATATCTTTCTTTAAGAGACCTCGTCCCCATAAAATGCTTTGCCACATGTTTGAGGCATTGTGACCAATTTGGGCGCCAAGAAAATCAGTCTAAGGGAAATTCTTAGCCTTTAAAACTCATGACATGAAAGAATGAGGACATGTGAGAATCCACCACCCCTATTTAGCTAGAAGAGCCCTGTTAAAAGCTGACAAAGCACGAAATCCCATACCCCCCCCCCCCCCCCCTCCAATTTAGGCCGACAAAGGATTTCCCAACGAACCCAATGAATTTTCCTCTCCATCCCAACACTTCCCCACCAAAATCTCAAAACGAGAGATTGAAGGTCGCCACATAAAGAAAGAGGAATTTTAAACACACTTATCGTGTAAGTGGAAGTAGCTTGGGCTACAACCTTAATCAACACTTCTATACCCCTAACCGAAAACATCTTTCCTTTCCAAGTAAAAATTTTCAAGTAAAAATAATAGTAATATTAACAATAATAGTAATATTTTTCAAGTAAAAATTTTCCTCGTGTGACTGTGACGTATCAACCTCTTTTACTAGTCACACCTTATTTGATAATTGAACATTTTGGCATAGTTCACATGATCTAATTCAAGTTTCAACTAATAAAACAACCGTTAGAAAGCTTATTTAATATGACGAACAACATTAAATTGAATATTTCCAGATTTCACAGATCATTTAATGCAATTCTTACAACCCAATTGACATATCAAATAAATTTCCTTATCTCCTTGCTTTTTTCCTTTTCCTTTATTCAAAAAACAACATCGCATATATTTCCAAAAAAAAAAAAAAAAAAAAAAAACCATTATCAAGATATTAGTAATACTAAAATAGACATTGGCCATTACCAGTCAAAAAAAGATATTGGAAGATATAGCTGAGAAAGTTTTGGCACTTAGGGAACTAAAAAATCTAAATAGTAGAGAGAATCGAAACCAAATTTTGTTGTCAACTTGACTTTGATTAAATCCCCCACGTGTACAATGTGAAAAATAAATAGGTTAATTAGTCCAACTCATGGTCCAGCCATTAGTACTGTTAAAATATAATATAATATATATATATATATATATATATATATAGGGGTAGAGTGATAATATGCAGATGCATTAATGTTATCTTTTTCTTTCTCCTAAAAAAATAAAAAATGACAGACTTAAAAATGGTACAGGCATGCAGTTAAGATTGAGCTATTCTCGGAGCCTATCAGCACTTAAAGATTATCAACCATTCTAAAAAAAAAAAAAAAAAAAAACCACTCTAGTAGGTTTCTGACATGTGCCATTTTGAGTCAGAAGACACTAGCCTAATCAACAAGATTATCACATATTTAACTTGTGGGTAAATTCACACCCACCTTTCAACTAAAATTATGAATCTCGCATCCTAATTTTATATTTAATTTCATTAGAGTTCAAATCTCACTTAAAAAAAAAACTCTTTATTATTCACTACTTTACAACAACATGAAATAATTGTACTTCTTGTTATATTGTAGTTCAACAAATACATGAGATTCATGACACTTTTTTGTTACCGAAACATTGGAAAGAAGAAATTAATGGTGTTTTAAAGCTCTTACACTATCCGTTTAACATCACTTTAAGAGAAAGAACATGAAGCTTTATTTGAACGAGTGATAAATGATCTTTGGGATAACAAAAAATCTGACCCTAAATCTTTACAGGTAGCATACCACATGCTTTAATATTAGACAATACATGATTTTTTTTTATCAAAAGCTAGACTATAACTGCGTCACAACTCGAATATGAAACCTGATAAAAACAAAGACTGTAAATAGGTCTTTCTTATTATTAAATGACCTCACCCTAATGAGTGATAAACTAAACTTTTTTTTAAGAAAAAAAGTAGTGATAAATGATACTTAATCCTCTTAGTATATTACTTGAATATTATTTTTCGTTGGAAACTTTTTTAGTAATTTTGTACTAGTAATTAGTAATAGTTTAGAGAAATAAAAAGAAATGAAAAAAAACAAAAAACAAAAAATGGAAAAAAGGGAGGGGCGTTGATTCACGCGGACGAAGTGTGGATGTTGGTGAGCCACCCCGTCGCCAGCTGGCTGTCGGGGGGAGGTATCCCAGATCCCTGTCCCCCCGCGCTATGCACGTGACTCACCACCTCACTCCCTCCTCTTCTCTCCTGTCTTCTCTCTCTCTTCTCTCCTCTCTCTTCTCTCTTCTCTCTCTGGAAAAGCCCATCGCTTTCCTCGTCGATCAATTATCAATCAAAACCAACCTAAAAATCAAATCCCTCGCCCTCCCTCCCATTCCACGTTTCCCTCACTCTCTATCATCAACACATATATATACAACGACATATTTATATACACATATATATCTATCATCACATATTTCATCTGCTCCATCAGCCTCTCTGTTCCTCCCTCTATACATTATTCATATATATATATATATCTATACACACACACAGATATACAACACAAAGTTGTATTTATATAGATATTTGTGTGTTGTGTGTTAGGACTGCGACGTCTCCTTTCGGAATCCGCCGGCGAGGGGGTTTTGCGGTGTTCGGAATGATTCTTGGGAAGCGGAGGAATTGAGATCCAAATGTTATTGGATGCGAAGCGAGATTGGGATTCCAATGCTTGGATCTGCTGGCGGTAATTTGCTCTCTTCCGATTCTTTTGTTCCTTAATCATCGTTTCCATTTTTGATTCATCCTGATTCGGATTTCATTTTTTTTTTTCCCTCTTTTTGTGTTTCCTCAAATGGCGAGTCGATTTTAGTTAGGTGAGCGAGTAGGATTGAATGTGAAGTTCTGTTGAAATTCTGATCACAGAGCTTCTAATGATCCAAGATTTTGTTCTCGTTGGCATTGATTGACGAAGCTAGGTGTAGTTTTGCGCCGAAATGCGGAGCTGAAATCTGAATTTATTGACGATTTGGAGAAATTGAGGTGAAGTGTTTTGTAGTTGGCTCTTTTTAGGAGTAATGGGTTTGTTTAAAGATCTAGGGATTTAGTCAAACTTAGATTTGCTAGCATGTGGGAGACTAAGCCGTGAACAATACCCGCTTGTCGGAGTCTTGGACTTGGACATAGGTTGAAATTTCTAAATTGGCATCGGCATTGTTTATTTTAAGAGCTTTCAAGACTTAGAATATTGATCTCTGCTTCAGGGAGTTTCTCATATCTTTCGGCAAAAGTTATTATGTCTGTTTCCAAAGATGGCCCAATTTGGTGGTGGTAGGAAGTATGGAGATTGGCAATTTTTTTTAATGAAATTTCAGAAGCTATAATGAGCATTTATGCGGTCATCGAAACTACAGAGCATGAGATAAACAGCAGGATCATAGCATATAGCTAATTACGACACATAATAGTATATAAATGAATCAATGATAATACCATGGTAGTCAATATGAGCTCTCCACGTCTTACAGCAAGCAAAACCTGGTAGAGTGTCGAATAGTTCTTAGTTTGTAATGCTCATATCTCTCGACATGTGTTGTTGAGGGAGAATCTGGTGTAAATTTTATTTATATACTTTCACATGTGAATACCGTTATGAGCTTGTGGCATTTTTCATTTCTCTTGCAAGTTGCAACGATGATCTCCTATATGTCATATCTGAGGGACATCTTTTCCATTCTGTAAAGATATTTGCCTTTTTCATTCTTCAAGGATTTGTTTTCATGTCAAATTCCATTATTGTTTTTGTCGTTTTTATAGGTCTCATGGCCTCCAGCTTGAAGAAGAAGACAGTACAATTAAAGTTTGCATCTGTTGTTTTGCTGCGTAATTATTTTTCTTTGGCTGAACATTTTTTTATGGGGTGAGGAGAGGGGGCGAAATGGTTATAAATTCTAAATATCTAAAGACATGGAGGAGTCACGAGATGATGCAGGGCCAGCTGAACAGGGGCCTTCTAATGCTTCATGGTGGCATTCAGATTTTATTGAAAGATTTGGATCGGTTTCTTTGGGTTCTCAAGATGAGACCTTAGGCAACACAGAGTCGCCAAGAAGTTCTGATCTAGATGTATTGTCATCTCAGAAAGCATCTCAAATTCTATGGCGCACTGGAGTGCTTTCTGAACCAATTCCAAATGGTTTTTATTCTGTTATTCAGGTGAAAATTGTTTGTGCTTTTACCAACTATGCATAATTGATTAAGAGATGAAGGTGATCGTGGTATAACTTGATTTCCCTTGATTGATGGTGATGCAACAATATGCAGGAGAAAAGGCTTAAGGAGACTTTTGATGATATTCCCACACTCGATGAGCTTCATGCCTTGAGGGGAGAGGGTTTTAAAGCTGATATCATTCTTGTAGATGCTGCTAAAGATAAAAAACTCTCCATGTTGAAGCAACTGATTGTGGCCCTAGTGAAAGGATTAAACTCAAATCCAGCTGCCGTGATAAAAAAAATTGCAGGATTGGTGAGAAATGGAAATTTCTAATAACTGTTTCTCTTTTGGTGTTATTATAAGAATTATTTCAAGCAAGAAAATAAGTCCATTAGTACGTATTGTACGATCCTATCTAGGGCATTTTATTTAGGTTGTGTGGTACTCAATATGATAGTAAAGTTTTAATATCTTGTGTTGCTTGAGATTTAATGGAGATCAATAACTTATCAAGCATTAACTAAGATTCCTCAAAAATATTATGAAGAAAGTATTTCATAATTTAATTATTCTCCATTTTGTGCAAAGGTTTCTGATGTCTATAAACGGCCGAATTTAGAAAGTTCAGCAAAAGCTGTACTAGAAGAAACCTCCCACATGTTTGAGAACCGAGGTCTGCAGCTTCTGGGGCAAATAAAGCAGGGTTCATGCCGTCCTCGAGCAATCTTATTTAAAGTCTTAGCAGATACTGTAGGTCTTGAAAGTAGGCTCATGGTGGTAAGATTTTACTTTTTTGGTGGGGTGAAGTTTTCTTTTTAGTTGTTTTCCTTTCTGTTGGCCTCTTCCCATGGTCATTGTTTTAGTCACCCTCACTTTGGAAAAAGAAAATTGTCCAGTGTGTTCTATTTCTTACAACTGTAGCTGATATCTGAAAACTTGTGTTCTGATCAGGGTTTGCCTAGTGATGGGATTGTTGAGTATTCAGACTCATATAAGCATATGTCCGTCATAGTTGAATTGAGTAATGTTGAATACTTGGTTGATCTCATGAGGTTTCCGGGCCAGCTGTTACCCCGAACAACCAAGGCAATTTTTATGACCCATATTTCTGCAGCAGGGGAGAGTGATTCTGCAGAAAATGACTCCTGTGATTCACCATTAGAACCGAACAGTCCTTTATATGGGTTTTCAGAGAGAGTTGATCCTGACAGGTTAGCTGGTTACTATTCTTGAACCTCTATGCACTGCACCTATTTTGAAACTTGAGATGCTAGTTATAGATGAGTGTAAATCAATGAAGGAGGTATAGCTAGTTAATTTCTTCTTCATTGTCTCACCAGTGCTGAAAAAGATGAAAGCCTTCAGTTGCAAAGGAGGTTGGACTCAAACGTCCCAGGTCTGTCATTGCGGAATATGATGTTGCGGTCTACTACCTCAATTGACATGAAATTAAGGTAATATATGTTGCTTGCCTTGATAAGTTAAAGTTTATGAGTATCATGATGACTTTTCAATTTCTTTTGTGTTGAGCCTTTTGATTCCTTTATTTATTCTCGCAACATCTGTATGATTGAGATTGCCAGAAAGGTGTAGACTAGAACATGTTTCCTACTGAAGTTGTTTCTGTATTTTCTCAGTTTATCTCATAGTGAACCAAACATTGCAAATTCATTTTGGCGGCGCAGTCGGAGGAAGGTCATTGCCGAACAGCGTACTGCTAGTTCAAGGTTGTTTTTAATCTTCTTATGTTTGTATTTGAATTGGATCATATTATACTTGAGGATTCAAAGACTTGTATGGTTCTAATGCAAGTGCGGACTACAAAGAGCTAGCAAGGTCAGATGAACTTTTTTACTTAATAAGAAAAGGAAATTGATAAAAAATGAAAAAAAAAAAAAAAAAAAATCAGGGAGTACAGGAAGTCCACTAGAGATAAAAAAATAAAAAACAAAGTAACTACATAAAGAAATTTGAATCGCTCGCTAAATCTGAAACAAAACAAAATTATTTACAGGATGTATAAAGTAACTCAAAACTAAACTTATCCTTTATGTCAAAAAAATCCTCTTCCACATCCTAAAAAATTCTTTTATTCCTTTCAAGCCAAATTGCCCAGCATAATGCTAGTACTGAAAATTGTAACTGTTGATTTTTTGCGTGTTTCCCTAGCCTGAAAATAATTTGAATCATCAAGGTTGACTCTTTGTTTTGTTAGTCTCGAAGTTGGTTAGTTTGTAGTACAGTATACTTGTTCACTGTATATTTGTCATTTGATTGAACTATGTATGTTAGTGCTAGTGTTATGAGCTTGTTATACTTCATTCTGAATAGAATGATTGTTGTTTATAGTAGACTCTTGCTAGTGTTGAATGTACATGCATCTGATCCATGAAGGCTGCACTTATAAGTGTGTTTTCAAGGGGTCCAACAATTGTTGTGAAATGATTTAGAAAAATGAAATTACAATTTGCTGTATTGGTTGTATACTATTCATTGCAGATGGTAGCAAATTTGCTCATCCAGTCATTTTTCTTTCTTGTCTGGTGCACATGCTCTTATTTGCACACGTGCAAGTTTTTTATTTTTTTTACATTGTTGGGTCTTTTAATTCAGCATTTTGGGTATATATAGTTGCCTTCAAAAACCTTTATCTTCCGAGTGAGGCAATGGGAATGGTTGCATTCAGTCATAGTTCTTTTTTATTTAAACGATTTTTAGTTTTGCAGTCCAGAACATCCTTCCTTTCGAGCCCGTGGACGGTCCATGCTTAGTGGGGATAGAAAGTCTCTTAGAGATTATGCTGATGACATGTCTACATCAAGGTTTTTATTTTTGTTGATCCTATAACATTTTTATTTAAGATACTGAATACTTGGATGTGCTCAGTAAATTGTCTTTGTGTTAACCAGTTAGGGGGTAAAATAAGGATAAATCGATAGGGGGGAAAAAAAAGGTTGCATTTGTCTCTGATTTTATGTTACATTGTCTGTAATCTGTCCACCTGTATGTGAAGGATTATTTAGTCTTTGAGCTAGTCTTTAATCTTTGAATTTGGTGTTAACTGGATTGCTTTATTGCTGTGAGAAATGTGTATACTAGTGCTCTGAAACTGCTTGTATTGCCAATTAAAATGCAGCTATAGGTCAGATGGTGCATCAACATCAGAGGCTCGTAGGATAAGAAGAAGAAGCATTAGCATCACGCCAGAAATTGGTGATGATATAGTGAGGTTGATGTTTGTGTCCTGATGTTTAATAGTAGTTTTTTCTTATTTGAGAAATTTCTGACCTCTTATATGACAATTTTGCTTGATTTGTGGAGAATGATCTATTTATGTATAGCTCAATAATGTAGTATTTAATGAATTCTCATAGGGCTGTGCGGGCTATGAATGAAACATTAAAGCAAAATCGTCTTTTGAGAGAGCAAGGCGAAGATGGGTCTTTAGATGACAGAAATAGGAGTTCTGATATACAAAATAATGTAAGTTTTCTCTTATCCTGATAGCAGCAGATTCAGATTATCTTTTTGTCATCGTCTTTCTTCTCTTTGTCTGATTGTTTATTTGTTTATTGTTCGAACTTTTTATGAGCTCATTAAATGGACAGAATTGATTTATCTTTTTTGTTAATGAACATGCTTCATGTTTATGTATCTATACTGAATTCTATTTGGCACGTTTGCTAAGTAATCTAGGAGCATGGTGGCTAATCAATCAAGTAATTTGAACAAAACAACTGCACTTGTGTGCGTGTGTGTGTGTGTGTGTTTTGATCCTGTTGTTTTTTTGCTATCCTGTAGAAGATTGATTGGTCAATGGAGCTTTCTTTTTGAGCCGACTATAGGTTTTAGAAATATTCGTATCGATGTATAAATGTTAAGTCTGTTCAACTTACCAAGCGTGTTTTTGCTTTTTATTGGAAAATAATGAAGTGGTCCATGAATCTTGTTGTATAGAAAATCTGGGTTAGCGCTTCAGTTAAAAAGGAAGCTTGGAAGCATCCTAGGTTTTTTTCGTGATTGTTATTTGTTTTGCATGCCACTTTATGTATCACGTCTATATCATCTGATGGAAAGTCTTCTATTTTCTTCCTTCAGGAAAAAATATCTCAGAAGGCAATATCATTACCCTCATCTCCACATGATTATAGGAGTCAAACTTCTGAGAGAGGTGGACATTCAGGTTATGTAGTAAATGATGAATTGGTCTCAACATGGAATAAAGTTCTTCAATCTTCCATGTTTAATAATAAACCTCTATTACCGTACCAAGAGTGGAATATTGATTTCTCGGAGTTAACTGTTGGAACTCGTGTTGGTATAGGTAAGTTTCACTTTTAGAACTTTCTTTTCTTGCCTTTGAAAACCACTTATTTCTTTTCATGCGTTGTTGAGTTGTGAAGGTTTACGCAAGTTAGTTGGATTGCAAAGGTTGACTACAAGACAAAATTGTTTTTACCTGGAATTAATTCTTCCTTTTCTCCGTCTGTCTTTTAACTGTTTTGATTCAAAATTGCTTTTCATAAAAATATTTACGAGACTTTAACAATCAGGTAGAAATTGACAAATTGTACATGGTTTGAGGAAAAAACAGTATTGTCATGCAGGATAAATGTTTTTGTTTTTGTTTTGATTTCCTTTTCTAAAGAAAGGAATCTGAGATTGCTTCATTTTCTTGGGGTTGGGTATATTTTCAACATCTAGGATTCTTTGGGGAAGTCTTCCGTGGCTTTTGGAATGGAACAGAAGTAGCAATCAAGGTTTTCTTAGAGCAAGATCTTACTGCTGAAAACATGGAAGATTTCTGCAATGAGATATCCATTCTTAGGTATACTACATAGCCCATTGATTATTTCTTTTATTGTTTTTTTCTCCGGTATTTTGTTTGTTATATAGATTTCTAATCTCATGTTCGTTTTCTTTTTGTGCGTGGTTATCCAGCCGACTTCGACACCCTAATGGTACAACCTTTTTCTCTGTTGGTTTTCAACTCATGGCTTTTCTTTGTTATGTCTGTAATTGCTGCATGCGATGGTCAATTTAATAGATTCAGTTGGCAACCAAGTTCCCATTGTTTTTGACAATAGCTAATATGAAGGATGCTGATACCTGCAGTTATTTTATTTCTGGGTGCGTGCACAAAGCCTCCACGTCTGTCAATGGTTACCGAGTATATGGAGATGGGATCCTTGTATTATTTGATTCACTTAAGTGGTCAAAAGAAAAAGCTCAGCTGGCGGAGAAAGCTAAAAATGTTGCGAGATATATGCAGGTTAGTTCATCCAATCTGTACTCTTATGAACTTTATTCGTCTTTCTCAGTCTTTATGTGAAGAATCTGTTTGGTATTCGTGATTCACACTTTTTTTTTATATTTTATTTCCTTAATCAATTTCTATTGCATTTTTTATGAGCTTAAAGCTTGCATTTTCGTGCATAACAGAGAGTAGTGTTTAAGAAACATAACCCCCAGATTCAGTTTCACTGCAATCCTCATACGAAGAAAAGACAAGAGAGAGGGTGTTTGCTAACAACATGAAAACAAAATAAAATAAAATTAAAATGCTAGAAAAGTTTCATGTGCTCTCATTGTTTCCCTAGGCATTAAGATACTTGGGAGGTTGTTAGAAATACAACTACACCGTAAGAAGGGGAAGAGGAAGGTATGATAGAATGTACTTAAATGATGAGTCATGAGGGTTAGCATTAAGATGTAGTAACTTTTGCACCGAGTAGAACAGGGACAAATAGGGAAAAAAAAAGTTTTTTATTATTATTATTTTTTTAAAGAGAGAGGGAAACAAAGTAACCGGAAGTGTTTCCACCTTTTTTTTTTTTTTTTTTTCAACGTGTCTACCGCGCTTGTTGCCCTTGTTGCTTTAAGATTAGTGGTTCCCTAGACTTTACCTGTTGGAGATTGGTTGTATTTCCATCTACCTGTACTTCTTGCATGTGCGCATATTAATGGATGGCAAGTGGAAGTTTCTTTAAACTAACAGGTAACTGAGCTATTAAAGCGGCCTCTTTATATGTCTTCTTGCTTTGATTAATGGTTCCCACCAGATCTCTTTGGAGTATTGATTGTTTGAATCTCCCTGTATTGCTGCGAGAATTAATATTCATTGATAATACACCTTAGTGCTTGTTGATCCCGTTTGGCATCCCATTTTACGCCTACTTCTATTTTTTTTTTTTTTTGTTTTTACAATGTTTTCTTACAAGAAAATTTAAGTTTACTGTTTGAATTGTGGTTTGAACTTATGATGGAAATGTGGGAATTTTTCAGTTTTATTGAATTTGTTGTATGGTGACAAGAATCTGTTGTGTGGAGTAGGGGGCTGATTTGCATACACCGGATGAAGATAGTACATCGGGACCTAAAGAGTGCAAATTGTCTTGTGAATAAGCATTGGACGGTGAAGTTATGTGATTTTGGACTCTCTAGAATAATGATAGAAACTCCGATTAAGGACTCCTCATCAGCAGGAACTCCAGAATGGATGGCACCTGAACTTATTCGAAATGAACCCTTCACCGAAAAATGTGATATTTTTAGCCTTGGCGTGATCATGTGGGAACTCTGCACTCTAAATAGACCATGGGAGGGAGTTCCACCAGAAAGGGTATATATTCGGGCATAATATATACTTAATTATTTTTTTGACCTTTTCTTTTTTATTATCATTATGGACTATATTCCAATTCTGGAGTATTAAGCATGTCACTTCTGCCGTCCAGGTAGTTTATGCTGTTGCTAATGAGGGATCCAGGCTGGAGGTTCCTGAAGGTCCACTTGGCAGGCTAATTTCAGGTTAGTTTTGCGTAATTTAATTGTCAATATTTGATTGGGGAATTTTTATTTATATTTTTATTATTATTTTTCTTTTCCTGATTGCGGTGGGAATTGGTTGCGCAGATTGTTGGGCAGAACCGCATCAAAGGCCAAGCTGTGAGGAGATACTCACCCGATTGCCCGACTGCGAGTATACTCTTTGCTGATGATTCGATGTCTCTCTTCGTTTGTGTATAGAAAACTTGGGTAGAGGTGTTCACCTTGTATTCCTCGGCTTCTGTTGTATACTGTCATGAGTTTTCCTTTTTTTTCTTGTCTTTGTAAAATCATAAAATTTGCCTTTTTCTTTGCCCACTTCAAATGGTGCTCTAAACCCATCCTTTTTTGTGCAATGTGCAATCAAATCAGAGTTTGTTTTTTAATGAGCAGAGGATTTCGGATTCGTTTCCGTTTGCACCTTCTGAGTTCCAATTTGCATGTTCACAATGCACAAGCCCGAAAAAATATATATATATATATATATATAATATATATATATACCCGAAAGATTCAAGGCAAAATGTGTAAAACCAAAGTAACTAAAAGCATAAACCAAAACAGGTCATCTCAAGTATCTAACAGCTCAAAACTTTGTCTACATTCCCTTTCCAAAATAACTTTCAATCGTCAATGGGACGCCTATTCAGTGCATCTTCAAAACGGCAACAAGAATCCACTCTCATCTCTGTGCTCGTGTCGTTCTCCGGCGCAGGATAGTAATCCCCTCTCAACTGCACATCTCTCAGGTTCGGTATCCGCAGCAGAAAATTCATAAAATGTTCATGTGCTGTCCCGTGGATGAAGAGCTTCCTCAGCGTGAGGCACTCGGCGAGTAACCCAGCCGCCGGAAGCGACAGACTCCTCTGGTTGACATCCCTGTCCTGTGGAGGCCAATAGTCAAGCTCACTGAGGCTCAGAATCCCAATCCCATTGAGGAAAAACCTCTCCCAGAGGCTCAAATCCATCAGCCCGGATGGCGCAGTCAGTGCATAACCTATCGTGTCGCCGCAATCCAACACCATTTTCGTCAGCCGAGGATAGCTCGCGAGGCTGCTCAGCCCGAACTCCCGCTCCTTTGGCTTTTGCTGCCTTCGGCAATCCCCTTCGACGTTTATCCGAATCTCCTCCAAGTTGGGACAATCCTCTAAACCTGCCATTGGCAACGGTGAAAGAAGCTCTCCCACACTGATCCACAGAGAAAGATACTGAAGCCTGTCCCAGCTCTTGCTGCACCAAAATCCATTATCATAGCCAGTGTAGGAAGAACCAGAATTCAGATCATACTTCATTCTCTTCTTGCTTCTCTCCTCATCAGAGTCTCCTTCACTATCTAACAAGTCAATTAGATTAGTCTTTCCTTCATACGCATTATGTTCACCAAACTCATTCAGATCAAAACCGTGATCCCCGCCGCTCGAATTTTCAGAGCTTTCCCAGACACAGTCGATGTGTAGGCGCTGAATCCGA
The DNA here is from genome assembly GCA_009761775.1 of Ficus carica. Lineage (NCBI taxonomy): Eukaryota > Viridiplantae > Streptophyta > Magnoliopsida > Rosales > Moraceae > Ficus > Ficus carica. Next base: position 15,624,900 of record CM019743.1, read on the forward strand.
TCACGAATCGGCTCCAACGCTCGCAAAGACACCGCGGCATCAAGATTCTTACAGCAAGAGATGCTGACATCGACGAGAGTCCGGTGAAGCAAACAAGCCATTGTCCTCAGCCCCTTCACCGTAATCTCCTTGCATCCATAGACATGGAATTTACTTAGCCGACAACAGCCTCTGCCAATCTCAATCAGCCCCATGTCAGTCAAGTCCGCCGAGTTCTTGATCGTCAGCGACTCCAGACCATGGCAAAGCGCAATTCCGTCAAGCTGCGAGCCGATCGCCGAGCACACGCCGTGGAAGTGGCCGAGCTTGAGAGCTCTCAACCTAGGGCATTTCGAGCCGAGCACCTCCAAGGCCAATCCGCTGTCCCTAACGTTCAGGCAAACGTCCAGAACCAGCTCTTCCAGGAACCCAAGCCCCGAGAAGAAATCAACCATGGCGGCGCGACTAATCCTCGCGTCCTCCGCCGTGAATCCATCCTCGTTCGGATCGCCGCGGGTGTTTCCAAACGACGACGTATCGGCGAGGTGGAGGACTCTCAGCTTCGGACAATTCGAGGCTATGGCCTGCAAAACCTCATCGCTGACGAAGCCAAGGTATCTCGGATCGAATCTGCACGCGATTCGAAGCTCCTTGAGGTTGGGACAAGCCTCGGTGATGGAGCTGATCTCGTCGTCCTTGAAACCTTCCGAAGACGACGTCGTGAGCAGATCCAGCTTCGAAAGCGATCTCGCGACGTCGGGAAAGGCCTCGAGAACCGGCGGGAGATCCTCCGTCCAGTAGTAGAACTCCGAGAGGTCAAGCGTCGATAGCGTAGAGCATTGCTCGAAGAGAAAGGAGAAGTCCTCTCCAAGCTGCGACTGCGCCGGTCGCTGGTGCCACCGGACGAGCTTCACGTGGCGGAGCGCCGGCCACTGGGGGGCGAGCACGTGGAGCGTGCTGGCGGAGCGGGCGTAGACGGTGAGAGAGGTGACGGCGGGGAAGGCCACGCGCAGGCGGTGCGCGAGGAGGAGGGGATCCAGCTGCGACGCCGGCGACGAGAGCAGCGCGTTGCCCCACGGCGAGAGCAGCGAGAGGTCGAGGCAGGTGACGGCCGAGAAGCACCGCGGGATCAGGTGGAGGTCGCGCGCGTTGCCCCGAAGCGCGAGGGTGGTGCGGGTGGCCCTCTCCAGGGCCCGGAATCGGCGGCAGACGAGGGAGATACAGTTCCGGCTTCTGACGTCCGAGACGAAGGCGATGATGTTCGACACGATCGCCTCCGGCAGGTCGTTCAGCGTCGTGATCGTTGCCATGGGACTAAAGATTCCACGCGCCTTGTCGATACCGTGAAGGTAACACGCTCTCTCTCTCTCTCTCTCTCTCTTTTCTTTTTTTTGGGAAGAGGGGCTTTACAATTACAGTAGAGTTTGAATTGGGCTGAGGTTTTATATTTGGGAGTCAGGAGAGAGAAGGAGAGAGAGAGAACAGGGCAGGAGGGGAAGCGTCCGTACCACGTGAAGACGATAACCGTGTCGAGGGGGAGGGGGAGGTGGAGCACACGTGCTGAGGGGGCGCGTGGGGAAGTGTAGCAATCAGAAATGGGGGAGTTGTCAAAGAGTGATGGGAGTTATCCTGTTGTCTGGTTTGTCCGGATACGTGGTATTTCGTCTACTCACATCTCTTCTTTTTGACTTACTACCTCTACTCACATCTCTTCTTTTTGTAGAGTGTAGAATTATCCATTTAATATATCGATATTTCTTTTATAAAAACAATAAAATAATAATAATAATAAAATGGATGTAGACTGTAGTCGGGAATGAAAAATCTAGAGGAAAAAAAAACATCCATTTTGATTTGATTTTTGTTATGATGTTTGAGAGTGAGGAATGAACGGACAGTATTTCATGAAATTACACTCCGTTCAAGAAGAACGAAACATTTTAACCATCGTCTAAGCTGATGAATAGTAACATTTTGAATATAATAGTAATCATGGATATTTATATATATATGTTTGAAAATAACGAAGACATGTAAAAAGATACAGGGAAATAAGATCTGAAATCGTTTTCATTTTTTTTTTAAAGTAAATTACTAATTTAGTCCCTAAATTTTTTAATATTGTGTAAATTTTGGTCCTTAAATTTTTTTTTTCATATTTGAAATACCCTTAAATTTTTAAAATATTACTACAATGGTCATTTCCGTTATTTTGTAACGGAATCTTATTGTAATTTGATCAAAAAATAATGCTAACTTCGAATTCCATCAAAAAAATAACAAAAAAGACTACTAAAATAATATTTTTTATGATCATTCCAGCTACAAAAAAATAACAGATAATACCACTAAACTTTTAAAATGTTACTACAATAGACATTTTTGTTAATTTTTAAGATGAATTAGTTGGTAATTTGATCAAAAAATGATGCTAACTAACGGATTCTGTCCAAAAATTAATGTAAAAGACTATTGTAACAATATTTTAAAAGTTTAGGAGGCATTCCAGCTACGAAAAAAAATTCAGGAACCAAAGTTACACAAAATTAAAAATTCAGGGACTAACCTCGCAATTTACCCTTTTTTTTTTTAAATCACTGAAGAATATGGCTTTGTTTGGGGTTTCAGTTCAACTCCGACTAAACTATATTTTTTTATCAATTTTTTATCTTTTTCTAAAAAGTCTAACAAAATTTATAACTAATTTTTGAAAAATCAATCAACTCGAACTTATAAATTTCATCTCCAATCGACGAACCAAACACAAGCTATATATCATAATGGATGTGAATTTCAAGAGAGGACTTTTTGCCATATAAAAACAAAAATCTAATTGACATTTGGATGCTCTATTTTTAATTGTTTATAACAAATGCATATTTGAAATGACCAATTAAATGAAATTCCACAAATATTCCAAATGGTTGCCTCAAAAGTAGCTTAATAATATAAGTATCATCGAGTGTAGTTGTTTAGAGATTGTCATAATGATATGTGTTCAGATATTCAAATATTATATTTTTTTCTTAAGGATCTTAAGTAACAAATAAAGTAATATGTCAATTGTCAAGGAATAGACTAGCTTGTAGAGCTTTCAGAGAATATTCTTGTTAAAATGAAAACGGAAGCTTAAGTTTTCAGCTGTATCGGATCTAGTTAATGGGAGTTGGGGTTGGATAGTCTCGTTTCAAAAAACCAAATGATAGAAAACCGTACTAATATGAAGTTAAAGGTAATTTTCAGAGTTCAAAAACATTCAAAAAAAAAAAAAAAAACACACACACTAGAAGTTGGTTATATTTTGCAATCTTTTCAAAAGAGAAATGATGAGTTTGAACTTTAATTATAAATTGAAATTTGTAAAATGTAATTGAGTATCTAATAACCATTATCTTTTTGAGTGAAGAATATATAATGGAATCACCGAGCAAATATTTAAAACCTATATATGTTTGTGCTTTTCGGGAAGACAACCTTAGTTGGTCCTTCTCTAATTATGATAGTTTATTTTATCAACATTCACTATTTCATCTTACTTGAAAAAAAATATATACTACATACACTTAAAAAGAACCAATAACTCTTACACAGTGACATTCGTCGCTGTTGTTAAACAGTCACGTAACAATCATATCATTATTATGAGATTATCACGTGACAGCACGTCATCCTCACGTTTAGTCCAATCATTGTTACATGCTTTATTTATTTATTGTGCAACTAGTAATAATTACAGAACATCAAATAATATTTACTATTGTAGTAATGTAGTTTCTCTCCCATGGTGAAGTACTTGGGCTAAAGGCAAGAGAGAAAGTAACTAACCAAATTTACCTCTCTCTTTTATGGCTTGCCCGTGCTGATTGGCTTGCTTTGCTGAAGAACGGAGTTGGTGGGCAGACAAAATCCCAACCTCGACAGAGCGATTTGAAAGAGTTACACACATGGCCGCCGAGTGGTAAACAAATCTCCCATGTGTTTATGTTCGTATTGGATACTCCTTTTTCTTTTTCTATATAGCAATTTTAGAGTTAATTAATTATGACATGGGGCCCACACAATCTTGTATACCAATGTCTAATGGATTAAAAAACTGATGGTGATAAGCACTGTAAATATAATGATGATCATCACAACTAGTAACTAATACAAGTAGAAATAGGGTTAGGGACACCAATTTCAGTATCAAATATTAAGTAATACTTTATTTGATAATTGAGTCGTTCTTATTTTATTGATAGATATAATCAATTAATATGTCTAAATTTTTTTAATATTTATTAATAAAATAATGATAGTTTACATACGAAGTAGCCTATAACTACTATGGACAAAGTTACAATCTTAGAGGAGCACTAGGCAACTTGGGCGTCTTTTAAAAGATAAATTAAGGGCTAGCAGGTTTTGTAAATACATTAGCATGTATGGGAAGGACATTTTGTGCGCAATACAACTATTCAATTAATTGAATACCAAAAACAATAAAAAAAAAATATAGAAAACTATTCAATTAATTATAGATGTGTTTGATTAGGGGGTTCTAACTTTATTATATTTATTATCGACCTGGATTCCATTTAGGGCTCACATTAGATTATGAAAATCCAATGAGATAATATTAATCACCATTTGAGGATAAACAGGTACAAATGATAGACATAAATACAATAGAACTGCTAGTCACTAGCTAGAACCACCTAATCAATTCGGTTGCTCATATTTTCACCATCTAGATCATGCCCTCTTTTTTCTTCTTGGGGTAAGCGAATCCAAGTTTTGGATTTTCAACGATGAAGACCATGTGCAATAACAACAACAATATAATAATAATAAGAAAAGCTTCACTTTGGTACGGTAACACCTTTTTTCCCCCACTAAAACTTGAAATTAGGTGGGCAGTTTTGTGCTAAAGTGGGAGACTTCTTCTCCCTAAGGCAGACTTTCATGTTTGCAGTAGAATGTTAAGGAGAACTCTATAATAGGGATGAAAATTAGAGGTTTTTTATTCAATTGGATGTTATTAGAATCATAACGTGATAAGAAAAGTAGAGCAAATTTTTGAAATTTTTTGAAAATCAGACAATTCAGAACTTTATTATTCTACTTTAAAATTCTCAATAGAGGTGAAGAGGAACTATTAAGTTTACGATTTTCGTAAGTAGTAGAAAGGAGCATTGATAATCGAATGAAAATACTTGTATTTGTTTCTTGCTGTTTGAATTTGATTGTAATGTGTTTGATTTATTTTGACTCGTATATAAAACGAAAAGTTAGACATGCTAAAGGTTTTAATTTGGTTGGTTAGTATTGTTGATGGTGAAAACTCAATCGATAGGATGAGCTAGAGTGAAATATCGTGCTTAACAAAAAAAAAAAAAAAAAATCGAAATTTGACATGCTGACTCGAAACCAAGTTCTATTGACATATACAAGGTATTTTTATTACATAACTTCCCCTACTTTGATATGCAGCTAAGATTCTTACTGATCGGTATTGATTCTTTATTGACTAATCTATAAAATTTCTTGAAAGGTATTAAGATTTCATATTATAAGGATTTAAACTTTTGAAAGTCTATTAATTCTTTAAGGTAAAGAAAGGCGCATCTACTATTTTCCTTTTTAACTAACATTACAACATTTTAGCATCATTAGAGATGGGTATCCCAAAGAAGATTAGGCTAGATTAATATTATAGCAAGTTGACAATTAAGCCCTTACTTGTTAGTTGAAGATCAAACTCTCTGATTTATGCTGTACAGGTTGGCACTACTATTGGAATAAGTATTACCAAGTGATACTCAGATTCTTAAGCTTTATTATTTATTATTTTTTATGTTATCTAATCAGCTATAGGATGATAATTTTATAAATTCTACACACACATACATATATATACGTATATACGTATATATTATAACATGTTGCGTAATATCACTGTTATCTAACTAGTGGAATCACTCATTACTTTAGTAATTGACTGGTTGATTAAGTGGATTTATGCCCTAATAAGAGATAAAGATGTGTGGAACACAACTATCTTGAGTTTCTCTCTCTCTCGTTTCTGGCTAAATATCTTGAGTCTCACTCTCTCTCATGCAGGTTCTTCTTCTTCTTCTTTTTTTTTTTTTTTAAAAAATAATTTCTTTACCATATCTAATTTAATGGTCCTCCTACTACTGTAGAGTAGAATATGAGTTGAACACTGAAATGAAAAGTACAATAATAATTACTCGAGCCTGTTAAGGAACATGTAACCAGAAAGTGACAAACACTTTGAGGGTTTTGAGCATATTTCAATATTGATATAATACGAAAGATATGATATAGCAAAGTCATAATTTAAACTACCTCATTTTTTCCTTCATTTAATCTTTTGCCTCAAAGACTGGACAAGGTTTTAGAAGAGTTTGTTAAAAATTACATACCGTAATTCAATATTATCAAGAGCAATAAATATCGTAAAAGAAAAATAAATAATTATGAGCACATGAGACTAAATCATGTTTCAGCAACTGCATGAATTCACTATAATAATTAAAAAATTTACAAGAGAACTCGCACACTCTCATAGAGTTTCAGAGTCATGCAACACGCAAGTGCTGTTGAGGAAAGGGATTTGGGTTCTGTTGGGTGTAGAGGTTTCCTCACCATCCATTTGTCATTTTGTAGACAGTCTGTGATGTTGGAGTGCCGTTAGTCCAAAGAAAATTCCATTAAACAATAAACTAAACGTACCCCATATTTATTGAGAGGGACGTCATTTTGAGCCAAATTATTCAGTGGGTCCAAAATTGAGAAAGACGGTATATATATCACCTCCATTATTGTTCAATTATAAACATTTGGGTTTACCTCATATATTTTGCCCATTTTTCTGTGAATATTTTTGTGAATTGGTAAGTTTTTCCTTAGATTTTTAATTTTGACAATCTATTTTATAAGTTTAATTAATCTAGTACTTCATATATAGTCCTATCAAATTGATAATGACGATTAAAATTTAAATAAAAATACACTCGTATATATGACATGATATGTTCTCCCGCTATTTGAGTTTCAATATCTTTTTCTTTAACAAACATAAATAATGTGCATAAAGACATTCTATTCAAATTTTTAACACTAATTAGAGACATGACAGTATTCTACAATATTTTATTATGGGGGTCCTGTGTCTGGCACCCCATTTTTGCCGGACACGAACGGCACCTCCCAAGGAGGTCTTAGATCTCTATCTCTCTCTCAATTTTCGATGGAAATCATGGTGAGAGTCACCGGAGAGGGAGCTTACTTTGCTGTGAAGCCAGAACTCGCCTCTGTCGAACGAACGGCCCTCCCCCCTCCCCCAGTATCAGTATCTATATACCTCTCTCTCTCGATTTTCACTAGAAAGAGCTTCCCATCGTCGACAACGAGAGAAACCTTCCCTTTGCTGCTGCCCTGCACTCGTCCCTCCCTTGTGGCTTGTCTTTGTCATCGTCGACGGTGAAGAGAGAGATTCTCTCCCCAGGTTGTATCACTTCTCGTTTCAACTTGTGCCATATTCGTTTACGGGTTGTATCGCCGTACACGAAACATATCTTATTTTATTAAATTAAACGTAATTTGTCAAAACTAAAAACTCAAGAAGTAATTTGCCAATTTGGCAAAATTCAGAGAATAAATCCATTAAAAATCCTTTAAAAAGAATAAACCAATTCACCCAAAAACTAAACAATGCATTAAAATTCACAAGTAACTTGCCAATTGGGCAAAATTCAGAGAATAAAACCATTAAAAAGCCTTTAAAAAGAATAAACCATTTCACCAAGTACTAAACAATGCAATAAAATTCACAGATTTTAAGATTAAAAAAATAGAAGGTCTCTCTCTCTCTCTCTCTCTTTCTCGTTGGTGATTTAGTGTCAATCGGTTCTATTTATAATATATTTTCTATTTATATAAATAACTATATTGTCTTGAGCATTACATGGGTAGTAAAAGAAAGCTACTAAACTTATCCTGAAGAGGGTGAGATTCTCTTTGGATTAGCTTTTTCGTAATGTTGGTTGGGGTCCAAAACCAAATGGAATTCTAATTTGGAATTAAATGGATAAATGTTAAAAAAACAATAATGAAAAAAAAAGGATTTGGAATAACTAATCACACTCATAATGACAAGTTGCCAATTTGATTTGAAAGAACCTTTGGGAGTTCCTTGGGGGACCAGGTGGTGCCACATGTATCTGTCACTGATGGGTACACCTCCATTGTTTTCACCAGGTGATTCCTAGAAGGCCTTCTACAGGCCCATTAACTCTGTCTTGGTCCTTTTGGTGGCCCATACATTAGCTAAAGCGGAAGGTTGGACCCAGAGCCCATAGATGCTAATGCAAAGGCCATAGCGTCACTGTCATACAAGGGGTGATTTGTAGAATTGATATTAAAAAAACACGTCTGAATTATTATCCCAATTAAAATAAATTCAATTTTTTTTGACATCTAGTTAGATAATTATAAGGATTACAAAATTTAAATAAGTAATAAGGGAAGAGAAGATAAAAAAAAAAACATAAATATACCTATTTAAGAGGTTGTTTTCACAATTTCTTGTTAGAGATGACTAATTCTATAATATATTTTCGCGAGTTTAAGATGTTTTATAATTTCAAAATTTAATTTCTTATTAAGATTCTTCACATTGAATTTTTCTATTTTCCTTTTTTCTTATTCAAATTTTATTAAAAGATATGAATGTTTTTGTTTATTGCAAACCATTGGGGCAGATAAAATTGAAACCAAACCATTAAATCTACCAGGTATATCTTTATAATCATTTTTTATTAGATTATTATTATTATTATTATTATTTTATTGCTGCTGCTGCTTTTGTTATTGTTATTATTTAAAAATTATTATCATCATCATCATCTTTATTATACATTATCATTATAAGCTCATTAGATTTAGTGGTATCTGAATTATTTTCTTCAGTAAAAATTAATTCTTATAGTGGATTTATATCAAGTCCTGAAGAAGAAAATAATCTCATTGTCGGTTATATGTTAAATTTGTTGGAAAAAAATGGTTTTAAACTATTTTGAGGTCCAATTTTGAGTGGGACCCACTTAATAGAATTAACGGGTCTTGGTGGATTTGCATTCTCCGTCGTGAGGAGATCGAAATCATATATTCATACGCTCAAAATGATATTCGAGTGAATGAGAAATTGATGCTCAAAATGTGCCTATTGGAATAGAATTTTGTTGGAAAGTTACTTTTAAATGTGGAGTCCCACATTGCTTAGGCATGAAAACTTGATGGATTTTATAAGGAATTGAACTTTTGGACTTGGGTAGCATTGTGAACCCAAGATGCTCTCTCACGCGCAGGAGGGGGGTGCAAATCACAGTCCCGATGGGTTAGGGGCCCAATGTGTGCGTTCGCACAACGTGAGCGACGCAAATGCCGGTTCGTCGAGCTTGCCCTTTCGCGGGCTTTGTTTTGGAATTTTTTTTTTCTCTCCAACATAATTTCGGATTTTTCCAGAATATGAACAAGCTTTGTCTTTCCATCTTCTGGAAATTGTTCATATTCCAATAATTAATGGGCAGCACTAAATCCGAATTTAAAACCTCATGAATTTGATTTTGTAACACCCAATCCTTGAGCCTATAAAAGGAGGCTTCCGCAAGATTGAAAAAAAATACTTGAACACACAAAATCCCACAGCACATTAGCTCTTCTTCTTTCTTGCTCTCGGTTTTCTCTTCTTGTAGTGGTCGGATTTTTGAGCTTTGGTGATAGAGGGAAGGCTTTGGTTTCAAGTTCGCCGGAAGCGGTTTTCGATCGTGCTAGACTTTAGCCAACAAAATGGCTTCCCCCCGCATGTTCTGTGGCAAATCAGAACTTAACAACATTGCATTCATCATATCTTTTAAGGTACGATTTTTCCGTTCAGCCACACCATTTGACTGAGGAGAATAAGGTGGCGTGACCTCATGAATAATACCATGTTGTGCACAAAAATTCACCAAATGGTTCTACATATTCACCACCACGGTCACTTCTTACATTTTAATTTTCTTATTAAGTTGGTTCTCAACTTCTTGCTTATAAAGAATAAATTTTTCTATAGCCTCATCTTTGCTTTTAAGCAAATACACATAGCAATATTTTGTGCTATCATCGATGAAAGTGATAAAATACTTGTTACCACCTCTTGTTTGAACAAACTTTAAGTCACAAACATCGCTATGAATTAATTCAAGTGGTTCATTATTCCTTTCAATTGTTTGAAATGATGATCTTATTTGTTTTGCCTCAACACAAGTTTCACACTTATGTTTTGAATCAATTTCAAAAGCGGATATGTGATCTAAGTTAATTAATCTACGCAATGTATCAAAATTAACAAGTCTATCATGCCATAAATTAGAAGACTCAAGCATATAAGCAGAAGACTTTTTATTTTTATTGATGGATTTAGGCTTAACAGCCATTATATTCATTTTCCACATTCCATCCTTCACATAACCCCTTCCCACATACATTCCATATTTGGACAAAATAATTTTCTTGGCCTCAAAAATCATCTTGAAGCCATGCAAGCTCATCATTGTTCCAGAAATCAGATTCTTCCGGATATCAGGCACATACAGCACGTTGTGTAGCTTCACTTTCTTTCCGGACGTCATCTTCAGGAATACAGTCCCTTGACCCTTGATCTTAGAAGTTACAGAATTGCCCATATACAGCTTCTCCCCAGTTTCCAAAGGAACTAGATCAGCAAAAGCAACCCTATCTACACAGATATGACGAGTAGCACCAGTATCTAGCCACCACTCCTTTGGGTTGGAGTCCATCATGTTGACTTCCGAGACCACACCCGAAAGGCTGATTTCATATACCTTTTGGGTGATAGGGTCCACCATATTAGCCTATTTCTTCTTGTTTCTTTTCGACAGTCAACAATCAGCCGACTTATGACCCATTTTGTCACAATTGAAACACTTTCCTTGGAATTTCTGCTTCTTAGAAACACCATCTTTAGGTCCCAATTTGGACCCCGTCTTGTTGAACTTTTTGTTCTTCGAGCTTTGACCATGTTCCACTACATTAGCTTTAGCGGAATTGACAACAACATTGTTGGAGAGCTTTTTCTCCGAGCCTCTATTATCCTCTTCAATGTGAAGTCTCACAATGAGGTTTTCCACATTTATTTCCTTTCTCTTGTGCTTCAAATAGTTCTTGAAGTCTTTCCACGCAGGGGGTAACTTCTCTATAATTGCAGCTACCTGAAAAGACTCACTAATAACCATTCCTTCAGCATGAATTCCATGAATAATTAATTGTAGCTCTTGAACTTGACTGATGACGGTATTGGAATCCACCATCTTAAAGTTCATGAACTGTCCCACCAAGAACTTTTTAGCACCTGCATCTTCAGACTTGTACTTACGATCTAAGGACTCCCACAGTTCCTTGGCCGATCCCTTCATGCTATACACACTATAGAGTGAATCAGACAAGCCATTCAGAATATAATTCCGACACATGAAATCAGAATGCTTCCAAGCATCAAAAGCATGCACCACTTGGGCTCTACCTCATCCTCTCTAATATTAGGAGGATCCTCTTTTAGGAATCTCGCAAGATTCAGAGTAATCAGATAAAACAACATTTTTGTTGCCACGTCTTAAAATTCAGTCTGGTGAATTTATCCGGTTTCTTATTGTGATTAACAGGAACCGAGACTGCCAAAGGCTGTGTTGAAGACGAGGCTACCCGAGGTGATGGCACCGGTGTCACAGATGGATTCTCAGTTGGCACGATGTTCATGTTTTCAGCCATTTCTGAAAACAAACTAAATATTAGAACCAAGCTAATCACCAATATAGCAAATAAATACTATAACACCAAGGCAATTAAAGAAAGCTATATATAGCTAATTAACATAATACATATATGTTATATATCAGAATTTGAACTAAACAAAAAAACGTTTTCTATAAATGTAACATAATTTATAAAACCAAAACTAATATTATATAAAACAAGCATTACTATATAATATTATTGTTATTTATAACTATAAACAGAAACTACAAACCGTTGGCAACTCCATGTTTTCCAACCGATTGAACTAACATACATACACACACATATATATATATATATAATCTGGAAAAACCAAAACCGTCAGCAACACTTTGGTTTCCAAATAATTAGATTAAGCAAAATATGTATGAATAATGCCAACTGCAAGAAAACGTTAGCAATTCTTTGTTTCAAAAATTATTGAACAACAACAGCAACAACAAAAATATATAAACAATTCCGTCCGAGTCCGAACAACTTATCCGTCGTCTATGATATGAATCTGTTTTAAGAACAATGATGAGCTTGCATGGCTTCAAGATGGTTTTTGAGACTCAGAAAGTTATTTTGTCCAAATATGAAATGTATGTGGGAAGGGGTTATGTGAAGGATGAAATGTGAAAAATGAATGTAATGGCTGTTAAGCCTAAATCCATCAATAAAAATAAAAAGTCATCCGCTAATATGCTTGAGTCTTCTAACTTATGGCATAGTAGACTAGGACATGTTAATTTTGATACATTGCGTAGATTAATTAACTTAGATCACATACCTGTTTTTGAAATTGATTCAAAACATAAGTGTGAAACTTGTGTTGAGGCAAAACAAACAAGATTATTATTTTAAACAATTGAAATGAATAATGAACCACTTGAATTAATTCATAGCGATGTTTTTGACTTAAAGTTTGTTCAAACAAGAGGTGGTAACAAGTATTTTATCACTTTCATCGATGATAGCACAAAATATTGCTATGTGTATTTGCTTAAAAGCAAAGATGAGGCTATAGAGAAATTTGTTCTTTATAAGCAAGAAGTTGATAACCAACTTAATAAGAAAATTAAGATGGTAAGAAGTGATCGTGGTGGTGAATATGTAGAACCATTTGGTGAATTTTGTGCACAACATGGTATTATTCATGAGGTCACGCCACCTTATTCTCCTTAGTCAAATGGTGTGGCTGAACAGAAAAATCGTACCTTAAAAGATATGATGAATGCAATGTTGTTAAGTTCTGGTTTGCCACATAACATGTGGGGGGGAAGCCATTTTGTTGACTAACTATCTTTTAAATAAGATTCCCCGGAAGAAAGAGGACAAAACCCCATATGAATTATGGAAATGAAGGAAGCCTTCCTACAAATACTTGAGAGTATGAGGATGTCTTACTAAAGTGTTGGTACCTGGGCCAAAGAAGATGATAATAGATCCTAAAATGGTTGATTGCATCTTCATTAGCTATGCCCACAACAGTAGTGCATATCGGTTCCTCGTGCATGAATCTAAAAACTCTGACATACACAAGAACACGATAATGAAATCTAGGAACGCATCGTTCTTCGAACATGTATTTCCTTGTAATTCCAAAGAAGATGATCCAAGTTCGTCTAAACGAACGTATGAGACTATTGAAGAGAATAGTTAGGACCAAGAGGAAAATTATGAAACTGAAAAAGAGGAAGAAGAGCCTAGACGAAGCAAAAGGGCAAGGACAGAAAAATCGTTTGGACCAGATTTTCTGACCTATATGCTAGAGGCTGAACCTCAAACGTATAAAGAAGCTATAAGCTTAACTGAGAGTCCTTTATGGAAAGAAGCCATAAAGAGTGAAATTGATTCTATCTTGCAAAATCATACTTGGGAGTTAGTGGATCTTCCTCCAGGAAGTAAACCATAAGGCTCTAAGTGGATTTTCAAATGGAAAATGAAGGCAGATGGAACAATTAATAAGTATAAGGCCAGACTTGTAATAAAATGATATAAACAACGAGAAGGCCTTGATTACTTTGACACATATTCTCCCGTGACAAGAATAACCTCTATAAGATTGATTTTGACGATTGCCGCACTGCGGAATCTTGAAGTCCATCAAATGGACGTAAAGACAACTTTTCTTAATGGAGATCTTAAAGAAGAAATTTATATGGAACAACCCGAGGGTTGTATAGCTCCAGGACAAGAAAAGAAAGTCTGCAAACTTGTGAAGTCCTTGTATGGACTTAAGCAAGCCCCAAAACAATGGCACGAGAAATTTGACAGTGTCATGATGACAAATGGGTTCAAAATCAATGAGTGTGACAAGTGTGTTAATGTCAAGAATACAAAAGACAGATATGTCATCCTCTGTCTATATATAGATGACATGCTAATCACAGGTAGCAGTGATCGGATAATCAAATCTACCAAGGATATGTTGAATTCAAGATTTGACATGAAAGACATGGGACCGATTGATGTAATATTGGGAATTAAAATCATAAGGTATCCTAATGGTCTTATATTGACTCAGTCACACTATATAGACAAGATACTTGATAAATTCAATAAAGATGATTCTGGTGTGGCCAGAATTCCAATTGATTTAAATCAACATATGTCCAAGAATACATGATAGAGTATATCTCAAGTGGAGTATGCTAGAGTGATAAGAAGTCTAATGTACTTAATGAGTTGTACAAGACCAGACATTGCTTTCACTGTGAGTTATTTGACCAGGTTCACGAGTAATCCAGGGGCTAACCACTGGAAAGTAATTGTTAGAGTACTCAGGTACTTACGATATATACGTGACTATGGGCTGCATTATACTAAATTTACTGCTGTTCTAGAAGGATATTCAGATGCGAGCTGGATATATGATATAAAGGATTCTAAGGCCACCAGTGGATATGTGTTCACTTTGGGAGGTGCAGCAGTATCATGGAAATCTTCTAAGAAGACAGTAATAACCAGATCCACGATGGAATCTGAGTTTGTTGCTTTAGATAGAAGCGGCGAAGAGGCTGAATGGCTACGACAGTTCTTAGAAGATATTTCAAAATTGCCGAAACGTGTGCCTGCAATATGTATACAATGTGATAGTCAATCTGCTATTGGCAGGGCACATAATGTCATGTATAACGGTAAGTCAAGACACATTCGTCATCGACACAATACCGTTAGACAATTAATCTCAACTGGAATCATAACAATTAACTATGTAAAGTCAAAAAAAAAAAAAAAATATTGCGGATCCGTTAACCAAAGGGTTGAATAGAGATCTAGTTGAGAAATCATCAAGGAGAATGAGACTTAAGCCCACGATATAATAGGTCTAAATAGTGGAAACCCAACCTAGTTAATTGGAGATCCCAAAATCTAGGTTCAATGGGATAACTAAACTATATAGAACGAGTAGGATCACTGTGGGGGTTACCTCCAGCTCATTCCTGTGATGAAAACAGTGATACCCATACGAGATAGGTTGAGCTATGCTTTTAATGATTCTTAAGCGTCGGAAATCCGAGCGGAGTAATGCATGATACTCTTGATTAAGAAATCACCTATGTGAGAGAGAAGTGGGGCCGCTTCAAAGAAGAATTGCTAGGGCTCAATTCTTTAAAACTCTTGCAGAACCAGGATGATGTCCACGGTCAAAATGGACATAACCATGAGAACTGAAACTATGTCAAGAAAATATCTGTGTGAGGTATACTATCGTTTACACAAACGGCAGAACAGTTCAAGGACAACGCGTCTACTGATCAGCCAGTAAAGTAAGTATATTTTCACAATGGAAGGTTCAAGGGTTAACACCTACCTATCCTATGCAAATGTTAACCGTAGAACTCTATCACCATGTCGTGTCTTTTGTTTTCCCTCGTCGTTGGTCAATTTTCATTCATGTGGGGGATTGTTGGAAAAAAAAAAAGGTTTTAAACCATTTTTAGGAACCATTTTGAGGTCCAAATTTCAGTGGAACCCACTTAATAGAATTAACGGGTCTTGATGGATTTGCATTCTCCGTCGCGAGGAGATCGAAGTCATATATTCATATGCTCAAAATGGTATTCGGGTGAATGAGAAATTGATGCTCAAAGTGTGCCCATTGGAATAGAATTTTGTTGGAAATTTGCTTGTAAATGTAGAGTCCCCATTGCTTAGGCATGAAAACTTGATGGACTTTATAAGAATTTACACTTTTGGACTTGGGTAACATTGTGAACCCAAGATGCTCTCTCACGCGCAGGGGGGGGTGCAAATCACAGCCCCGGTGGGTTATGGGCCCAATTTGTGAGCTCGCACGACGTGAGCAACGCAAATGCCGGTTCGTCGAGCTTGCTCTTTCGTGGGCTTTGTTTTGGAATTTTTTTTTTCTCTCCAACATAATTTCGGATTTTTCCAGAATATGAACAAGCTTTGTCTTTCCATCTTCTGGAAATTGTTCATATTCCAATAATTAATGGGCAGCACTAAATCCGAATTTAAAACCTCATGAATTTGGTTTTGTAACACCCAATCCTTGAGCCTATAAAAGGAGGCTTCCGCAAGATTTAAAAAAATACTTGAACACACAAAATCCCACAGCACACTAGCTCTTCTTCTTTCTTGCTCTCGGTTTTCTCTTCTTGTAGTGGTCAGATTTTTGAGTTTTGGTGATAGAGAGAAGGCTTTGGTTTCAAGTTCGTCGGAAGCGGTTTTCGATCGTGCTAGACTATCGTTGTTTGTCGTTGTATCCTGGGAGACAGACATCCGTTGAAGTCTCGTGCACTTACCGGAGGGGACGAATCTATTTTAAGGAAAGCGTGTCTCACGTGCTTCGACGATCTTAGATTGTGTTGTTTCTTTCGTGTTAAGGTTGAGTTTCGGTGTAATCAATTTCGTTATATTTTATTCACTTGTTCGTTGTTTATGCTATCTATATTTTTCTAACAAAATTTTGGACAAAAAATGATAGAACGAACTGTAGTAGAATTATCACAAAGGTCGAGAATTCCCTTTAAAGCGGGTTGCTGCCATTGTTGACAGAGAAGTTAAAGATTTTATGAAAATGGGTTACAAATTAGTTGCTATTTTTTGCAAAATTTTTGATAATGTGATTTGGGGAAAATGGAAGGAAGCTCAAATAAATTAAGGTGGATTTTGGTGGAATAGTATGAACGATATTTGAGTTTTTCTACCGACGCTAGTCCAAGTATAAGTTGTTTTGTGTGGTCAAGTAATGATATTTGCAAGATGGCCTAGTGAAGAAGTACTACGAATTGTTGGTTGGCATATTATAATCCGAGTTTTCACGTGTCCAATCATAGATTATGGCTCTTTTGACATTCGTTTGGTAATAACTTGCGAAATTTTTAAGGATAATTTATTAGTCCTTGAATGTTGATGATAAATGCCAGTTAGTTTATTATATATATTGTAATAAGGTCAAGTGGATTCTGATCCAATCAATCTTACATATATTAGACGTGACTTTTTTTTCTTTTTCTTTTTCTTTTTTTTTTTTCTACCCTAAAAGCTTTATGTGTGTCTATATAGACATATTTTCATTGTGGTCTCAAGTTTTTGTTTTTTCTGGGACAATTTGGAGAGAGAGAAACAGATATATTCATGGCACCCCTAAGAGAACACCTTCTCTCCTAGTTGCCTGGTCCATCGATTTATCTTGCTGACTGTTATAAGAAGCACAAAAAGGGCTCTGACTCGGCCAAATGAGCAGTCCCAACATCAAGTTGCAAAGTGGACTCCTCCTGATCGGTAATTTTATGTTAGTAGCTCAATGTGGATGCGTCCGTCTCTTTTTCAAAGATGATTATGGAGGTTGATGCTGTATTGTTATTATTCGAGATTTTGAGGGTTTTGTAATGACTGCTCTTGTTTAGAAGCTTTGATGAAGTCTTCTCTTTTTATGAACAGAACAAAAGCTAAAACCCTCTTCGTCAATATTTTATGAATTTGTGACGTTGATCTAAATTCCCAGTTCGTTAAGTCAAATGTATTGGTAATGTATTGGTATTGATCTTAGTTCAGTTCGGTAGAACGTGGGTCTCCAAAACCCGATGTTGTAGGTTCAAATCCTACAGAGCGTGATTAGATTCTTGTTATTTATTAGGTCGAAAATAAGACTGAAATAATTGAACAGCAATCTGAATTTGACCTCCTGTAGATTAAAGAAAGTAGGAGGTCAATCAAAAGAAAAGTGCTTTTTTTTTTTCATTTTAATTTTTGTTTTTTTTTAAAAGTCAATAAAAGTTAGAGTAAATTGTTAGATTGGTGTCTGAACTTTTAACTTTGTACAACTTTGATCCATGAATTTTTTTTCGTAGTTGAAATGCCCCTAAACTTTTGAAATATTGCTACAATAGTCATTTACATTAATTTTTAGATAAAATCCATTAGTTAACATTACTTTTTGATCAAATTACTAACGAATTTCGTTTAAAAATTAACAAAAATGACTATTGTAATAACACTTTATAATTTAGAAGTATATCTTTTCGTAATTAAAACGATCATAAACTATTAAAAACATTATTACAATAGTATTTTTTATTATTATTTTTTGATAGAATTCAAATTTAGCATCAATTTTTGACTAAATTAGTAATAAATTATTAACAGGTTAGCTTTGTTAAAAGGTACTTTAAAAGCGCCAAACAAAAATGGTCGATTCCGATTTACCAAAATCAGAAGAATCAAGAAAACCGTGTTGACTATAGCTGGAAAGAATTAAAAAGAAATAAAATAAGAAAAAAAAAATGCAATTATATAAAGTGAATATTGACTGCCACTTATAATCTGGAAATAATCCTTTGCATCTCCACGTGACTTCTCTTGCCCCCTTCTCCATAGTATCTAAGCCCTTTCTCTCTCTCTAACATTCGATCACTCTCCAAATCAATCGCCCTCTAAATTCTGATCTCGATCTATTGCAGGTAAGGACGGACCGAAGAGTTTTCTTGTGTCGGTTAATTCTGGTTTCAATGCTCGTTAATTCCTTTTGAAGATCTATTTTCTGATCTAATTTCTTTTCAGCAACTGATCTTAGATCTTCAACTTGTTAGATTCCGATGATTAGCTGAGTAATCCGATGATTTGCAATAGCTGTTCAATGTGGAATTCTAGCTGATTTTCTGTTTTTTCTTAATTGGATTAAAGTCTTTGGTGAAGTTTGCTGTGTAGCATTAGTAAATTATTTTCTGTAAAGCCAAGCACGATTTGTTCTCTAGATGAATGTGTTGGTATTGTGGGTTTGAACCAAGATTCGGGATTTTGAGAATCTAAAATTTTTCTTTTGTGTGTTATATTGAATTCAACGAAGTCCTACAAAATAATAATAATAATAATAATAATGCAGCTTTTATAAGGTTGAGAAGTAAGAGAAACAACAGAACTGGGAGAATGTACTGTTTTGATATTAGAATATAAAAATACTAGGAAAAAAAAAAAAGTAAGAGCTAAAGGATTTTCTGTTTCCAATCTGGGAATGTTGAACATAGGGAAAATCTCAAAATTCTCCTTGGTTCCAAGTGAAATGTGATGTTCAACCTTGCAATCTCGGGAACTACAGACGTATCCATTGGCAATACCTTTAGAATCTCTCCCCTCTGACATTGTTTAGTTGACTTAATGTCGTAAAATTTGATAAAATCTGTTTTTAATCTTTACTAATCTTGCACGGAACTATCCCGATCTTATCTGAAGGCAACCCTCATATCTGATTTTGATTGAATATGATACTGGGGTGGAACTAGCTTCTGAAGAATTCGGCAACTAGAGAGTACTTTTGTGATTCTTGAGCGAGAATGCAAGGTTAAACATAGTGTTTACTTGAATGAATCCGAGAGACGATTTTTGTTATTTTCCCTTTCATATATGCCCGCCCATATGTTGGACCTGATCCGTTCTCTTCTTAATTTCGAATATTGGACAATGTTTTATCTTAATTTGTAAACTTTATTCCTGTATGCTCACATGTCGCTAGAAATCATTGTTGCATGTCACTTGTGGGGGTGGGCTACAAGTTGTTCTGGATTGTGCATTTTTTATGTTTATGTTTCTATTGTGATTCATTTGTTTAGTCCGATTGGGCCTTTGAACTGCTGGTCGTAGGTAGTTCCCTTTCCCTGGTGGAAGCGGAGTTTGTATCATTTCGCTTGTTTCATTAGAAGTTTAGCATTTATAGTGATCAATTATTGTGCTGTTACAGCTGCTTTTTACTTGGCTGGTGCAAGACATTATGTCAGGCGTAGAGGATACCAGTGAACAAACCATGCTGTCGCAAAAGGAAGAGGTATACATTCATTTTCAGATTTTGACTTCATTTACTGAGAGCCGTTTAATACTATTTTGGAAATACATGCCAAATTTAAATTGGTACTTTGGTAAGATAATAAATATTTCTGAAAATCTGCAGTTAACTCGAGTTCATTTTTGTTGTAGGAGGCAGCTGTAAAGAAAAAGTATGGTGGAATTTTGCCCAAAAAGCCACCACTCATTTCAAAGGTGATTTTGAGTTTTGACCTCAAAAAGTTAGAACAGATTAAATCTTGTTGCTTGGTTTAAGGCTTTGATTTGGTGTCAGGATCATGAACGTGCTTACTTTGATTCTGCTGATTGGGCACTTGGAAAGGTATCCTTTTTGTATCTCCTAAATCCATTTAGCTACTTGATTTTTGCAAAATTTAAGAAAGCTAATTTGCTCATTTTATTTTAATCAAAACAGCAAGGCGGCGACAAGCCAAAAGGACCACTTGAAGCCCTTAGGCCAAAATTGCAGGTATTTTCTTCCTGTCTTTCTTAATTTTGGGTTGAACGGCTCGACCTCTTCAAGATAGTTTCCTCAACTGGTAGTTTAATGCTTGCAACGCTTGATGGTTTTTTTCTTGCTTGAAGCAGCTCCCCAACTCTCCATCTAATGTTAGGAATTCCGTCATGCCATCTATTTTAAATTTTTTTTTTCCTCAGCAAAATGGGAACTAGATTATTTGTTACAGATTACGAACAGGACAAGAGTCTTGCTAGCTAGATTATGAACAGGCTCCAAACCAAATTACTTCAGGTTTCTGAAGTAATGAAGCTAACATCAAGTTAATGATTTCACTCGATCCAATCTGATGGTGCTGCATGAAATTTTATATTGTGATGTGAAACTGGAGTGTACTCAAGTTAGGCACACACCCGTCTTTCCTTCAGACAATTGCTACAGTAGAGTATATCAGTAATTATTTGATATTCGTATCTCAAATATGATGTCTTAACTAAACTTGAAAATGATAATTCTGAAATGATGTGAGCGACAGGTTCTTATTTACTAAGAAAGTCAAGATCGTGCCTAACTTATCGTGCAAAAAAGTTACAAAATGACAGTGGAAGCACTTTTCAAAATACTTTTGCTCAAAGCGCAAGGGATTCTTGAACACAAGTCATAAGCGGCATAGTGTCTTTAGAAATGAATAATTAATTCGTCTTCCTGACTAGAATAGAAAAATAAGTTAAAGATGTTGTGATTGGATTCTGTGGTTCCTGGTATGATGTTTAGCATGATGTTTTTCTATGTTTCAGCCGACACAACAGCAGACGAGATACCGGAAGTCTCCTTGTGCCCCGGCAGATGGCGAAGGTACCCTAGTTATTAGCAGTTCAAACTCAATTAAGCTGATGCTAAACCTTTTCCTTTCCTTGATCGAAAAATTACATTACTTATGCAATCTCAATTATTTTGACTTTTGTAGATGGAGGTGCTCCATCTGAAGATCCAACGGCTAATGAATGAGAAACTGGTTGGCAGATATTCGATTTAGGGCCATTGGCTGTTTTTCTGGTACCTTGCATGGATAATGAGTTATTTGATGTTGTTCACGATAATAAATTAATAGAGACGTTTCAATATTTGACTAATTTGAGATGCATATACCACTATTTCTGCATTTGAGATCTAGACTATTGTGAATCATTGCTACTATGTTCCAATATTTTTTATTTTTATCTTTATAATCTTTAGTGGAACATTATTGTCCATTTTAATGAAGAGCTATTGGGAAGAATATGAAGAGAAAAGAAGCGTTCTTTGATATTTTTTGCTGTTTTTATGACGTTCCTTGTGTTAAAAAACACGCGATATACCAGTTTTTATTTTTATTTTTATTTTTATTTTATTTTTATTATAATGCTAGTGTAAATTGAAAATGTTCAAGTACCATTGTCATTTTAGGAGGTGTTTGGTGTTGGAGTTTGAGTTAAGATTTTTAAGTTTCAATAGTAATTTTTGTTGACTTTTTCAGAAAAGACAAAATTTTTTTCAGAAAAAGATAAAAATTGAGTTGAAAAATTTGAGTTTGAGTGGGTGAACCAAACACCCCCTTAGTGAATATTGCCCAATAACAAAGACGTTCAATAGGCTTCTTTGTTAACTACCTAAAACTACTTGGATTTTGTTCTCTTTTTCTTTTGCCACTGAAATTGAATGGGTCCGTTTGGTGAGTTAAGTTTTTAAAGTTTAAATAGTAAATTTTGTTGACTTTTCAGAAAAGGTAAAAAAATTTTTAAAAAAAGATAAAAACTTTTTAAGAAAAATATATAAATTGAGATGAAAAAATACAGTTTAATTTGAGTTAAACTTGATCACTAAACAGATCCATATATGTCTTTTTAAGAAAATACAATTTAAGATCTTGGAGCCAATGGAGTTTCTTAAAAGTTGCCTGCCGCCTTGAAAAAAAGTAGACAAATGCTTATGCTAGACTGTAGTATCCCAGAGTTACATACGTAAAATTTATGCTCGTAAAAGTTTTGTTTTTCTACTTTCTCAAGTACTAGTATATTACCATTAGAAAAAAAAAAAAAAAAAAAAAAAAAGTACTAAGATAATTTCTCCGTACTTCAGAGATTTATAGCAAACGTAGTTACCATGTTCACCTCTCTAATATTGAGGTTGAAGTTCACATTCTCTCACTTCATTCAATGAAGAAGAGAAAAAAAAAAAAAAAAAAAAGCCGATGCTTACTCTTGCTACAGCCTACAGGGGACCAACGTGATTCAGTGGAGTTTAAAACGTTTTATCATAATTGAATTTCATTCGAATTTCAGAAAGTAAATTATATTATAAATTATATTATAATATATTATTTTATTTTAAATTTACGAATGAGAGGTTCGTATATTATATTTTATAATGAAATTATATATATAATTAGTGTTATTTTATATATGTAACTACATTTATTCTTATTTTATTAGAAATTCAGCATTGCTAAATTATAAGAAAAAAAAAATCCTGTAGAATTTGATAGTAAAAAAATCAAGTAATTTTTGTTTGAAAATGTAATTTATTTTTTAATCGAACTAAAAAGAAAAAAGGCCGAGCCGAATATTAGAGAGAGAACGCCGAGCACGACCCCCAGCGAAAATAAAAATAAAAACTCTCCTCCCGCTTCCCGCACGCTCGCCGTCGTACAATCGCACGTTCACCATTTCAAAACTTCGCCGTTCTCTCTTTCTCTCTCTCTCTCTCTCTTCTCGCTCTCTCTCTCTCTCTCTCTCTCTCTCTTCTTTTGACGCGCGCGCACACATACATGCATGCACCGTCCGTCACGCCACACTTCCCGGCTGGCACACCCTCTTTAACCATCTCCCCGCCGTCACCGGCCACCGACACACGCTAAACAACCTCCACCCGATTCTAGCCCCTGGCCTTGCCCCCCCTCCCAAACCCAACCCTCACCACCGCCGTCATGGACTCCGACACCGGAACTCCTTCTCCGGCGACGGCGCCGCAAGCCAGACCGACGCCGTTTTCCGGCCGAGAGGATTGCTGGAGCGCCGATGCCACCTTCACCCTCATCGACTCCTGGGGCGAGCGATACCTGGAGCTCAAGCGCGGCAACCTCCGCCAAAAGCACTGGCAGGAGGTCGCCGAGGCCGTCAACTCCGAGCACAGCGACGGCCCCAAGTCCCGCCGGACGGACATCCAGTGCAAGAATCGCATCGACACGCTCAAGAAGAAGTACAAGATCGAGAAGGCTAGGGTTTCCGATTCCGACGGAAACTACGTCAGCCCCTGGCCCTTCTTCGTTCGCCTCGACGCCCTGATCGGCGCGACCTTCCCCATCGCGAAGAAGCTCTCCCCGTCGCCGGCTCCGGCCTTCGAATGTTTCCGTAACCCGTCGCCGCCGGCAAGGGCGTGGTACTCGCCGGTGCCGGTCGGTCCCCGATCTGCTACTCAGAAGCGTCCGGCGCCGGCGCCGGCGCCGGTTTCCGTCGATTACGGCGGATCGGGAAGGAACTTCTCCGCGTTTGCTGCGGCGGCTGTGGCGGCACTGGAGGAGGAGGAATCCGATCGGTCGGCGTCGAGGTCAAGCACAAGGAGCCGGAGAAGGAAGAAGGAGAGAGATCGAGCGCCGACATACAGGGAATTGGCGAAGGCGATAGAGAGGTTCGGGGAGATATATCAGAGAGTGGAGGCGGCGAAGCAGAGGCAGATGGTGGAGTTGGAGAAGCAGAGGATGCAGTTCGCCAAGGATTTGGAGTTTCAAATTATGCAGCTTTTCATGGAAACCCAGGCTCAGCTTCATAAGGTCAAGCGCGCCAAGCGATCTTCCGGCGCCGGTGAGCCTCTTCTTCTTCTTCTCTGTTATCTTACTCTCAAGTTTGTGTTCCATTTCCTGTTTTCTGCAATTTGACTTGGAATTGTGTTTGTTAATTTGTCTTTTGTCTGAAACTGCTTTGCATTTAGCTTGTGTCATGTTTGGCAATAACCTGCTCATGTGATACTTAAGACTGTTAGTTAGGAATGTTTTTAAGGTAAATTCAAGTACCGATAATTGTTCCATCCGAAAGGAGCACAGTTCACAAGCCACAAAACAACTGGTTTAAAAAATAAAAATAAAAATAATTAAAAAAAAAAAAGCAGCTAAATTGACCAGACTTACAGGAAGCTACAGCTCTTGAATCTTTACGCTATCTGTATTTGCAAACATAGACACAAAAGTAGTAAAATGGTTTATCAGAATGTAATGGTGGGTTTTGAAATTCTAGCCAATTAATCTGACAGTGTTTTTGCTCTTAAAATCTGATGGTATGCTCAGAGGTTGGTCGCGATGATGATTTTTGTGAAGGTTTACCTTTCAGTAAGTAGAAATTTTGCTGCATCATTCCCTTGTTCTGTTAGACGGTCAGTTTCTCTTGGTTGTTGATATTATGTCACAGCACCTATCACTAAGGCTTTATTTGAGACGTGGATAGTCGGCATCCACTAGTCAGGTCCGTCACAATTGTTAGGATGAGACTGGGATGACACGATTTAAGTTGGGAATTATCCTCTTCGTGGGATGGTAGTTTTTTTTTTTTTTTTTTTGTCGTGGATGAGTGAAGTTTTCATATGATTCTAGGAAAAAGGCGATCATGTCATGATTAATTGACTTTAATGCTTGTATAAAGTGTACAGATTTCTCTCAGTTGTCTTCCTCTATTGTTCTTTAGTTTGGAAACTTTTTCTTTGGCTGAAGAAGAAATCATGTTGTGGTGTTGTAGGCTTCTGGCCTATTTGTTGAACATGGTGAATCTTCTTCCACGACCATCTACTTTGTCCAAAACTTGCCACTTAGTAATTGCTCCCACTTTTTAATGTAACGTTCAACCATAGGCAGGCTTAAACGCTAGTCAGCAAAGTGTTGTCGTTTTACCTACTACTCATCTGTTCTTTCTAATTTTAGTCCATTCTTGTTTAATAATAGTCAGCACTTCGCTTGCCCCTTCGCGAACACGATATTATGATTTTCTTGACTTATGGCTTTGTTTTTTACAGTCAATTTTAGATTATCAATTTTCGGTGGCAAAAAGAAAGGAATTCTTTTGTAATCTGGCATGTTAAATAAGATTTTAGGTTGTCCTTATTGGTGCCTTGCCAAATCACACCCTACCTGAGGAAGTAACATTATGGATGTTGCTGAACTTCAAAACGTTTTTGTTCGATGCTGGTAAGGCAAAGATAAAATGGACAAAAGCTTATGTGACAAGATGTGATGGATTACATTTTGATGACTTGAGTTATTTATAATTTCATAGCGAAAGATATAAATTATTTCACAATTCACATTGAAGTTTTCGATGAAGCTTTTTTCTTCCTGCCACATACAAGTCATAAAAAAACTTCTGTTAGGTAGTGAATCATGAAAATGGATCAGGTGTGGATAGATCTAGAGTATGTATGTAGGACTAGTTTGTACTGTTAGTGAAGTTTGAATTATGTACTGTTAGTGTCCTCTCTTTTATTTCCCCCTCAGAATGGTGGTGTTTGTCAGTATTGCAGTCTGTTTTCTTTATTGTCTTAATAGATGGGATGTTATGTGGTAGTAATGTTAGTACACTTAAAAACTGAAGTCATCTTACCATCTAATATCTCTTGTTTACTTTGAGTATACTGTTTTCTTATGGTCCTGTGGACTTCGTTCGAAAAGAAAGAAGTCTTAAATCTAAGAAATTAATTTGTTGTCCACTCTAATTTTCGTCCTTTCCATTTTGGTGTTTGTATATGTAACCATCTTGTGCGATTGCACATCTGTTCATTAACCACTAATTACATTCTGTGTCTACCGGGTTAGAGTGTCCCCAACAAAAAATTCCGAGTCTTGGTTACAAATTTCTGTGAGATTTTGAGTTCTCAACTTAATACCATCCTAGGCCCGCGAGAGCATTTTAAAGTATAGCTAGAAGAATATTATATCAGCTTCCTTGTTGATATTACATGGATATGTATGTTGACCTTTTGATACCTTATTCCAAGGAATTAACATTGAAGGATTTTACTGATCTTACGCGACTTTTAAATGTCAGATACCCTTTTCATATATCAGTTAATGTTACGACAAGAACAAATACAATTTCTTCAAGTGTTATTCGATAATGAAATGTTGAAGTTGGTCTAGAAAACTTGTCAAGTCACATGAATTCTTGTATTCATTAGAAAAATGAAACCTTGCCTTACCTGGTGTTTGAGTGTTGAGTGTTGACCATTGGATTTTTGTGGAACAGACGGTTACTCTTGAGCTTCATGGTTGGGTGAATCGTCATTGTTGGGGCTGCTTCTCTTGAAATGGTTACAGTAAGTTTAAGTTGAGAACTGCATCCGGTTTCAGTTTATTTTGGGGTGAAGCACTATGCTGAGGACTTTGAAAGTGGTCAGACTAATTATGGTAATACCTTTCTGTGAATTATTTTCCTTACTTTTTTTTTCCCTTTTTTTTTTTCCTTTTAGGGAGCACCAAAAAGATGTAACTATGTTTATTTCTTTTAAGCTTTCCATATTTTACCTATTTGTCCTTTTTATCATCGTTTCCTTTCCTAGCTTTTTTTCTGTTTTAGAAAGGTTGTTTAGTTTAATTTAGTATACAAATCTTCAAAACCAGCTTAGAAAAGTCTCTAGCATCGAGGGTATGTCTAAATGAACTTTTTTTTTTTTTTTTGTCACATGTTCATCTTCATGATAGCTGTACTCGTTAACTTAATTCCTTTTTTTTTTTTTTTTTTTTTTCTTTCTATCTCCTCTTACTTGATTATTGATGAGCATTTGTGCGTTTACTCAGGCTCATGTTATTTAGTAACAAACGAGGGCATATACGTATATACACACACAAACATAAAATAGATGGGCATTCTGTAAGGTATCTCTGTTAATAATGTACATTTCTAAATGTTAGCTCCAGTTATAATTAATAAAAGCTGATACTGATCTGACATTTAAAACAAAGCTTCAAATAGGGCTAAAGGGATCTGAGCGACTGTATATCCACTATTACCATAAGTGTGCGCGCGTATATATAACATGTATTATGTAGTAGATGATCCTTCACAAACAACATTATACTATATATATAATGTTGTTTGTGAAGGATCATCTACTACATAGTACATGTTAATCGCCGGCCATAAAAAGTGTTGTTCATAACGATCGCTCGGTACCCGTTCAAATAGACTGCTAATATGCTGTAGACCTCTCCAATACAATATTATTGTTATTGTTTTGTTCGAATATTAATTTTAAACTGAAAAAAAAAAAAAGGCGGGGGAACACAATTGGATAAACGTCTGGATCAACACCATAAAAGACGAATATGAAATAGCATTGAAACATTTACTACGGATGGTGATTGGTGAATGCAACACCCAACA
Organism: Ficus carica; assembly: GCA_009761775.1. Classification (NCBI taxonomy): domain Eukaryota; kingdom Viridiplantae; phylum Streptophyta; class Magnoliopsida; order Rosales; family Moraceae; genus Ficus; species Ficus carica. The sequence continues at coordinate 15,652,887 of CM019743.1, forward strand.
TTTTTATTTTGATTTGATTTTTCAGCGGCAGGCAGCGATTCAAGCAGTGCCCTCGTAATTAAGGCTTCGGGACGTTGACACGACTCTTTCATTTTTATTTAAATCTAGTTGGACTTGGATAGCGCACTCTAGTATTTACTTTAACCCTCTCTTTAATTAACTAGATTAACTGCCACTGATGATTACCGCCGTGGGCTCCTTACTAGGAGCTTCAAAAAAGAAGCAAACTATTACTTTACTGTAAGACATCTTTACCTACAAAATTCCATCTTTACTTCATTCCCCCCCTTCAGAATTATGCATTAATCACTTGATGCCCTTATTTCCCAAAATTCCACCTTTTTTTCCCCCCCTTCCCTTTTGAATTCGACTAATCACTTGGCACCTTTTATTTCCAAAATTCCATGAACTTGTTTTTCCTTCTTCCTTTTTTTTTTTTTTTTTTTTTTTTTTTTTTTTTTGAAATTACAATCACTATGCATAATCAAAATCTAAATGTAATTTTGACTCCACTAAGAAAGTAAATAGTTCAAATTTTCCCATCCCAAATTCAAAAAAAAAAAAAAAAAAAAAAAAAAAAAAAAAAAAAAAGGAAAACCAGCCATAAAATGATGCTGCCCATTTTTCATTCCTAAACTTTATATAATAAGCACTAACATCCTTCCATCTCTGTACAAAGTGTAAAACAGATGCCAAAAAACTCGTACCTCCTCCAAAATTTTTGCTTCACTCATTCAATTTCTAGTCATACAGAAGAGGTTGCTGCGAGTTTCAGAGTTTCCTCAACTTTGCTTCCGTCTCTCGATTATCGTCTTAATTAATTAACAAGGAACATCTCCATCCTTCACATAGATGATAAATGAAACAATGAATAAATTCTCAAGAAAAAGTTCGATATGAATAACTAGATTCCCTGGATAGGGAGTCCACAAGCCTAGTCCTCCCCTGCTCCCCTCCCATTGCCCTTACCCCTGCTAGCTTGGACCCAATACTTGTCTTTTTTCGAAATCTTAGAATTCCCCTATAGCAGTTAAGCTGATCCCAACTAGTTACCCACTCTACTCGAGAAGAATGTTCCCCATGTGTGGATGCAACACAAACTGGGGAGTATACTCGCAATTCAGAAACATAAAGAACTCAAACAAACCTTTTGACCTGTACACAACATAATCAAAATTCGGTCTCTCGTAGGGAAGTGGTTGACCTCATTGAACCACAAACAGCTATATAGATTACTCATTGCAGTATGTTCCCGTATGATATGGCGCCTTCTGCACATCTGCATTTCTTTGAATTCCCGTCGATTCCATGAAAATGAAGCCACACAAATTGCAGAACTCAAAACGCAATTTCCAGATCCTTGTCTTACCACCAACGGTTTGAAGGCTGATGGGGATCATCGTACACATAAAAAATGCCAGATGCAACCACAAATCTGCATTTATTCACATATTTTGACATCTGCAGCAGACATTTCTGCATCCCCATCTTTAACAAATCCACAATGGACTTAAGGGAAAACACAAAGTAAACACCAATCAGCCAATTCATTGAGAAACACAAGAGCAATGTCCAATGAATAAAGGAAATACCATTCTCTTTAGAATCCTAAAACGATAATTAAAGCACCAACTGATGCAACAGGGAAAAAAAAAGGGTTAAAATTTGTGACAACAATCTTACTTTCATTGCTGGCTTTAGCCTGAAGCTCTCCTCTCTTTGCTTCCAGCTTTTATGTCCACCAAACAGTGCAGTACCCTGAGATCCATTCCTAGAAATCTCATCTTCCATGACATAAGATAATTTTTGGCAATTTTGTTGGGAGTTTTTCCCTCCAGAATAAATATTTTCTCGGGGTCATCCATGACGGGAATTGGACAGCCTATCATAACCCACCATCTGTTACTTACAGTAGCTAGAACGAGAGATTTGGACACAATAGTCATGTTCTTATGGTGTTGCAGTGGTGGTTTCGGAACAAGCCCTATTGTGCTCCAGTCCGCATTGTGAAAACTTTGCTATCTTTGTTACAAATAGCTGCAAAGTAAATTACAAAATATGTTTCAAATCATTGAGCACAAAACACAAGGAAACTAAATTTGAAAAATGAACCTATGACCTTTCAGGCCTAAGATCCAACACGAGCTAGTCACTTAAGCATCATCACCATTGTAAAACTCTTCAACACTTGTCAACAACTAATGGAAGGAGGAAGGTTGAAGATTGAGGATTATGTATTTCAATCAGGTCATAATACAATCTCTAAATCCGAGTGAGGGTGTGGATGTCATCTATTCTACTTACCAATAACTTGAAAAAGAGTAACATTAATTTCTTGTTATAACTTTCGAAAATCATTGTTCCTGAAAATAAGTGTCATGTCATGTTACACCCTTTACTTCTACAGGTTACATGTAAGACGGGTTCTTCGCAAAGGAATTAGACCTTTGCCTACAAAGTTGCACAAAAAAGAATTTCGTAACAGTATAAACATTCAAGAACAAGATACCTGAGAGGAATGAGACAGAAGATTGGCAGGACCGTAAATGAAACGAAGATGCAAACAGAATTAGTAAACATCCACAATATTCTCCCAACAAGAAACAACCTAATAAAGCCCTTCTTCGAAATAAACTTTTGGGGATAATAATCTTGATGCAACTTTGCCGGAGAGAAGAACCCCCCCTACAACATCTGCCACCACCATTATCATCAACACATTAGCTAGTTTAATCACATTTCTTGTGACAAATAAAAAATACCCACCTCGCCGAATAACCAAAAGAGAACGAAAAATACAAATTTTAAAATAAAAAATAAAAATAAAATAAAAATAAAAAAAAAACTAAAAGCTCTTACCTTTAGAATGTGGGTTTTGATTACTACGATCGTCTCTACGGTTTGTGCGTAAAGATACGGAAGTCTCTTTCTGTATTGTTACTCACTTTTTTTTTCTTTTTTTTTTTTCTTTTTTTTTGAGTAATATTGTTACTCACTATTGAGTTCTCACTAGTACACAACCCAAAAAAATAAATATATAGATAAGGTTTTAATGTCTCTAAAGAGTTTCGCTGGCCTTCTACCCAGTTGGGAGCTCGGTGGTGAAAGCCAAGCAAAGAAAGCTTGGGTCCCGAAGTGATCCAGTGAAGAAGAGAGCGAGAGATTTACAGGATGAAAAAATACTCAAAACACCCCCTGCATTTAGTTAATATTCAATTGCACTCCACTTATTATTTAATTACTTAAAATATCCGCTATATTCTTTGAAAATACCATGTTTATCCATTGTGTTTTTTTAAATGACCTAAAACTCCTTTGCCTCATGTGTAAGGGATCACATTTTTAAAAATATCAAAACTACTCTCAGTAGACTATATTATCTTTTATTATAAACAGTTATTATCAAAAATTAATTTTAGCTTTTGGTTGGTTTGCCGGTTGAAAATAAAATTTTTAAGTCGGAGTTGGTTGACTTTTTAAAAACTAATTATAATGTTTGTTAACTTTTCATAAAAAGACAAAAACTGATATGAAAATTTTGAGTTAGAAACTAAAAACCAAACGCATTGAATTTTAACCCTAAAAAATGTTGGATTCAATGTCAAAGGGAAGGGGAGGAGGGGAGGCGGGGGTTGGGTTGGTCGTCGAAAGAGCTGGGGACCGGGCCACTTGAGCTTGCCACTAGCGTCAGATAAAAGAGTAGGTTGTCATGATACTCTTATGTTCTATTTTTTTTTTTTTTTTTAACATTTATTGCATGTCTCAATTTTCTACCGAAAACGAAAAACTACAGTACTGAATTCTATTTAAAAACAAAAAAGGAAATCATTTTCTTCGTTCTTTCAACAAAAAATATTCTGGCTCCAAAAAAAAAAAAGCTGAAAACAAAATATTGATTGAAACAAAGATCACAAAACTTCTAATTTTTGTAGCATGTTCCTTAAAAAGAATATGAAACAAACAACAAGTTTTTATAATGGAACAGGATTCGATGTAAAAAATGATCGATGACATTGTTACAATCTTAAAGCATCTTCACCATCCCAACCTAAACAACAAGCAAAAAGAAAATCAGAAAAGTAAACATTACTAGGATACGAAATAAATAGACTTGCAGAGAGATTATTTATTAGAATTGATAAGTGTAATTTATCATCTACACATATTTATTCATTTACCAAGATCACACGACATTGCCATTCGATATGGTACCTTTCTCAACACCCCTAGTAAAAGTCAAGCTTTCCTTCCTTTTAAATAAAATTGCAAACTACAATTGCACGCCAACTATACATTTTGAAGTTTTACAAGAGATATATTTTCAACTAGATGGGATACTTTATTAACTTTGAAAAATATGGAATATAAGTGGTGGGTATTATAAAGGAGAGTTTTGAGCACATAATCTTGGCACAGAGGCGCCTATCAAAAAGATGCTCCGAGGGATCATTTGGGATCGAGTTATCCTTATCCTTGATGAACAGTGGCCTAGAAATCATAAGTTAGTCCATTGGCATCACAATATTGTCTCAACTAAACTCTAATCAAATATGGATTAAAAACATTTTTGAAAAATGCAAAGAAGATCAATATCATGGAAATTCTGTTCCCCATTGGCTAAATTAGTCCATAGTCTGCATTCACAAGGCTCCTAGGGGTAAATGCAGACTTAAGAAGCTACCTCAACATTATCATTGCCATTGACACGGAGTTAATCGATGTTTATTTCTCGGATATTGTCATTTTTTTTTCTCCCAAAAAAAAAAAAAAAAGAATGTTTTAGTTGAGGAAAATTTTCTTACTTAAAGCCCAATTTTTTAATAGAACTATACATTGAGCTGCCAACATACTCCATTAACGCATGGTAGATGAATGAACTGTTGGTTTCGAAAACCAATTTTTAAAATTATGCGGAAGCGTGGTACGGATCAAATCGCACATATAAAAAATTTTCTCAAAATTTTTCCGGCGACTATACTTATATTAATTTAACAAAATAAATTAAGAAGAAAGTTTAGAGATTGACCGTTGTCCGATTAGGTCGAAATTCTTGAACTCCTTCAAGAATCTTCTTGAGCACTCCAAATCCTTCGAAACACCAACGGTTCTTTCTCAGCGTTCTCCAGATCACGATGAACAGGAAACGAGTGGGCGTTTCTGAATTTGGGTTTGATCACACACTTGAATTTTGATTCACTTTGCATTCTCAACTCATGAGACAAAGTGAAGGAGAAGAGGAGAAGAAACTCTCTTAAGAAAAAAAGTTACGTCAATTATTTTTCTCTGTCAAAAAGGAATTAAATATATCTACCATATTTTTTAAATACATCGTATGTACCCTCCTTTTTAGATTACAGAGAAATAACTGACACTGCTCTTTTTTCTATTTTTAAATTGATTAATTAATTAACTAATTAATTAAATTTTCTCCTTGTGGAACAACATGCATGCCCACTATCTCCCTATAGTGGGCGTGTATGATGGATATGGGAGAGAGAAAATATCTCTCCCATCATATAATCAGTTATCCTCTTTTTATATATATATAAATTTATTTTGAACTGTTCAAAATAAAAGAACCGATCTTTTCTCTTCCACATGTATCAAAATTCAAAATTCAATATTCCACATACACTCTGTGGATATAACGTGAACCATCATGTGGTACATAACTACGGTGTGGTCCTTACCACACTGTATAATCTTTAATTTAAAATTATTTTAAATTAATTTTAAATAATCATATTATTTAAAATAAAAATTAATCCAATTAATTTGTTGTGTGAATATTAATATAGAATTTTCAATTCTAAATTAATAAATTAACCCAACATAAAAATGTTCACATGATTTAATGGAGCCGTTGAGAGGAACTATGGACTTTATAATTTTAAGCTCCAATAATTTTGACAATTAATTAGCACCTTAATTAAAATATCAAAATTATTAATTCCAAATTATTCCACTAAAAATTTGGAATTGCACTCTTAAAATAATAAAACTAATTATATTTAAAGATTTGAATTGCCCATTGATATAGTTACTACATATAAATCAATCCTCCATAAACGGTTCATAATTAAAACTAGGTATTTTCCGTTAGCCTCTTTAATTATATCTTTCTCCTTAAGTACCATTGATTCTCTAATGAATAATATATTTATGATCTAATCATAAATTGATCGCTCTTATTATTCAAGTCCCGAATCAACACTTAAGGGAACCGTCCATCTAACTTCTTTACGAAGGAATGGATTTCATCTTGTATATTAATATTCCCGGCTACTTATTGTATTATATTTCCAATATACCAAGAATTTGATACTATTCATTTGTGTCATTACTCGATATGTCAAAAAACATAATACAATAAATAGGAGTCTATTAATTACTCAGAATTAAGATCGATTCATATATGACCATCATGATTAATTTTGAATGCTCTATATGACAATGGAAATTATTAGAGATTCATAATTAATCGTGTTCCAGTCCTATATAATCAAATTATATAAAGCGCTTTCATTCCAATAATCTCATTATTAACAATCCGAATAAGATCATTTCATTCAGAATGTAATGAACCGCGCTAGTAATTTTAAAATTAAAGATCCCAACTTTAATTTTTAATTACGGACATATTTAGATTATTTTACTTTAAATATTATCCTCCTGTATATAACACTTATATACAAAATTTAAAGTCACATTTAAATAATCTAGGGTTTTCGATATTTATAAAGCATTTAAACATGCATGTAAAAATAATATTGAAAAAATTTCTCAAATTAAATCAGCAAAATAATACATCTCATTTGTTTATGGGCACACATCCCAACAATCTCTCACTTGCCCTAAAGCAAATGTGACATGTCTTTAAGTCCCATCCCTTCAAGATGTTGCTCAAAACTCCGAGCTGGTAATGTCTTGGTAAACGGATCAGCTATGTTATTCGCGGATGCGATCTTCTCAACTGAAACGTCTCCTCTACTGACAATCTCTCTCACCAAGTGAAATTTCCTCTCTATATGCTTTCCTTTACGGTGATTTCTGGGTTCTTTGGCATTGGCTACTGCTCCACTGTTATTACAATAGAGTCTAATTGGCTCATGCATATCTGGAACAACTTACAGATCTCTCAAGAATTTGCGAAGCCAGACTGTCCATTCTTATATATTGAAACAGAGTCAACTTCAAAAGAAACTGAAATAAATTGTTCAAGCAACTTTGAAACCGAAATCAAATTTCGTTTGAAATCCGGAATGAAATAAACATTGTCTAAAAATAAATATTTATTATTATTAAATGACAGTCGCACTGTCCCCACTGCTGTCGCTGATAGTCTTTCCCCACTGCCAACTCCCATCGTGAAAACTCCCTCTTCAAGATCCCTAGATGACTCAAGCATCTGCAAAGAAACACAAACATGGTTAGATGCCCCTGAATCAATAATCCAGCTTGAGAAATCATTCTCAACTAAGCATGTTTTCATGACTAGTAAATCTGATTTACCTTGTTTCTTCTTCTTTTTCAGCTCATCAAGGTACTTCTTACAGTTCATTTTCCAATGGCCGTCTTGATCGCAATGGAAATATTTTCCCTTAGGTTTAGGCTCAGCAGCCTTCCCTTTCTTCTTTTGGATCTTCTTCTTGCCCTTTTGCTTTCCCACATTTTTCTTCTTTTTATTCTTTGAAGAAGAATCCTTCCCCTCAGCTGCATTGGCTTCAGCAACATTTGCCTTGCCACCCTTATCATTAATAAGGGCCTCATAGGTCTGCAGTTCGTTCGGAAGTTCTGTCAGATTACACATCTTATGGTTCATGACATAGTTCGTTCTGAACTGGAGAAAAGCGGGAGATAGTGTCTCCAAGATTATGCCAACTTGGGTCTTTTCATCAATGTTCGCACCATTGATTTCAGCCTCGTTAAAATGATGAATCATTTTGAGGACATGCTCACGAACTGAAGAACCATTCTTCATTTTGCCGTTCATAACGGCTTTCACGGCTTCGTGACGGGCTGGATCGGAGGGGCGTCCAAACATGTTTTGTAAAGATTCCATAATCTCGCTAGCAGTCTCAAGGGCCTCGTGCTTAGCTCTAATCACTTCATTCATTGCCGCTAACAGGTAGCAACGGGCCTTGTTGTTTGCGACAACCCAACGGTCGTACTTGTCCGAGACAGTCTTAGAGGCATTGGCCGGAGGCACTGGAGGACGATCCTCCTTGAGGACAAAATGGTAGTTTTCATTTATCAAGAGAATATTCATGTTGCTTTTCCATTTGACAAAGTTTTCACCAGTTAAAACTTGAGAGGCGAGAAGTGAGAAAATCGGGTTTGACATATTTGCTGAAAATAATTAAGAAATAATTTTCAATAAATAATTGCATAAATATTGTAACAAAAATAAAGGCAAAGTAAATATGATGCATGAATGCACATATTAAATACATAAAAAAAAAAAAAAAAAAAAAAAAAAAAAAAAAAAAAACATGTTTACTTTAAAAGCCTAAGGAATTTTAATCAGCACAACTAAGTGCCGCCGTAAGGTAGGTCAAATAATTGCTAATTAAAATGAGACATTCTCAATTAATAAATATTACCCGAAATATCTCATATTTCTAATACTTATTAATTTCCTTTAATTTTGGTCAAGAAAATAATTAACTAATTTAATTATCTCTTTATGAGTGTAACCCACCGTATTAGATTTTTTAGACTTAACTTAGAAATTGCCGCCGCAGGGTAGGTCAATTCTAACATACATCTTAAAATCCTATCTCATGGAAGACAACCTTGGTAATGTATTTAATAGACACCTTCCGTAGAGAGGACGAAATCAAAACGTCTCTAGGCACTATTAAAAACTCACGGCGTTGTACTAACGGTGGAGACCTTGGGCTTATATTGTCATATTACCCACTCCCACTCATTATTTTGTAAAAGTGTATTTTATTTATAAAACAACTATTATTTCATAAACCTTAGTAAATTTAAACACTTTAAATTACTAAGCCTTTATAATTTTAAACAATTTAAAATTATAAATTAAATCAATTGTGATATTTTAAAATTTAAAATTTAAATTTTATAAATCTCACATTTGACCCACTAATTTTGTAAATCCATTTGCTAAATTAATTTCAAATTTAATCTCATTAAATTTGTAACTACACGCATTATATTAATTGCTAAAACAATTTTAGGAAACAAAATGTGCTAAATGCATGACATACAAAATTGGGAGGTACTTTTCTATCTTAGATGACATGTGATATACATGGCAATGTAATTATCATCAACATAATAAAAAACAACTTGGCCGGGTTTCATGGAAACCTAAAATTACAACCCAAAATAAAAATAATAACAATTAAAAAATGGGTCTTCTTGTAATTCTCCAACTTCTCTTTATAAGTGGTGGTGGTCTTCCTTGAATTTCTCAAATTAAAAAAATAGATTTCAAAAATCTAAAAAAATACCTTTTTTTTTTTTTTTTTTTTCGGGTGGGTATGCGGCTGGGCACTGCCCATGCACAGGCCCAGCCCGCTGCCCAGCCAGGGTGAGCAGAGGGCAGGCCCAGCCTGCTGCCCAGCCAGGGTGAGCGAGGCAGGCCCGACCTGCTTCTGCTGCTGCCCAGCCAGAATCAGGCAGGCCCAGGGCTGGGTGGCCCAACTCATTGGGCCAGCTAGGGTACCCAGAACCCTAGCTTTGTCGTGACTGCATGTGCAGTCACGACTGGGTTGGCTGGGCGCTGCCAACCCAGGCCGGCGCTCCTCACCGGCCGGCGACCATGGTCGACAATCGGCCAGGGCTGCCGTGCAGCCCGCCGGCGGCGTCCGTACGGTCGCCGGCTCCACCTTTTTTTTTTTTTTAATTTTTTAATTAAAAAAAAATAAGAACTTTTCTTAAAATAAATTTGAAGAACAATTCTTCATCAATGAAAAAATTACAACATAGATCCTATTTACAATTGATCTAATCAAAAGAAAATTACATCATGATTTATAATTGATCTAATCAAAAGGAAAAATAAAAACTAATTTCCATGAAACCGGAACAATGTACGACCAATCCATTCGCATAAACATTCATCATCATAATCATATATAGAAACATACATCAATATGCACAAGTGCCTACTCAAAATCATACAAAGATTATCGTATAATCAATCATTAAATTAATATAAAGTATTGCCGGCTCTGATACCAATTGTTGGTTTCGAAAACCAGTTTTTAAAATTTTACGGAAGCGTGGTACGGATCAAATCGCACATATAAAAAATTTTCTCAAAACTTTTCCGGCGACTATACTTATATTAATTTAACAAAATAAATCAAGAAGAAAGTTTAGAGATTGACCGTTGTCCGATTAGGTCGAAATTCTTGAACTCCTTCAAGAATCTTCTTGAGCACTCCAAATCCTTCGAAAACACCAATTTTATTGAGAACTCCAAATCCTTCGAAACACCAACGGTTCTTTCTCAACGTTCTCCAGATCACGATGAACAGGAAACGAGTGGGCGTTTCTGCATTTGGGTTTGATCACACACTTGAATTTTGATTCACTTTGCATTCTCAACTCATGAGACAAAGTGAAGGAGAAGAGGATAAGAAACTCTCTGAAGAAAAAAAGTTACGTCAATTATTTTTCTCTGTCAAAAAGGAATTAAATATATCTACCATATTTTTTAGATACATCGTATGTACCCTCCTTTTTAGATTACAGAGAAATAACTGACACTCATCTTTTTTTTTATTTTTAAATTAATTAATTAATTAACTAATTAATTAAATTTTCTTCCTGTGGAACAACATGCATGCCCACTATCTCCCTATAGTGGGCGTGTATGATGGATATGGGAGAGAGAAAATCTCTCTCCCATCATATAATCAGTTATCCTCTTTCTCTTTTTTTTTTTTTTAATTTATTTTGAACTGTTCAAAATAAAAGAACCGATCTTTTCTCTTCCACATGTATCAAAATTCAAAATTCAATATTCCACATACACTCTGTGGATATAACGTGAACCATCCTGTGGTACACAACTACGGTGTGGTCCTTATCACATAATATAATCTTTAATTTAAAACTATTTTAAATTAATTTTAAATAATCATATTATTTAAAATAAAAATTAATCCAATTAATTTGTTGTGTGAATATTAATATAGAGTTTTCAATTCTAAATTAATAAATTAACCCAACATAAAATAATGTTCACATGATTTAATGGAGCCGTTGAGAGGAACTATGGACTTTATAATTCAAAGCTCCAATAATTTTGACAATTAATAAACACCTTAATTAAAATATCAAAATTATTAATTCCAAATTATTCCACTAAAAATTTGAAATTGCACTCTTAAAATTATAAAACTAATTATATTCAAAGATTTGAATTGCCCATTGATATAGTTACTACATATAAATCAATCCTCCATAAACGGTTCATAATTAAAGCTAGGTATTTTCCGTTAGCCTCTTTCATTATATCTTTCTCCTTAAGTACCATTGATTCTCTAATGAATAATATATTTATGATCTAATCATAAATTGAGCGCTCTTATTATTCAAGTCCCGAATCAACACTTAAGGGAACCGTCCATCTAACTTCTTTACGAATGAATGGATTTCATCTTATATATTAATATTCCCGGCTACTTATTGTATTATATTTCCAATATACCAAGAATTTGACACTACTCATTTGTGTCATTACTCGATATGTCAAAAAACATAATACAATAAATAGGAGTCTATTAATTACTCAGAATTAAGATCGATTCATATATGACCATCATGATTAATTTTGAATGCTCTATATGACAATGGAAATTATTAGAGATTCATAATTAATCATGTTCCAGTCCTATATAATCAAATTATATAAAGCGCTTTCATTCCAATAATCTCATTATTAACAATCTGGATAAGATCATTTCATTCAGAATGTAATGAACCGCGCTAGTAATTTTAAATTAAAGATCCTAACTTTAATTTTTAATTACGGACAGATTTAGATTATTTTACTTTAAATATTATCCTCCTGTATATAACACTTATATACAAAATTTAAAGTCACATTTAAATAATCTAGGGTTTTCGATATTTATAAAGCATCTAAACATGCATGTAAAAATAATATTGAAAAAATTCCTCAAATTAAATCAGCAAAATAATACATCTCATTTGTTTATGGGCACACATCCCAATATGAACTCTATCATAATATGTTTTATTTACTAATAATTGAAAGGTATAACTCCCAAGGGATATTATAACTCTTACTCGGATATCGAGCATGAAGATCTCTGACTATGCTAGATCTTGGGACCTCCGAACATGGTTAAAGCTCATGAATTCTATGGTTGTTAATTTGATTAGTGTATAATTAGTATATTATAAGTATAAATTATATATGTCCTCCACATGGTTCTCTACAATCGTAACCAATTAATATATAATTGCACATTAATTATACAATATATATAATTTTAAGTATACAGGCCTGTATGTACGCTGATTTCTATTATCGTCATTTATTATAAAAAAAAAAATTGTAGACACATTCGTACACCAACACAAAGGCATCGCAAAACCCACTTAGGGACATACCTACCTCCTACAAGTGCACATTTTGGATATACCAAGTTTTCAAAATAATAAATCTAATACTCTGACATGAAAAAAAGTTGTCATACGGGTACGCTACTGCAATTAGCCAAACGTTTTTGAATTGATGCAATTAACACGTACATGTATAAGATTAATTTTTTGATGAATAATATATATAGGATTATCGTTTACCAATTGATATTTATATATTATCACATAAGTACAACAATATATATCATACCACATGGGTGCTTTATATATGATACGATGAGTGGTTTATGAATGTTCTCTGGAAGTTCTGCAGTCAACTCTCAAATTTATTGCAACTTAATTTTTTTACTTTCTTTTTATTCTAAGATCTCGATTCTAAAATCTCTTATGCCCGAGGCAAAGGAAAAAAGTTTCATAAGTAATTTGGGAACTAATTCTTCTTCTTCTTCTTTTTTTTTTTTTTTAAATTAATATTCAATTTAAGCATTTTGTTAGGCATTAGCTAGGCACTAGTCTAGCTCCTAATATTTTAGAGGGAAGAAAAATAATAAATTCGTTTAGTTAAGAGTAAACATTTTCAAATGCATTTGATGGAGTTTGTTCAAACAAGATAATTAGCAACAGAAATGAAAACCTCGGGGCAGTGGTGGAGCCAAAATTATTTGAGGGGGTTAGATTGAGATGAAATTTAATTTGAATGACACTGAGTATAAAAGTTAGGTTAAAATAACTATAAAGTGTGATATAACTACAGTAAGATAGAGGCAAGAAAACATATAAAATTCTTATATCCCAACTAATTATGAAGTAGACAACAACAATAGTTGAAATGATATTTGAAAAGGTACAGATAATTTATAGATTCAAATTATAATTCTTTTCATGCAGCAACATGTAATTGGTAACGACAAAATATTACCTGTTGTTCTTTTTTTTTAAAAAAAAATTATCTACGCACATTTATATATAAAGGGGAGATATAAGCATTCAATTATCATAGGTGACAGAGAAAGACATATTTATATTTTTAAATAAAATATACAAGACTTCAACAAAAAACGAATAGTTTTTCTCAAAATGAGTAAAAATCGTTTCACAAAACCTATAAAAAGATACCGTTATTCAAATCGATCACTAGGACATAGAGTATATATATGATAAAAGTATAAAGAAAACTCAGGCTTTGGGTTCCACAACTATTTTTAGAATTTTAGCTTACAATTTGACAGATAAGACTAAAAAAAAATTGGACTTTTTTTCTAAAGCAATTAAAAATTGATCTAATTAATTTTAAAACTGTTAAATACAGATAATATATTTTTTTAATATGGGGTATAGATTATTTTTTTTATTTTTTATTTTTTTTATAAAAAAAAAAGAAGAAGAAGAAGATTAACCATTATATATAGAGGAAAATTTATAAAATTTATGAGGGTGAGAAGAGAAATTCTTCAAAAATTCTAGGGAGAGGGGTAAAATGACTACAAGTATAAATAAATAGAGAGATGAAAACATTAGGGACCACTAACTAATTTAGGTTACATATGCTATGGATTTTAGGCTAGTTCTATCTTAAAATCAGGAAAACTATCTTAATGACATAAATTTAAAAACCATTGCACCAATATGACATAAAATAGTAATATTAGACCAACATGACACAATATTAAACTAAAGTTTGTATTATGTTGGTTAAGATGAAAAAGTTTGTGTTATGTTGGTCAATAGATGAAAAAAAAAAAAAGGTGATTATTTGGGTAATTTTCTCAAAAGAATAACCTATAATCGGGAAGACTAGTTTAAGTCCATTTAAATATGTAATTACACTACAAAAAAATAAACTTTTAGTCACAATATATAATTTTTGATATTGTCACAATATTTTTTATAACACTTTTAGTCACAACATTTTACATGACTAAATACCACTTTTAGTCACAAGGTCGTGACTAATAATATGTATTTAGTCACAATTTTTTGTTGTGACTAAAACTTTTAGCCACAACGTTTTTGATCGGCATGACTAAAATTTTTCCCATAACTGAAAACCCCGTGGCTAAAAGTTTTAGTCACAACAAAAATTTATAACTAATTGGATATTAGTCACAATGTTACAATGACTAAAAGTGACATTTAGTCACATAAAAATATTGTGACTAAGTTTGCGTTTGATTCACCGGTTAAAGATGAAAGTTTTAAGTTGGAATTGATTGACTTTTCAAAAATTAGTTATAAATTTTCTTGACTTTTTAGAAAAAGACAAAAATTGATATGAGAAAGTACAGTTTAGTTAGAGTTAAACTTGAATAGCAAAGAAAGTCTAAAAGAGTTATAAGAAATGTTGTGACTAAATTTTTTTTTTTTTTTTTTTTGGTGTTGAATTAGAAATTCTAGGTTATGTGGGGGCAACTTTTGTTCGTACTCTCCACAATTTTCATTATAATATTACTCTAGGGTCGATCAATTGATTTCATCGAGGTCCCAAAAAATATCTCTAATATCACTTTTCAAGTTATGTGAGGCCATTCTAAAAGGTTGCCCTTTTATGAAAATTAGCCTAAATCCTAATTTAAACCTATATCATCAATGTACCCTTGTGAAGAAGGTGACAATCAGTATATGATTAGATAGAAACAGATGATAGAGGATGTAACTATGCAATTCATGATAAGGCACATAATTTTCACTACACAAAAGAGTTCTGATAATAGTATAATATATATATATATATATACTAATTTCTTACAGATTATTCCAAAATGACAAACACTTCGTACGCGCTCCTAATAATAATAAACCAGCATATCACAAGAGAATATCACATATATATATATATATATAAATCAACTTCATCATGAGTGGAAAAGAAAACGACACATTCAAAATCGGGATAAAATAGTACTGAAAAACTTCAAAGATATGTGACCATGTATATGACAAATTTCCTTTTCATTGCTTATATTCCCCAGATGACCCGACCCCCTGCAACGACGAGACAAATATTCATTATCAGTTAAGTGAAAAAAAAAAAAAAAAAAACACTAAGTAATATTTCGGCTCGTTGCCATTTGGATTCCCAGAGAACGTAATTACATGCAACATGTATATTAACTTGCAGTTTCTCTTCCAATTCCTTTATATATACACCATTATACAAAGAGTTACTGCAATGCTACTGATAATATATGTTAATGATTATATATGTATATATGCAATGCTAGAGCAACGAAGACAAAATGAACACACACGTGTGTGTATATTTATGTAAGAGCACAATATCATTTGTCCAGTTTTTCTATCTTATATACTCTGTCAATACAAATATATTTTGACATGTCACCTAAAAAACTATCAGTGCTACATTATTTATTGTTTCATCCACTTTCACTTGATATATAGCTCCCAAAATCCTAACCAATGAAGAAGATATGTATCGGTGAAAACTTATTAGAATGGACAACAAGTAGAAGACAAGAAAAATAAATTAGAGAATGTAGGAATTTCATATAAGAAATCAATGATACAGCAATCAATTGAAATCAAAGTGTCCCATTTTTATTAAGCAAGAAAGAAGCCTTTCAAACATAAGAGAGCAAAGAAGAAATTAAACAACTAGAATGTTTAACTATATTTAGAAATACTAAGCTATATGCATAGGAAATTCATTGAATTTATAATTATCATCCTAGTCAATGGACAGAGTATATTAAAGAAACGTACAGTAAAAAAAACTTTGTAATCACTACGTGATATTTCTTCATCTAATTGAATATATACTAGGCTACGCTTGCAACCGGTGTAAGCTTATATACCACCTATAGAATTATATTTATGAGGGCATTTACCATAGATTTAAATATATATATATATGTACATACTCGGGATAAATAATTTTTGGACCTACACTTTAGACAAAATATAAATGTTTCCCTACATTGGTCATCTTCGAGAATCTTAAACACTTAACTGTTTAATATATAGTACCCATTAGTACTGGTTAGAAATTTTGAAATCATACTCGTGCATTTTTAGAACTGATAAAAAGTACATTTATGAGTCACCCTTGCCTATTTCAATGAATATAAACTGACCATTCCTAACAAAAGATGGATCAGAATTATTTACTAATCACAAAGGATGTTCTCAGAATATTATGTCCTGTGTTGCTTCCATTTAGGAAGTCCAGTACTATTTGTTTAGTAGATCACTAGACTTTTGCTTTTGAGTTTTTGGAATGTGAAAATGCAATTCTCAAATTACTTGGAATTAATTTGAAGATGGTGAAAGACTGGTAATAGCCTTGTTTCTAATAGATCAAATTGCTCCAACAGACCAAGTAAATTGACTAGATATATATTTGTTGTTAGAATATAAAACTAATATTTGCTCTTCTTTCAATAACTTAAGCATTTTAAAGAATTAATAAACTAGTATAGTATCAGAACATGAAGATTGATCTGAGTTCAAACAGCTTCTATAATTGCATTCTTTAACCCTTTAACATTAATGCCATCATGTGACGGAGGGTAGTGACAAATAAGCCAGAAATTTAGATAATGGGAGCTTATAACAACAAGTTTTTAATTTTTAAAAGGATAAAATGAAGTTTTTAATTTCTTAAGGGCTTTTTGTAAATTTAGGGAACCTATATATAACATTAATTAATAAAAAGTTGGAGGGTGGGCTGAGACCTTAATGCCTCTGTCCCTGAGGGAGGGTGTTATAATATATAATTATTGTTGACTCATCTCCTAATACAATATCTATTTGTTTCACAGGTTCAAATATAAAATTAAAATTTCTGTGAGAAGAATCATTGTTTGAATTGTGTTAAAACCTACAAAACAAACTAAGCATTAAGGTTTTAAGAGAATTTCTTATTTAACATTTAGAATTAGGAACTATATATAGCTATAAATGCAACATTCATATTTATGTTTCCAAAGAGATTTAAGTTAAGAAATATACATAAGAGAACTAGTTAGCTAATTAACTAAATCACGTTGCATATTGCTGAAAATAAAAAACATAAATTCCTAGCATACATTAATATATGTCTAAAAGGTATAACATGAAAGAATTCTACCATGTAGGAGCTACTACACAGGAGATTCATTACTAATTCAAGCTACTAGTGATCATTTTTTCTCCAAAAAACAAAAAAAACAAAAAAACAAAAAAAAAAAAAAAACAAAAAAAAGAAAGAAAGAAAAAGAAAACTACTAGTGAATTTTACCATGTAGGAGATACTACAAAGGAGAAATGGGGGGCTTTATTAATAAATTTGAACAAAACACAGTAATACAAACAATCCAATATTAACTTTTAAACTGATCGGACGTGAAGGAGAGGAAGCAAAGCACAAATATCTGTCATTTGATTTTGCTCAAGAAAATTTTAATATTGTTGGCTCCAAATAAATTTGAAGATCACCAATTAATAGAAAACCAAATTGCAATGTGATCGTGAAAGAACAAACTTAATTGTCCCACAAAATCCTATGTGGGACAAACATGCAAATTTGTACAAAATGAGGAAAAGAAATGGATATGCAAGTTCTAAATTGCCCTTCAAATCTTCTGCAATAGAGAAAAGCTATTAGTATGATCGAGTAATGTAGCTATGAAATGGGGGCTTTATTTTTATTTTTTAAGGTATATTAATTAAAATATTATAAATCTTGTATTGCTTTTCTCCTATATATAATGGAAGAGATTCGGAATGATGGCTTTATTCAATAAAAAATATCTGCAACGAAAGGAAAGAACACAAAAGTTGAGCATAAACAAGACTAAAAAATTCGTTAAGGAGACCTGTGGGAAACCTTAAACCTTAATTAATAATTTATCTCAATCATTTGCCTATTTTAATTTTATCTTAACAGATCAGAAAGTGTCAGAAAATCTAACATGACCTTTTCTGTGGGGGAGCACAAAATCTGAAGAATCTTTGAATGGACAAATTGTAGGAAAAAGTTAGTTCTGTAATAACGCATTTTTACTTACTACTGGACCAAAATCACGGTTTTTTAGCATTATGTACATGCGTGTAATTTGCGCCGTGAGAGGGTGTGCATGCGTGTATATATGTACCTGCGTGAGTGTGTGCTTGTGTTAGAGAGAGATAGAGAGACAAAGAGAGGAGAGAGAGAGAGTACTCACTTATCATAATCTTTCAGATATGTTAATGAAACCAGCTAGCTTGAGTGTTTCTAAAGAATATATATAGACATATATATATATATAACAACTTGAGTACTAGCAATTTGTACTAGTGATTTCAACTAGTCTAAAAGGTATGTCTTTTTTCCTCTATATATGTATATACATATATATATATATGTGTGTGTGTGTGTGTGTGTGCACATAACATATATGCATATATCTATCTGTGGTGCTAATTTGGGTGAAGTAATTAGACTTACTTCACAGTACTAAAAATGTGATTCTGCCAAATTAGGGTTCTCAATCTTGGAAGTCGATATGCTAATTATTGTTTAGTGAAGCATGAGAGGAAAAGACAAAAACCCACATTGGGACTTGATTAGATTTTGGTTTGTTCAGGGTCAAAATGTCAATTAAACTATAACAAATGTAACATATAGTTCAATAAGCTAGCGAAATATCACTCATTTGATCCTCTCCCTATTTTCGCGTTTCTAATTCTTGTATTAATCTTCATGTTAGAGAGAGCTCAAATTTAAGCCTGAAAAAAATCACATCAAAAGTAACCACATAGATTAAATTAGTTCATCACCAAATCATAGTCCACAGGACGTGCATAAAATTGCCAAAAACACATTTATGTGAATAATTATAATGCAACAAATTAAAAATTACCATTTTTGAAAAGGAGAATGAACAATGATCAACAGATGAGGTAGTAGAACTAAAACTGCATTCCGGAGCTGGATTCGTCGTCGTTCCCTTTGCCGATCTGATCAGGCTTCTTCTTCTTCTTCTTGTAAGGAATTCCCCGAGCCTTGGCTTGGCACTCCCTGACCTCTCGAAGGTAAACCCTGATTGCACCACTGGCGAAAGGGTTAGTCTCAGGAAACCCTCCATTCTCTTCGTAGGCAGCCCTGAGGCGCCCGATGAGAGCGTCGAGGCTCCCCCAGGCCTGCCTCAGCGGGCACGTGCAAGGCGCCGGGGGCTCTGGCTGCCCGTAAAACATGCAGCCCTGCAGGTGCACTTTGGTCTTCCCAAACTGGTCCAGGTACCGCAGGAAGTCCAGCACATGGTTGCAGTTGCACTGCGACAGCGGCACCGGAGGCCTCTGGTTCTTCAGGTACTGACCAAACGTGTTCCAGTCCCTCCTCTTCTGTGACTCGTACCGGCTAGGCGTTGCCGGCGTCCCCTGATCGCTCCCCGATCCTTCCGCGAAACCCTTCCCTCTATCGCTGGACATTGCAGCATCAATGGAAATTTTTTTTTTTTTTTTAAGGATTTTTGTTTTGGTGATTAATAGAGAGAAAGTTAGGAAGAAAAAAATGGAGAGAGAGAGAGAGAGAGAGAGAGAGGTGAAAGGAATAGGAAAAATGGAGATCACATCATTGGCCTCATGAGTTGACATGGCATGGGGCCAATATTGTGAATTTGCCTTTCTTTGTATGTTTTGATCATCTTTATTTTTAATCTTTATTTTTCTTCATAATATATATATATATATATCTTTTCTTTCGTTTTTATTCTCCCCTTTTTGAATAGAAGTGCCTTTGTGCAATTTTACTATACGTTTTCCGTCTATTATTATTAGCATACAATTATTGTATGCTTTTTTGTCAAACATAAAGTCTTAGTTTATTCAACTAAGTAAAGCCTAACTACCACAATTAATTTTCCTAAATCTGATGACAATGAGATTAATTGGAAATCTCTTTGTTAGGAGCAATCTAATAAATTTGTATGCTTTCTTAACTAATATTCTTCTCAATTAAAGTTAAAAAAAACCATTGTACAACAGTATATATACACTGTTAAAATGAGCTAGCTAGCTTCCCACTTAATCTTTCTAGCAATTAAAGAAGGCCAAAAGAACTGACATACATTCATATATATATATATATGTGTGTTTATCATGTAAATAGAAAGACTTGTCGCCGTACTCTTTCTTTTCCTGGTAATTAAAAATTATGAATATGCTGACTGATACTGTCTTGGTATTTATTTAATTTTTGTTGGTAGGGGGCAAAATATGCACTAGAGTACTCATCATAAGAGGACTCCTTTCAATAATGGATGTAATGTGTATATTTGACTTGGTAATTATTTCCTTCCGTGAGGAAGGGGTACGTGTGTCATAAATAAGAAGATCTCTTATCAAGATTTGGTGCTAGTTTGCTCTTTTGGTTGTCGTTTTCAAAGACATCTGGAATTTCCAAACCCTAGAATATACCCAAAGAGAATAGTACTTCTATACATGTGGTGACCACATTTTACAGTCTGTTCTAGAACTATAATATAAGTTTTCTTGTGAAAGATTTTTTTTTATAATTAATTTATGCAGCGATCTGTGCATGCATAAATATACATGTGTGTATTGCTTCTGTCAAGCTCGCATTTTTTATTGGATGCATTCTATCATGAGAATGTTAAAAGATATTGGTATTACAAATATAAGATAGGTCCTAGGTCCCACGATGTATATATAATTTATACATTATACCTATTTTATATTAACGGTGATGTTTAATACCGCAATGTTCAAAATCATTTTTCATACTGATCATTTGCCCGAATTGCTGTTAATATGTAAAAATTTTGTATATTTTTAATTGATAATTGAGTTTAAATTGTATAATTAAATTGGATAATCACTTTTTTTTATTACCTATTTAAATTTACAGTCTCATTTTGGACCAGAAAAGTTGAAACTTTTCAATACTAATTCATGTGCAAACAACACCTAAGAAAAGGTCGTATTTCTTTCTTATCAAAAAAAAAAAAAATCTAAGAAAAGGTCATGCTGAGCATGCAAACGTTACATATATTGATTGTAGTTGGCACTTGTAATTACCTAATTTGGTTTCCAGCAAAAAAATTACCTGATTTGGTTGGGTTTATCAACAATATTATTACAGTAAAATTCTCACATGCCATGATTTGAGCGGGAGGGAACCTCAAGTACACGTCAATTAATTTGATGGAGATGACAACCGACCAATTCAGAGGGTCCCACGCAGAAAGATACCTTCGGCCAAATTCCATTACATATGTGTATTATTATATATCACGGCCATCGTATATACAATGGATGTATATATATCCATAAGTTTGCATGTTCATATTGTACGGTCATTTGTAATCGGACATAATGTTGGAAAATTTTACATTTTTCCCCATATATATATATGTGTGTGTATATATAGTCAAACTGCCAGAGAAAGAAATTAGAGAAAGAAGGGAGAGGACAACAGTGGCTCAATTATAAGCAATATGACTGAATAAGAGAATTTGGTATAGCTAATTATTGTTATTCCCTCCTTCAAAAAAAAAAAAAGAAAAGTTATTCCCAAACTGAAAGCCCTTCACCCTCGAGTTTGTGGTTGATATATAACGGCTAGATATAGTTGGGTTCATCACACCAGAGTTTATATCATCATTAGATCAAAGTTCGATAAGGGATTTTTAAAAAAAAATTAAGATCGAAGAATTCGAATTCTATATTTCATAATAAATTTAAGTTTGATTTTATTATTAGATCATGTAATATACCACAATTAATGATCACTAAAATAACAAGAATTAATTAGGGCAATATATTGATTTCCTAATAGGAAACACCAAGAATAATTGAGCTATTTTCTTGAAGGCATATAATTTAGTACGGGAAACGACAAAATAACCCAACAAAAAGACAAAAACAGCAGTACTTTTTTTTTTTTTTTTTTTTTTCCTGGAAACAAAACTGAAATGTTATTGCTATAAGTGAAATGTGCAAATGAAGCTTACTTTAGTTTTTTGTAAGGAAAAGAACATAAGAAACTAGAATTTTTTATCAAAAGTAACTTCCTTAAAGAAATACTTTAAGAAAAAAATGATGTCATGGTTTGTTCTTTATAAAATATTCTGAAATGATGTCCTAGTCTTGTTTTGTTAATAAAACAGATGACGTCATAGCTGATATTGGAATAGTTAGGTTTTTATAATTCTATTATAAAATATTAACATTTTAAAAGGAATAGATAGATCTAAGACCTTTTAAACTTATTCTCAATTACATATGGATCCGTTTGGTGTATGAGTTTGAGTTAAGATTTGTAAGTTTAAATAGTGATTTTGGTTGACTTTTACAGAAAAGATAAAAAATTTTTGAGGAAAAAGACAAAAATTGAATTAATAGTGATGAGTTTGAACTCATACGCCAAACGGATCCCAACAATCTCCCTTGGATGAAGCTCATGGTCAACGTATCACCCCCTATGCGTTACAATGGAGTTGTTTACAACTTGAGAATTCATTTTTCATTTTACAATTTTTCCGTCCATTAATTGCTATCTCTCCGGAGGTTCACTAACCTTCATCCTATTTTCTTCAAAGTTCATCCGAAAAGATTAATAAGGAATACCCAAGACCTTTTAAAACCATTCTTAACGCATATCCAGCTAATATAGGACTTTAGTTCGTACACTTTCATTATGAATTACTCCATTTCATTTTTGGCAAAACACTCCTGATGAAACTGCAAATTACATGTTAATTCTATGTTTTGTTCCACATTATTTTTTCACTTAACTAGATAAAGATATTAATATAATTAAGTAGTGCTACATATATATATATATATATATATAGCTTTCTATATAAGCAGATCTCTGGAAAACATTAACACTTCCACTAATACATTGACAGTAATATGCCCTTACAATAGAATGAAGGAACAATGAACTGAAAATCTATTATTTGCAGTCGATGAAGATGTGATTAGTGATGAATTATTGCCGAGATAAGGTCGACAAATTTTGTAAAAGCTATATAGAAATTGTTCATCAAACATATTTTCAGACACCTTTACAAACAGCAGCACCTCATAAATTTGATCTGACTGGAGAAAAGTTGGATTTTACATATGACTGAACAAATGTCTAGCTTTGTTTGTCCGTATCTCTGCACTTTTATTTATTTATTTTAGCTAATATTTTCTTTTGTCGTCTTTCCTTCAATTAGATTAAAACCAAGAATAGATCTAGTTCTCAAAATGCGTAAATACACACTACCTGAAATCTATGTATCCATTTTATTAAACGATCAATTATCCCAACTAGATTTGGTCATTCATTTACACAAACTTCCTTTTTCTTTTTTTTTCACAATGGAAGTCAGAACTTAATTAACAATAATTAAAGAGAGATATCATTTCATTACACTAAAAATCTCACAACACTAGACGGATTTTATATGTGCAACTCACATAATATGTAGATTGACCTGATTATTGAGTAAATGAGTTTTTTTTTTTTTTCCCTTTCAAGAAAACGAACATCCTTACCACCTCACTTATAACGGTGGTATCCCCACAAAACAAGTACACATGTTGATGGTTTCATGATTGTTATAAGATCCAGTTTGATCCCCAATGCAAATTCTATTTTCATAAACAAAACATAAATAAACATCACACATGTACACAGAAATTAGCGCGCGCTCTCTCTCTCTCTCTCTCTCTCTCTCTATATATATATATATATATGGAAGTGTTATAATATATACGGCAAAACATGGTAGGTGATATTCGGAGTTAATCAAATGGTGATGTTTTAACTGAAATAGCTAGGTAGCTAGGTAAGCACTGTTCATGAGTGTTACCTGGCATGGCATATTGTCCAGAAAGTGCTCAAGCAGGGGGGGCGCTAGGGCTGCAAAAGATTCCCAATTTCATGATATAATTAATTTTGTTTTTCCTTTTTGTCTTTCCTAATCATTCTTTTCCCTTTTACATGCATTGATGCCTCCAACCGGCCCTCTTTGTGTTTGCGTTTTTTTTTTCCCCTTACTACTACTCACAATCATGCCTCAAGATTCATGAACGTGCACCTTGTCGGTATAGTTTTCTCCTTTTTCTCTTTTCCTTTTTTTTTTTTTTTTTTATTTGGGGAAAATTATTGTCTCTTTGTTCTCTTTTTTGTTGCTTTTTGCACAGTGGTTTTTGATTGCATTAATAATTATTGTTACCGTTTTTTCCTAGTTTTCTACAGGTAAATAACGTCACATCCCAATTCAAAAACATTTTTGCACAACTTTGATTTTTTTTAAACGAGAATGTAGAATTATGAGATTATTATGGTAAGTTTTTTTAAAACTTATTTTTCGCACTTTTTTTTTTTTCATGTGACTGTAATAAAAAGGATCTGAATACCATAGACAATCTATATCGATACCCTAATATAGAAAGCTCAAATAAAATAATATAAAAAAGGGCCTTTTTACAAGGTCCTTTTTTTTACCCCATCAATGGTCAAATTTTTTGACCATCCGATTGAAATCTATGGGCTAGAAGGGGCAAAAGACCACCCAAAGAAAATAAACCCTCCTGTATGTAACCAAAACCCAGTGTAAGATTAGAAAGAAAAAAAAAAAAAAAAAAAAAAAAAAAAAACCACAACCGGCAAGATCGCCAGGGAAACCACGATGAGTTTCCGGTGGCGTAGACTGCGTGGAGAGGCCGAGGATGGATCCGCGACGGAGGCCGCATGGAACCGCGACAATGGGTGCGACGGATCTAGAGCTCGGCTAGGCACACGAGGCGGAGGGGCTCCGAGCTCGCGATATGATTCTGTTGAGTGAGCACAAATCTCTGTCGACGGCGACGAAGGGTGTGGGGAGGCCGAGGCACGAGCAAGGTGGGGCCAACGGCAACTTAAACCCCCGCCCCCACCCACCACGACGCGACCCCCCGCGAGCCAGATCCGCGTCCTGTTGTGTTTGGGGGGGGGGGGGGGGGGGGGGGTTGTTGTTTGTGATTCGAGTCGGGGTGGGGGAACTTGCGGGGGCGAATGGAGGCGATCGCGTGGTTGTTGACGGCCGTGGGTCGCGACACCCCCCCCAGGCGGCCACGGACCAGCGAAACCCAGTCCCTCCGCGAGCATCACTAGCGTCGCAACGGAGGGCGTCATCTGCAACTCGCGTGGCCGACCTGTGCAGCGGGCACGCGCCGGAGCAACCCGGACGGCGGCGGAGAGGATTGTCGTGGGGGTGGTTTGAGTTTTTTTTTTTTTTTTTTTTTTCAATTTTTTGAAAAATAATTGGTGTAACAAAAAAATTTTTTTTTTCCTTGTATATCTTTTTAATCTTAACCGTTCTAATAAGATTGGATGATCAAATTTTTTTTACGGAAAAAAAAAAAATTACCCCACCATAGAAGTCTCCTAAAATATAATAAAATCCATATCGTAGTTCTTTCAATTTATTTTTCATTTTTTTTTGAAGTGATTGTAACAAAAACCTAACTATCTGAATATCATACATAGTCTACATAGATACTCCGACTTAGAGAGCACTAAAAGATAAAGATGATTGAGATAGTTCTTAATTAAAAATCCCCTTTAGTTAGGACGTATTTTTATCTTCTAAGTACTTATAAGCTATTACACCCACTGGGTAGATGGGGGTGGTAAAGGGATCAGGATATCTTTGTTAGGTATCTTTTTTTTATCTATTTAGGTTTGAGTATATTATTTTTTGGTTAGGTTTTGGTTCCAATTTTGATTGTTGATATTTGGATTAATAAGAACATGATAGAGTCTGATTGAGAGAAATTGACATAAATAATCTAACTCTATTGTATCTAGAAAATATTACTATTTATAACATTAAAAATTTAAAAATAATAAGATAATCACCGGATCATTTCTTCAATTAAAAAAAAAAAAAGTACTTATGAGCTAGGAGCAAAAGAAAAAATAAAAAATAAAAAAGTACTGCGTACGCACGCCTGTGGGCGTTGTACTTAAAGTGATAATTAGGTGGGTTAAAACACGAGTACCATTAGCATTTTGGAGTGGAAGCAATATATCAATGGTAATGACTATTTATTTTGATTTTACGGTTTACCTAAAATCAAATATTAAAAGGGTATTTGATGTTTGAGTTTAGTTTAAGTTGAGTTGAAATTTCTAAATTTGAATAGTAATTTTTATTGACTTTTTAAAAAAGATAAAAAAAAATTTCAGAAAGATAAAAAACTTTTTCAAAAAAAGATAAAAATTTGAGTTTAAACCTTAAATTTGAGTTAAAATACCAAACTCCCCCTAATTCTTATAAGACTGAACAGTGATGGAGACTTGATTTTCTTTTAACGGGAATATAGAAAAACAAATAAATAAACATTAGAACTAATATAATTTTAAAATATATTATTCTCATTGTAGGAGAAAGTATGTTTTTTATTTATTTATTTAATAAACAGGAACACTAAAGAAAATGATCTTGAAAGAGGAAAAATGTAAAACCTGGCTATAAAAAACTGTGACTGGAACAATAAAACTGGGCGAAAAAAAAAAGGAGAGAACGAAAATTGAGATAGTAACTTTTCCAGCAGTCCTTTTCCACCAAAACTTTACTAGTAGTACTAACTTGAGAAAGGAAACAAATAAGAAAAAGAAAGGAAAAGAAATTAACAAAAGAAGGAAACAAAATGCAAATGAGTTAATTTAGGGGGCCAAATAAGAAAAAACTATAAAAATAAGTGGAGGCTCATGTCCCCACTGGACCTGTAATAAATACGTCATTATCGGTGACGGGATCCTATGGAGAATCTCTCATTATATTTTGTTTTAATCGAGAAAAGAAGACGAAGGTAAGGGGAATTTCTATGGTAGAAATTTATCATTTTTCATTATAAGTAATACTGTTGTTTAAACTTTTGGATTGATCTTTTTTAATGATCTTATATATTAGTGTTCACATTAAAAATTTACAAGATACGATGTAAAACTATTTCCAGTTATAAATCAGACTTTGAAGAATTTATCCAGAGATTAAAATAATAGTTCCTACTAATTGTAAAAAATGATACTTTTTATTGTAGAAATTTATAAAGACGAAAAGGTGAAAGTTCTTATGTATATGCTCTTAAAATAGGGAATTTTCTATGGTAAGAATTGTCCTTTTTAATTACAAGTAGGTATTATTTTAACTATTACATTAACTTTTTAATGGTCTACTCTATAAATGTTTGTGTTAAAAATTTACAACACACTACACAAATTTACTCCAAGTCATAGATCAAACCGTTAATCTGACGATAAAAATAGCAATTCCCATTAATAATTGTAAAACAGGTTTCTATGATAGAAATTCACTATAGAATAAGGATTTAATGTCTTTGATTTTTTTTTTTTAATGAAATAGTACTTGTTTTACATTATAATATGTAAAAATAATAAGTAGAACATACTATTTGTTTTATGTAATAATAATTTTAAAAAGACTTAACGTTAGTTTGCAATAATAAGTAAATTTCTTATTATTGCACGTTATTTTTATTTAACATTATGTTCCATTTTTTATTTTTACATGTTACATGTTTGACTTGTCTTTCCCAAAGTCTTTTCCTATAAAGTATATATAGTGCATCACGAAAAAATGTTGGTCCCAATTTTATTATCTTTCAGAAGAGAAGTTGATAGGCAGCCAATAATGTGAACTAATGATGTCGATCATGTTCAGCCAAATTAAAAGAAAATAAGAATGATGCATATGCTAGACAGGTTTGCTGTTTGGGTGACATACAGAGGTGCATATATTATTATTGATAACTTCTTTTTAAAGCCTGATCTTGTATATTTACTATAACTATTCCTACAAGTGTTGCAAAAAGTTTGGAAATGACTTTCTCTTTTCTTCTTGGTGAGACTAGCTAGGGGCCGGATAGGGGGGAAGAACTTTATTATTTTTTTACTCGCCCCTTTTATGGAGAAATGATTGAGTAATATGCTTCAAAACAAATGAATATAATATATATATATATATATATATATTGTACTTTTATTTTTTATATTTAAAATAGAGTTTTAATGATAAGACCTCTTATTTGTATTATCAATAAGAACTATTTTTTCTAATTATTGAATTAATGTTTAACGATTTAATATATAAGTATTCATGTTTTTAAAACTGGAAGCATGCAATATAAAATTCCTTCAGTCATGGATTAGACCATTAAATTATCGATTTATAGTGTAAAATAGAAAGTCCCACAATAGAAGTTCAATATTTTCTAAGCTCAGACCTCCCTGCTTAAGGAGAAAAAAATATGGAAGTTGAAAAGCGCATTATAGATTTTTTTTTCCCCATTCAGCAAACCATGCATTTGATTGTCCTTTTTCACTGTTAGCGGTTTTTTTTTTTTTTTTTTTTTTTTACCCGTACTTGTGGCTACATAATAGAAATTGAGAATGATGAAGCATTTATAACAATATTTAGGAAAATTTATTGATAAGAAATGTACCTTTTCCTTATTGATAGGTACTACTTTTTTAATCAGTAGATCAATTTTTTTATTAGTTGATTAATTTTTCAATGGACTAGATGCATTATAGAAATTTTTTTTTTGCCCACTTCAGAAATCATACATTTGATTGTCGTTTTTCATTGTTAGCTTTTTTTTTTTTTTTTTTTTTTTTTTTTTTTTTTTTTCCGGGTACTTGTGGCTAGCTAAAGAACATAAATTGAGAATGATGAAGCATTTACAATTATATTTAGAAAAAAATTATAAAAAGAAATATACTTTTGTCTTATCGATAAGTACTAAAGTTTTAGTCATTAGATCAACTCTGTAATATTATAATTTATGACTAAAAATAATTATTTTTAATACAATTAACACTCATGTATCAGATTATTTATAAGTTAATTCAATGGTTAAAACCCTAATACCTATTGATTGAGTTCTTATTATAAGTTTTGCCTCATATATTTATTATAATATGTCAGTAATCTTATTTACCTTTTTTTTTTTTTTAATTTAAGTTTTTCTTTATCAATGAATAGTTCAAAATATAATTATTATTTTATAAAGTTACTAATTAGAATTTTACTTCTAATATACATATATGCACATCCTTCCAATATATCTTCTTATTTAAATGAACCGCGGTTTTTCCAAAATGCCAGCTTAAAAGTAGAGAATGCGAAATGACTTGTGAATGTGATTATTGATATTAAAAACATAATTAAATAAATACACAAAAAATATTGGAGGAAAAGGCATTCCACTATCACAAAAAGCCTAAGGGGTGTGTGTGTGTGTGTTTGTTGTACCCTCTCTAGTGACTTTATTTTGAACACATCCTTATTACTTGATAGAAGTTTTGATAGCTATCAAGTCTAGTCGACAAAAAAACCCAGGCCAATGAACATTAATCTGGTAGTGTAGAAATATCTTAAGCATTTTATATAAGACTCGAACTTGAGACCTTTTAATTATCTATAAAATTGTAGCAGTAAGATCCCCCCAATCCCATATCGTGTGATGGTGAGATCCCCCCTTCCTTAGTTTCATGTGACAACAAGATCCCCCCTTCCCTCACCGTCTTCGCGAGATGGCGAGATCTCATTCCCTTCGCAAGATTCGTGCGAGAGCCAGACCTCAAGGAGATTCCTCCTCTCCCTATATATATTTTTTTTATGAATTATTAGGATAATTTCTTTTTAATTTTTTGCCGCCAAGGGTATTGTGATCATTTTTACATTTAAAATCGAGCATAACACTAAACGGTAGGATGGACACTCATTTAAAATATCTTGTATATATATTCGGTGATGTGCAAATGGATAGCATACTCTCAGAATAATCTACACTGATATTAAGGAAAAAATAAATAAAAAAACCTATCAAATAACTTTATTTTCTATCCTCAAAATATATTTTAACTCTCTCTTTGTCACGTTTCCTCATTTTCTCTCTTTGCATTTAAAAACTAAGAAATGCATATGAAGGTTGTTAAAATCTTAAGCATAGGTTGTTCAATTTATAAATATTTACTTGTGCTTATCCTTTTTATTGATTATTAAAACTTGTCAACAACTCCTTTACCGTTTCAAATTAAAAGGAAAATATGATATGAGTGAATCCAATAGCTCAATTAACTTTGTTAGGGGATAGCTCAACTTATATGACACTAAAATTATATATATATATATATATTGAGAACATATTACCTAATCAGATTAAGGCTAATAGTATTTTGATCCTGAAGAGCCTTGGTTTAATAAGGTGAAAGCCTTAGGCAGTTGCTTAATCGTCTCACCCTTGAGCCGCGCTGAAGGGAGAGAGAGGCAAGATAAACAATTAAGAGGGAAAGTGAGGCAGAAAGAGAGATTAATTAATAAGTAAATTCAATGACGAAACCAAATATTTTAATCAGGAGGGGCTAATACCATGTAATGGATAATCATAAGAGATTATGTGCAATTTTTCATTTTTAGTGGGGCTATTATGAAATTTTCTTCAAAATAGTGAGGTATTTTATGAAAAAAAAAAAAGTTCCTTCCCTAACTACGTCGTCCCTGAGCAAATTACGTTTTATGTTATCTTAAAATGAATAATACAAAATAGTACGTGTAACTAAATAAAGCAAAATAGGATATGTTATGGTGTTACAAAACATTATATTAGAGCATTAACATCTCTAAGAATTATGAGGCTAAACGTTACAATACGACGTAATGTAAATTTTTTTTTTAGTTTATTCAGCATTGTCCCTAAAACTTGTCATCTTTTGATAATTTGTCTCTAAAATTTTCAATTTTAACAATTTTTCTCATGAACTTTTTAAATTATTGTAATGTATCTTGTTTAGCTTAACTTCCTTTAAATTTGTGACAAAAGCCCACGTAGATGTATACCTCATGCGAAAACAGAAAAACTCATTTCTAACCAAAAAATTTATTATCTAATATAATCCCTAATGTAAATCTTCTAATTAAAATATTATATTATTTAATAGAAATTTACAAAATGAGGCGTCTTGCAATAATTTAGAAAGTTTGGGAGTAAATTACCTACATTAGAGGTTTGAAAGATAAGTTATCAAACATATGATAAATTAATAGGGCTATAGTAATTGTTATTATTTAGAAAAAGAATGAAAAAAAAAAAAGTAGAAAAAAATGTTTTTTTTTAATTAATAAAAAAAATGAAATTGTATAAATATACACAGTTACAAGTATGAAAATTATATGATAGGATATTAAAAAAAAAAAACCCCTTTATGAGTAGAGTTTCATTTTCAACTCCAGATCAATCTCCAAGTTTATCAATTTATATGTTTTATTTAAATAATAAATTTAAATAAGATATAACATTAAAAAATATATACTACTGATAAGAATTGTCAGACGTATTTTGTCTAATATCGTCAAATTATTGAGTTTTTATATGATGTTAATGTATGAATTGAGCGTCATCTTCACTTAAAGTAGGGTTGAGAGTTAATATTTACCTAGATCTATTAAATGTGATAGCAGAATCATCCTATTTCTTGTAAGTGATTATGGATTTAGACCCCAAATTCATGCGCGAGAAAAGATAACTCGTGTAAAAGGGGATGAGTTCCTTGAAAGTAAAATTATACGCGTGATAGAAACTATATCTCAAAGCAATGACTGTCACCCTTACCGACTACTGAAGAGACAGCCCAAAATTGTTCATCTTCGAAGTGCATTGGGTGCTTTCTTATTTGTCTTGACAAAAGTAGGGGCAGTAGTTGTCCTTTGGGAATATATAATATCTCTTTGGCTTTACGTTAGTATAATGAGTTTTGTGTGTGTAGGAAAAACAAACCCCACAAATCTTTTTTCCCTTTTTATTGACAGTGAAGGCCTCTCTCTCGCACTCACTCATAAAATCCCTCTACTTTTTCATGATTGGACAAGAATTTTGTACGATGAGATTGTATCTCTAGGAGTAGTCTGTCCACACTCTTCGGTCTGCTAGCTACTCATGTGATCCAAATACAGTACTTCTCGTCCCCGGCCCTGGCCTCCTGTTGTTCTCTTTATATCTCTCTGATACATATATTTACATATTTTATTATCCATTTCTGTGGTTTGTATTAGTTACCGACTTCACACCAAAATGGTAGCCTAGTGGCATTTGATCTTACACTCAAGTTATTCGGTGTACGTGAGCTCGACTTCTTAGGAGTATTTCCAAATTAATAATGATCGATTGTTTGACAAAGTTTTCTGTGGACTGTTTTTGACTTTTTAGATTCAAAAATTGTTTTCAACGTGTCTAGATGATCTAGTCAGGAGTGCTTCTAGGGTATTGTGTTTGGCAGAAGAGAAAGTAGAGGGAAGGAGAAGGATGTGTAGAGATTTGTGAAAGGATTTAGATATTTATATATAGTTGTTTGGTAAGTACGAGAGACAAGATATGAAGTGATTAGGGAAGTGATTTATAATCCTTCAAAAAATTACAATCTTTTCTAAATTGTATAGATGATTAGAGCGATTTTATTTTCTAGATAAAATAGTCATTTTACAAACGAAGTATTTTCTTTCCTTCCTTTATATCTCTATAAGAGGATGGATGATTTTTTCTCCCCCTCCCCTTTTATACTAAACATCATGAGAAAAAAGGAAACCTTACTCCTTCCTCATAACCCTGACTTATACCCCTCCATCCTATTTATTTTTTCTCTGTGCCAAAACACTAGTTTAAATCTCAAAACGTGACTTCTAAAAAAAAATATTATTTTTAATCAACTTTTGAAACTTGTATCAGAATTTTCATTGTATTTCATGTACACTAACAACCACAGTAGAAAAAAAAAAAACACTTTTGAGATCTGAATCCAACACAACAAAAACAAAAAATCGTTGTGAGTCGGTAGGTATTATTAGGAAACGCAGGGGCTCAAGATGCACCCTCTGCAAAATCACGCCTCCATTGCTCACGAGAGCCCCCTCCTTATGATCAGATTGCTTCATCGCTCGGTTTAGATTTTCGCGCGAGAGGAAGGAAAAGATGGAGAGAACCAAGAAGAGAGAGAGAACAAGGAAGAGGACGATGGAGAGAGCTCGAGGAAAAACGGCAGAACAGAAGAGAGAGCGAGGAAGATGAAGAGAAACTAAAGAAAGAGAGAGAGAGAGAAAATGAATTTTATTTTTATTTTTTCATTTAAGTCGAGAGAGAGAGAGAGAGAGAGGAGAGAGAGAGAGAGAGAGAATTCATTTTTTTTATTTTTTATTTTTCCTTTAAGGAGGGAGGGAGAGAGAGCGTGCGCTTGTAGGAAGAAAGAATGGTATAAAACGGCTTTGCAAAAATAAATTTTGAAATTTGAAAAAAAAAAAAAATATATATGATGTTGCTCGTTGATGGTGGAAGGGCAAATAAGTTGCTTCAATGTCACTAAAAACATAAGCTATGTTAAGCTCGAAAAAAATATATCTATGTTGACGGGGGTAATGTTCGAACCACCGTCGTCTACTCGGGAGCCATGTAGTAATTACCTTCTCCTAATAGACAAACTAAGGGTACTTTTTTTTTTTTTTTTTTGGGATCCCACACACCGTGGAAAAGAGTATGCTAATTAGTAGCACTGTAATCTATTGGAGTAGGTAGCACGTTAGTGCATGTGTTTCTCTTGCTCGCTGAAAATTGCGTTTTTATTTTAAACATCACAATTCACAACTATCATATTTAGAATGACCCCCTTTTTTCTTTATATATAGTAAAATAATACATTTAGTCTAGATAAAAGCAAGAAAAAACCGAACTCACCGATCATTTGAAACCTGATTTAAGAAACGATTGAGCCGAATGAACTTATTGCATCTCAAAAAGTCAAAACAATTACTTCCACCCTTATATTACTTGAAAGTTTTGCAGGACATCTTTTCTTATTATTATTATTTTTTTTTTTGTTTGTGATTTGACAGGACTTAGAGCCTATAGGTTATGGGTAAGAAATTTTCCAGCCTAAACGCCCCCCTCCCCACAACTACCTATGGATATCATTTCTGAAAAAAAAAATTATGCTAAAAAAATGTTTTTTGGCCTTACCTACACAGTAGTATATTTTAATTCTTATATTAACTTTCAGAATAGTTTGATATCTGAATGTCTAAGTTAAAAAATTGAATATGTAACGCATATTAACCATTTGAAGTTATTAAAAAAAATAGTTGTTCATAAGATTTTGAGAGCTCTCGTAGCGATGTTTTTTTAATATTTAAATTAAAATCATGTCAAAATTAACAAATATATATTAAAATATTCAGTTTCTTATAAAGACTTAACCAAAAACGGAGCATAACTATTAAAGATTCGATTTATTCAGACAGAACTCTATTTTTATTACCTCACCTTGGCAAAGATTGGAGCGTTTACTTTTGAATGTGCTCAAATTTTGATAGTATTCTTTCAGCCGAAAAAATAATAATAAATATAGTTGGTAACTAGCATTTTAGTAAAATAATTGAGGTAACTAGTAGTTTTGTGTTAAAAAATAGAAGTTTTTTAAATATTTGAAGTAAATAAAAATCTATCAATAATAAACGAATTTATTAGATAAATAACCTATTTACAAGACGTATATTACTTAATAAATTTGATATTACTATCATTTATTTGAAATATTTTTAAAATATATTGTTGACTCCATTGATGCATTAATGACCCAGTAAGTTAAGGTAAAAGCAGAGTACTATATATTCTAGCGCATATACGAATACAAAACCACTTGAATAAATACGGATTGAGATTGAGAATCCATTAAAAATAATGGAAATCTCAGTTTCAGGTCTTAAGAGGTAAATATCTGGATTCCTGCCCGGTTCCCCCAACAGGAATGGTATAAGCACGGGATCTAGTGTTTTTCCAATTGATTCAGTCCATAAACAATAGCTAGGGATGGCCATTTAGAGTTATAGTAACAAAAGTTATTTACTATGATATTTTGAAAACTGCTTCTTTTTTTTTTTTCCTAAAAAAATCTTGAAATATTTGACCCAATTGGGCCCGCCAGCTCCTGCCATTGATATCCCTTTACAGTCCTGTGATGATCTATAGCCATGTTAAGAGTCCCCACTATTTGTATTGTAATTTGTAATTCTTCAAACTTCAAGTCTTTATTTCGTATTGTTTATCAAAAAAAGTCTTTATTTCATTTGTTGGTTCAAAGCCTAATTTCCTAAAGAGAAAGAACCAAGGAGCAAGCAATACAATACATCTAATGAGAGATTGAAGATATTTCAAAATCCTTACAATTTTTTCTTTTGAAAAAATTAGGATATATAATGTCTCTTATTCTGCTTGCTACTTTGATGGTGAAATGTTAACCTTTATCTAAACTACTAAAAAAAAAAAAAAAAAAAACACAGCTGCAACAAGCTGGTAAAGTGTGTCACTTGTCCTTAGAGAATGACCTAAGTGGGAAAAAGTCATCATTAGATTCTTTTTCTCATGTCACTAGCGCGTATCTACAGTATATATTATCGTGTGGATACAGTTATTTCATTTCATACGTAACGAATAATTATTGCGTAACACATTCTAAGAAATTTAATCAATAATAGTGGTCCTTCCTAGCAATAGATTCAATTTGACACTATCTTCAGTCCTTTTTTGTTTAATCTTTGACAAGTGTCTGTGGATTGGATTTTTTGCTCATTTTAAAGCAACGTGAATCAAGTGATACTAGTGTTTAGTCACTCAGGATGGAAGGACCACCTCCTCCAATCATGGGCCGAAACCTTATTGGGCCCAAAAATTGTAAGCCCTAGGGCCTGGTCTTGGACAAAGGAAGGACACATTCAAAGTCCCTTCAAAAGTTGAAATGAAAAAATAAAATAAGAAAGTTTGAAATGAAAAATAAAATAAAAGAGAAAAATAGCAGTTATCTTAATATATGTAAAATATGCAATAGATTGTTTTAATATATACATTACTATTTACTAGAAACCAAATTATTCTAAATTTTAAAAATATTAATTTACTTCAATTATTTATTAAAAACGGCTTTTTATTACTATAATTTCTTAAGTAGTAAATATAAAAAAAAAAAATCTCCAGTTTTTCACTTACTTATAAAAGAACTTTGAAACATTCGGGAAATTATTGCCTCTCAGTCTCTATATAGTTTTATACTCTTCTAAAAATTATGTCACAATTAATTTGTCTCGCACCCCCCCCCCCCCCCCCCCCCCCCCCCCACCCCCCCCCCCCCCCCCCCCCCCCCCCCCCCCCCCCCCCCCCCCCCCCCCCCCCCCCCCCCCCCCCCCCCCCCCCCTCTTCCTTTTAAAGAGAGTCATGAATCAAAAACTATGTACCCACCCTGAAAGGGTACTTCTCTAATTCTACTATTTACTTTTTAAAAAAAAAAAAACTTTATTATCCCTTTAATTTTTATCTTTGGCCTTAAGCAATATTTCAATATCCATTTTACACTATCTTAAGTTTTCTTCCTTTCTAGTGTTTAACTTATTCTCCTCTTTTTAAAATAACAAGTTCAATAAATATTAGATGAAATAAAGATGAGATTGGAAATACCAGAGTTAATAATAGGACAAGATAGAAGCATAGGAGAAAAGGAAACTCTGTGGTGTGCAACAAAAGGCGCTGATCTGGAGTCACGGAGATTCTGAGAGCTGCTTTGTAGTACCAAACAAATCAAAGTCATTTTTCACCCAAAAAAAAAAAAGTCTTTGAATTGGCCCCATAACAAATTAAAAGGGGCTTTTAGCCGTTCCACCCCACCCCACAAAACAAACTTCTCGACTTTTTGATAACCCGTCTTTCAAACTTCTATTCCCTCAAGAAAACAAACTTTCGGACTTTTGATAACCCGTCTTTCAAACTCTATTCCCTCAAGAAAAACAACTTCTCGGCCTTTTGATAACCTGTCTTTCAAATTTCTATTAAGAATTCGAATTGGAAGTTCATTAAGGTCTAAATTTGATTTGATATTTTGAACAATATAGGAATTTAAGCAAAATAAAATACATTATAATAAATTAGAAAATTTAAGGGATAAATTGTTAGATTTAAAAGTTTGGTGGATATAAAAATTGTCAAAAGACGAAATTTTGAGAAACAAGAGTGCTAAAATCCCAAAATTAAATACTACAGTAAAATAGAGAACCATTTCTGTTGTGGTTCAAAGTCTGCAATCAAAGGCCGAGAACAAAGCAAAACAACAAAACTAACTAATAATTTGAAGGGAAAAATTATGATCGGTACTGTCCGTTTGTCATTCATTTCAATCATCATATTAAAATTAATGGTTGGATATTTAAATATTGGAATTATTTTTTATATTATATGATGCAATATCTAACGTCATTGCTTACAAATTCAACTGTTTAAAAAAAAAAAAAAAAGACAAGCTTTTATTTTATTCAATTCTTTTTTTTTTTTTTTTTTTTATGAAAAGAGCACAGTATTAAGCCGAAGAAACAGAAAAAAGAAACATGAAAAAAAACAAACAAACAAACAAACAAACAAAGCTGGACGGAGTATGATGCCATATAGATAGAGAACGTACGTCGTGGTACTTTCATAGTTGTAGTTGGGAGTAGGTTTCTCACGGGATTGTCATTTATAGATATTCTAGTTGTCCTGGCTTTGTCAACTTTAGATCTCTCAAATATAACGAGATTACACTATAGGCATTAATTATATATGGACAGTGACGTACTCACATAAATAATAATTCATTATAAAAAGAAATCTCACATAACAAAAATTAATTTTTCGTTGGCGCAGATGTAAATCTTCAATATTACTAATTCATGCGGTAAATCTTTAAATACCTATCAAATTTTTTTTTATTTAAATAATTACATACATATAATTTAGTAATAATTTTGAATATGATTTCATCCGAAGATCATGATGAATAAAATCCCTCGTCCTGAAATTTAAAATAAGGAGAAAAACTCATGTAATTTAATGACAAATTCAACTAATGTCAACATATTTGTGTACATAATTTTCTGTATATTCTGCAAGGCAAATATATCCCGCACTGTAGTTAATAATTAAATGGTTTAAAGCTCATATATTAATAACGTGATGATTACTATACTCGATTAGAAGAACATATTATAATATATATGTTTACACACACACAATATCGTATGTGAATTAGATAGAGATTTACTTGTTAACCGATCGGTAAGTGATCAGATTAATTAATTTTTTGGGAGATTAGAACACTTTGATTGTACTAGGCAAGTGTTAACCGACCGGTAAGTGATCAGATTAATTATTCTTTTGGGAGATTAGGACACTTTGATTGTACTAGGCAAGTGGAATGTCATATATACATATATATATATATATATATATATCAAAAAGGAAAATTAGACTCGTACTCCCTAATTAACTTTTTATATCAACATTATAATGACACTACTCTTTTGATATCCAAAAGATCGATTTAGCATTTTAATACACTTCTTCTCCAACTGCTAATTATAGCCATGATCAAATATATTTGTTAAGGTCAGATTTTGTATATTATCTTTCACCGTACACGTATCCTCGAATAAGTCACTGGAGAGCACAAGACAACTCGGAGACATGCCGCTTAGAAGACCCAGGAACGACTTCCGGATAACTAGCGGGCCACTGGCAGGTCAACAGAGCTAAATAAGGAAAGTTAACTTCATGGGCAAGATCAGGAAACCAAATCCAGCATATCAGGCAAGGGAATCAACCAGCAAGCTCAGATCTATTAGGAAAAGGCAATTTCACGATATCTTCTAGTCATTTATGAATTGGAAAGTCAAGTAATACAGAAAAGGGCAACTACCCATCAGCATTCACTAGTAAAAATTATGGATTTGACGATGGTTATTAACCGTGTCTAAAGTTTACATTACGGTTAGACAACCGTCGTGTAATCTACCATCGTGGAATGTTTTGAGATACCACGACGGTTTATTAACCTTCGTGGTATCTCAATATTCCACGACGGTTCACACCGTCGTCGAATATAGAAAAATGGAGCAAAATTTGACTAAAGTGATAACTTTACACGACGGTTTTGTTCAAAACCGTCGTGTTAAGTCCAACATGAATTAAAAAAATAATTTGGGATTTTTTGGTGATTCCCCATGGGTGGCTTAACCCGTGTGTTATCCAATACATGGCCCAGGATATGATTGACAAAATATTAGTTATATGGTATCAAAGTAAAAAAATATCAATTAGATTACCAGTTTACATATCATAATTAATGAATTGCATTACAAATTTAGTACTTTTCTCCTAATCAAATCCATATCATCCTAAGTAAAAATTACTTTCTTTCAAGTACATCAATTTCATTCAACACATGTTCCTCATAAAACCTAAAACAAAATAACCACACTCAACACTTCCCTCTTGGTGAGGACAAGGGTGATCCGAGATTTTTGTTTTATAGTCTCGTCTCCTTTTAATCCTTTCTCCGACTCTAAGCTTCCAATCCATTAGGGCCCTAGCAAGTTTGCAAAATTCAAAATAATTAAGATGCGTATCATTAAGATTAAATCAAACAAGATTCCATTTTGATATTTCATCGAGCATTGGGGGGCGGAAAAAAAAATGCGTAGTTAGATTATTGTGTTGTTCGTAGATCGTAAAAGCCAAAAAATTACACAAGGATTCGTCTACAAAGAACAACAATAAAAAAATTGAACAACAATAAATACACAAATTTACACTCCAAGCAAATTATAAAGATTTGTGTGTTCGTATTTTTGTTGGAAAACAAGAAATTGAGTAATATAAAAGTCACATTGCCTTTCTTTGATGCAAAATAGTCACGACCTTGATGGGAAGACAGGGTGACAGTAGAGGTGGCGACGACGGCGACGGAAAAATGAGAGAGAGGGGAGGGCGACGTTGAGGGCGACGGGAGAATGAGGGGGAGGGGATGGTGGCGTTGCGGGCGACAATCGAATGAGGAAGAAAGGAGGGCGGCGGCGGTGGCGTCACCAGGAGAATAAGAGAGAGGGTAAGGCGGCGGTGAGGAGGGCAGCGACGCTGTCGGCAGGCGGGCGAATGAGAAAGTGGGTAGGAGAAATCTTTGAGTGGTCGAGAGGGAGAAAGATGAAAATGATGAGAAATGATGAGGAAAATGGATTTAAGTTGAGGGTTTATGCGCAATTTCAAAGCACAAAATTTCAAATTTTTATAGTGATTTTTGGAAGATTACATGATGGTTATGAAAACCGTCGTACGACGGTTTTCATAAACCGTCGTGTATTCTTGGGTTTACATGACGGTTACCTTAAACCGTCGTGTAATCTCCGAGATTACATGACGGGTTTCTCTAAACCGTCGTGTAATCTCGGGTTAGAGTGATTTCAAATTTCAAAGCACAAAATTTCAAATTTTTAGAGTGATTTTCGGAAGATTACACGGAGATTACATGACGGTTTCCCTAAACCGTCGTGTAATCTTGGAAATTACACAACAGTTTCCCTAAACCGTCGTGTAATCTCAGGTTTACACGACGGTTTCCTTAAATCATCGTGTAATCTTGGAGATTACACAACGGTTTCCCTAAACCGTCGTGTAATCTTCGTCGTCTAAGCCAACTTTTGTAGTAGTGATTCAGGGCAATTCTACCAGAATCAGGCAACTCAAGCATCAAGTTAATCCTTATGAATCAAGGCTTACTCCGCAAGCCTAGGGATCATTTCTTCGAACCATTTCCGGACGTTCCAAGACATTGCACTCAGCAACATACACACATTCTTTCCCAAATCTCTATGTATCACATAATTCCCCATCTCTTTCTACCCCTTTTTTACTCAAAATCTCCATTGTAATGCTCTTTTACATATAGTTGAAGCTCCCAGAAGCACTACAAAGGAGGTAAGGTAATCTAGAGATCATGAGCGAACATCTATAAATCGGTTGTCATTGTCTCTACTTATTTCCTTGTATTTACTTTATTTTCTGCAACTCACTAGGACGTGCCAAGGACTGGCCGACGACTCGCCCATCGTCTTTCAATCATTGTCCTATTTTTCTTTGATTATAGATTCAACCCTCTACAATAGGCTATAGCAAACAAATTAAAGCAAAGATATGATTTGATAATATGGTTTATTGTACGATGATGAAGTATAAAAAATATATTATATAATAAATAATAAAAATAAAATAAAATAATGAGCGACATGATCAATGGCGCAATATTGCCATGACTGGAAACATTGTAAACAGCCCTGGGCGCCCATTGTAATTCATGTCATTGCAACTATGCTGATGCACACACTACTTAATTCCCTGTCCAAATATAATATTGAGATTCCTTTAAGATTAGCCAATAAAACTATAACCCAGCATTTATATATAATTATTATAATCTACTACCTCCATGCATGCTTTACACTTCATCTACCCACGCTACTTACTTTATTCTACTTTTGCTTTTGTTTGATATATGTGTGTGTGTGTGTGTGTGTGTCTATATAATATAGATATATATAATATAACTATACCATAGTGATGATATTAATTACACTTTAATGTTTTATTTTTAACAAATGGCTACTGATATATTGTATTATTGTAAATTAATAATTAGCGCAAGTTCTTAAGTATAATTGTCAAACCATTACAATATTTGTAAGATTCTTCGAGTCAATGTGGTGATGTGCGGACTGAGGAGGGAAGTGTTGTAAATATTAGAACATAATTATTCATTGTTACTATACATTTACTCTATGTAATTTGAGAATAATATAAGGGTTCCCTCTTTTTTCTTTTTTTATTTGAAGCAGTAGAACAGTGTTTTTTTTTGTTTTGTTTTGTTAATAAAGATCACTTAATATATTCCAATTAAGTTGGCATTCATTAGGCAACTTCTCCTATATCAAAACCCTCACACCAGTTTATTAATGAAAGGAACAAAATATACAAATAAACTAAATTATTAAATTCAATAATCCCGTTACAAAGACTCACAAATAAATAAAAAAATGAACATAACAAACAAGAAACCACCACGCAAAAAGACCAAATAAAACTACAGTCAGAAGGGGAAAAAAAAAGTATATACTCTCTTAAATTAGAAAATTAAGTTAAGATATTTCGTTAAAACGTTT
The DNA here is from genome assembly GCA_009761775.1 of Ficus carica. Taxonomy (NCBI): domain Eukaryota; kingdom Viridiplantae; phylum Streptophyta; class Magnoliopsida; order Rosales; family Moraceae; genus Ficus; species Ficus carica. The sequence goes on from CM019743.1 coordinate 15,695,552, forward strand.
TATTAGTAAAACTCTAAATAGGAAATCCATGACATAAAAAAAAAAAAAAAAAAAAAAGTACATGATTTAATCCTGTTTTATATACACAGTACGTTCCTTCCTACATCGAGATTGGAGAGACCATAAAATAGTTCTTACTTTATCAGCTAGTATGTTTAGTAATTTTCTACCTTTTCATTTCCGGTTGTTATGGTTTAGTAGTACTTTGTCATTTTGCTCTCTTATTCTTCCTCGTCCTTAATTTCTCATACGTTGATTCTCCTCTCCTTTCATAGGCCGACCGAATCAAAAGCCAGTGTGCATGTTTGGCACATTTATTTATCCAGGGTAATAAATGCGTAGTTTTATAATTTTTAAATTTTCATTGTTCATACACCACTGTTGAGGTCAAAATTAGCATCTCATTTTTTACCATACACGTGTCAACTTAGATCGCTTAAGATCAATGATCAGTACGAAAACGACCCAGAAGACTTCATCACTTGATAAGGAAGCTCGACTCCCGAGTCAACGAACATCGACCTCCAGTCGATCGACATCACTTCTAGGTCAAGCAGAGTGCAGGAATCATTTCGAAGAGATTTTGGATCAGCTCGAGACCAGATCAACCCAAGAGCCTATTAGGTCGAGCCGAAGACCAGCGACTCAAGAAATCAACTTGACAAGTCGACCCGAGCACCTATCCGAGGTCAATGCATATAAAGATCAAGAAACTCCCAAATTCATTCCTGCACAAGAATCATACGAAGATCATGCCTAATCAAGTCAAGAATCAGCCATGAAGGTTACTTTCCTGTTCCGAAAAACTCTCCAAATAAGGAAAGTCAACCTAAATCAAGAAAGGCAACTTCCCATAAGCAAATACAACAAGTTCAGCACCAAAACATACAACAATCATCATCTATAAATAGAGGGCATCATCATACGCCCAAGGCATCTTAGACGATCCGGTTCTCATCTCATATCATCCAATCTTATATTCAAGATCATTCCATCTTCACGAGAATCACGTCCAAAGAAGAGATTTTCGCCCAAGGCAAAAGAGAAATCATTGGAGATCCTCTTAGTTTATCGGACATTTTCTTCGACCACATCAAGATCATCCCACAGGAGGTCGAATCATCTTGGAATCATCCCACAATTCCAGCATCTTCACCTTATTCTCTCTACTCCCTGCTATCTCTCTATATGCAATCCCCTTCTCTATTCTTCTCATTTTTACTGCTACGACATTCACTGTATTATTTTATCAATTATAGTGAAAACATCGGAGTCACCACAAAGGACTATCTCTCATATTGAGAGTGAACCTTTATAAATCTATTGTATTCTCTATCTCATTTACTTTACTTTACTATTATTTTGCAGCTAACACAGCCATAGACCCTAATCCTACTCGATCCATTTGACTGTAAATTTTACCTTCTACAACAACCATAATAAGAGAAGTATTAAAGTGGAAAGCTATAAGGTATGCTATAAGAGAAGCCCATTAGCCAAATATATATATATATATATATATATATATTACTTAGTTACTATCATTAGCCAAATATATATATATATATATGCTGACTCTCACATATATATATATTATTTAGTGAGGACGTTGCCTATTAAAACAAATGTGCTATTGTATTGCAAGTGCATTTGACCTTGTTACTTAGTGAGCCATGCCAGCTATGACAAAAGGTCAGTTTCATTCCTCTTCATATGTTCGAATTAAAAACATATATAGAGATAACAGTTCTCTTGTTCTTCCTAATTCAGAACTTAATGCAACAGATTTTTAGCGATTCTTATAAATATAAAATACTTATATTATACGGATCAAACTCACACCCTTAATTAAGTGAGTATTGACTTCTCAAGATGTGGAAAATTATGTCGCCGACTTTTTTTATAGCTTATAAAATGTCGATTTTCTTTTTTGTCGGGTCTTACAATGGTCCATCTTAGGGTCTATCATTGATAGATCGGTCTATGATTGATAAACTCGATGGTCTATCACATAGACTGATAGATCATCAATTGACTTTGGTCAATCATTTATTAATCTTGGTCTATTAATAATTGACCACCAAATCAGTAATGGACCATAGTGTTGATGTTTGATCTGCTCCGACCACAAAGTACTACCTCCAACTGCCCCGGGTAGCGTGAAAGCGTGTGTCCGACCACTGGATTAGATGGCGTTCTCGGAGAAAAGGGACAGCCGACCAGGATCCATCGTCTCGCCAGGGTGATCCGCATACCCGGGCTAGATTGTGCTCCGAGCACATCACCTCAGGGAGCGTGTCCAGGGCCGACAGGAGTTCCCGGGGCCACGTTCTACTTACCATCTAGCATCTGACGCAAGTTCTACCGCTATATCCGTCTGCTACAGACGACGCCCACCTACTCTACAGCACATCACATCGCCACCCACACTGACAGGGCCTGCCCTTGCAGGCGCCGCGCGACAGCAACCTCACTGCCCCTGCTCAGGGTCAGGGACATTGTGCGTCACTCCATTGGTCCGATTGTATTTGCAGGCCTAAGGCCTAGTCACCCCCCGGATGCCCTAGGTAGCCGACCCGGCTGGGTCGCCCCGAGCATCCAGACCCGTGAGAGGCGCCTATAAATAGGGAACGAATCCATAAATTCAGGTTTGATCATTTTTTCCTTGCCAAAGCTCTGCCTCTCCCTTCGCTCATCAGTTCCCTGACTGACGTAAGCATCGGAGTGCCCGCGGCAGACACCACACCGGTGTCCCTATCATTCCTAGATGCTTCTCTTTTGCTGGTGATCTACGGCGGAGTGACTGGCCTGCCCCCACCAGACATCCCAACCATACTGGGTGTTGCTGCCGGAGCCATACTTGCTTCCCGAGTGACCAATCACTAGCCATGGACGAGCAAGGGGAACCATGATTTCCAAGATCTCGACAACCCGGCTCCAACCGGATCGCAAAGCACCTGGAGACCTCCGCGCCGACGGAGAGCCCGAGCACAGCGTAAGCCCACGCAGACGGAGATCCTCACGGAGAACGTCAGAAGCCTGACCGAGGTTGTCAGAGCACTCGTGGACAGAGAAGCGCATAATGTACAACTCCCCCCAGCATAGTAGGAGGCCGCCGAGTCAACGTCGAGCAGGCCGCCCGGATCGGCTAGCCGACCAAGGAACCCTTCGCCCCCGGGCGACCGAAGGAGCAATCGTTCCAATCGGGAGGGCCTCGGACGGTAGCAGCGAGACGAAAACGAAGACCCGGGTAAGGTGCGTTCGAGAAGCCGTCACACTCAGGCCACTCGCTCGGGAGCAGCCGAGCCGTTGGCTGCCACGAAGGATAACCCTGACCGTAACCAGGGAGAGGCCGAGGATGTGCGAAGGAACGCGACTTCCGTTTTCGATCGTCTGGGAAGACCAGGGATTATACTGGCGCATAGGCCGAGAACGCTCCGTGGACAAGCTGACGGAGAGTCACGATCAGCGCATAAATCACCTCCAGCGACAACTCGATCAGCTCGTGGGCCAGCAATACAAGATGAAGCAGGTCGAAAACGATTGACCCGCCCTTCACCCCGGCCATTATGGCCTCATCGTACCCGGCCAGGTTCAAATGTCCTCCGTGGCCTCTTACGACGGTTCCACGGATGCAGATGAGCACCTTGAAACTACCAAGCCCACATGCTAATTCAGAATGCCAACGGGGCTGCTCTCTGCAAGTCCTTTTGCCTGACCTTAACCGGAGCTGCCCGGCAGTGGTACGGAGGCTGGCTCCGGGATCGATCGCTTCTTAAAACAGCTGGCGGACTCCTTTGCAGCTGCCTTCCTGGACTCAAAGACCAGGAAGTTAGGAGCGTCCTACCTGTTCAGCCTAAAGCAAGGAAAGGCCGAAACATTGAAAAAATATCTCGAGCGCTTTGACAAGGCCTCGTGTAGGTCGAGAGCTGCATGACGACACCCTCATACAGGCCTTCCGGGAAGGCGTCAAGACACCCGCCTCGTCTGGACGCTTGCCTACGACAAGCCACTCACCTTTGCACATTTGAGGGGGATCACCTGGAGGCATGCCGAGGCGGATGAATACGTTCGAGGGCGAGGGCTGGTAGCCTGGAGAACAACCCGGCTTCCCAGAAGGTGAGACGGATAGAAACCAACCAGACGAAAGCCGACCAGAGAAAAGGGGGAAGGCCGCGATCGAAAACACCCGGACGGATTTCAATTCCAGTCGAGAACACCGGCGGGGAGATTCCAACAATATACCCGTTGGTCACAACCATCGAGCACGTCCTTAACCAGGTGTCTGGTTGGGGGTTGCTCCGAGATCCGCCATCACTCCTGGGCGATCGTACTCGGAGAAAAACCAGAACAAGTACTGCAACTTCCACAAGAATATGGCTACGACACTAAGGACCGCATACAGCTTCGAGACCAAATCGAGCTGTTGATCCAAGATGGCCACTTGCAGGAGTTTGTGGAGAGAATAATCACCCCAGTCGGGCCGAGCGGCAAAGCGACGCCGGCCGCCAGGCAGGAATCCGGGACCGAGCAATTGGACGAACAAGCCGGAGCAGGAACATATAGTCCACACCATCTTTGGTGGAACAGCTACTGGAGATACCACACAGTGGCCGGAAAAAATTACACCAGCGAGGCTAGGCGGTCACTCGTAGAGAATATATTAACATGGAGGAACATATTTCCAAGATATGTAGCTAAGACAGAACCCCCGATCACCTTCACAGATGATAAGGCGAACCATTACTCCACCCGCACAACGACGCATTGATCGGGAAAATCCGAGAGTAGCCGACAACGTCATCCGCCGTGTCCTAATTGACAACGGGAGCTCAGCGGACATTATGTTCATGAATCCGTTCTCGAGGCTAAAGATTGAGGAGGAAGCTGTGTTGACTCCCGCCCAAACACCTTTATACGGGTTCGCCGGGGAGTGCGTCCGTGCAGCCGGCACTGTAAGCCTTCCAGTTACGATCGACGACAGCACAGAAAGGGTAACCCGGATGGTAGAGTTCATCATTGTAGACCGGTCATCCATCTACAATGTTATCCTGGTAAGGCCAACCCTGAATGCATTGAAGGCGGGGTAGTCTCCACTTATCACTTGGCCATGAAGTTCCCCTCCGGGGGTGGAGTCGGCGTCTTCCGGAGAAAACCAGAAAGGGACGAGGAAGTGTTACCTAAAGGCGGTGAATAAAGTATGTCGAAAAATCCCTCCCCCGGTCACCATCGCCGCCCTCTTCACAGTGAACGAGACCAAAGCCCCCCGAAAAAAGTCAAGCGCCTGAGCGACTTGGATCCCCGGATACCCGAGGAGGAAATCCGGGTGCACCCCGTGGAGGAACTAGTATCCTACCAGTTGGACCCCGAGCACCCGGAGAAAACAGTGATGCTCGGGTCGAAACTCGACCCGGTTGTCCGAGCGAAACTCGAGCAATTCCTCAGACAGCACAGAGACGTCTTCGCCTGGTCCCACGAGGACATGCCCGGGATAGACCCGGGCAGTGATATCTCACCAGCTGAGCGTCAATCCGAGACACAAACCTGTGATCCAGAAGAGAAGGGCCTTCAACCCAGAGAGGTACGAGGCCATCAACGCTGAGGTGAATAAGCTGCTCGCAGCGGGGCTCATCCGGGAGGTAACCTACCCAGAATGGCTGGCCAATGTGATCTGGTCAAGAAGTCCACCGGGAAGTGACGAGTCTGCATAGACTACACCTATCTCAACAAAGCGTGTCCAAAGGATTGCTTCCCGCTGCCCCGAATAGACCAACTCGTCGACGCAACAGCCGGGCACGAGCTGCTCAATTTCATGGACGCATACTCGGGGTACAACCAGATGCCCCTGAGTAGATCCGACCAGGCAAGATGGTGTTCACAAACGACCAGGGGCTGTATTGTTAACATGTCATGCCGTTTGGTCTCAAAAACGCAGGGGCGACCTACCAACGGTTGATGAACAAGATGTTCGCCCCGCTCATTGGGAGGTCCATGGAAGTGTACATGGACGATATGTTAGTGAAAAGCCGACGCACGGGCGATCACATCAAGGATCTTCGCGACTGCTTCAACACCCTACGGCAGTACAGGATGAAGCTCAATCCCGCCAAGTGTGCATTCGGGGTGGAGTTGGGGAAATTCCTCGGATTCATGGTTAACCACCGAGGGATCGAGATCAACCCCGCCAAGGCCCAAGCCGTGGTGGACTTACAGCCCCCGCGCACGATCAAGGAAGTCCAAAGACTAACCGGAATGATCGCAGCCCTCTCCCGGTTTGTGTCCAGGTCCACCGACAAATGCTTCCCGTTCTTCCAAGCGCTTAAGGGCAAAGGCAAGGTTAATTGGGATGACAAATGCGGCGAAGCCTTCGAAGGCTTGAAGGAGTACCTAGCGAGTCCACCACTGCTATCGAAACCACTACCCAGGGAAGTACTATACGTTTACCTTGCCGTCTCCGAGAAGGCCGTCAGCTCTGTCTTGATCCGGGAAGATGACAAGGTATAGTTCCCCGTCTACTACAGCAACAAGATGTTCCAGGGAGCCGAAGGGAGGTACACCCCTCTAGAGAAATTAGCCCTCGCGCTGGTCTCATCGGCCCGCAAGTTGAGGCCTTATTTCCAAGGCCATCCAATCCGTTGTCCCTACAGTTACCCGCTTCGCCAGGTTCTCTAGAACCCCGAGTTGTCTGGGCGAATCTCGAAGTGGGCTATAGAACTTGGAGAATCGACATCGAATACATCCCCCGCACCGAGGTCAAAGCGCAAGCACTGGCTGATTTCGTGACCGAATTCACGGGTGCTCCCGGACCAACTCGAGAGCCCTTGGAGATGGCTGTTGATGCTCCCGGGAAGAATGGCCCGGCAGCTAGTAACCCGAGCAGCGAGAGGTGGAGGCTATTCGTCGACGGGTCCTCTAGCTAGGGGGTTCCGGAGCGGGCCTTGTCCTGGTGAGCCCTGATCAGTACAAGACCAGCCAGGCGTTACGCTTCAACTTCAAAGCGTCTAACAATGAGGCTGAGTACGAGGCTGTCATCGCCGAGCTCGGTTTAGCCCGGGAACTCGGAGTCCAAGACGTCAAGGTTTTTAGCGACTCAATACTCATCGTCAATCAAATAACCGGGGAATTCCAGGCAAAAGAGGAGCGAATGGCGAAGTATCTGGAGAAGGTGAAGATTCTACTTGGTCAGTTCAGAAGCCAGCTTGTAACCAAGATACGACGTTCCGAGAACACCGAGGTGGACTCCCTCGCTCGACTAGCCTCGGGGAATGACATAGAGGGTCTAGTCTCGTTCCCTATAGAGCGACTCGACCAGCCGAGTATCGAGCGAGAAGAGCAGGTCCTATGTTCCGAGAACACCACAACTTAGATGGACCCGATTGTTCGTTACCTCACCGAGTCCCAGCTGCCCGAAATCGAGAGGAAGCCCGTAGGATCAAGAACACCTCGTCAAGGTACGTGCTCATCAACGGGAAGTTGTATCGTCGAGGACATTCTGCTCTGTACCAACGGTGCGTTGGTCCGGCTGAAGCCGAGTACCTGATGAAAGAAATACACAGTGAGGTGTGCGGGAACCATTCTGGTGGAAAACCCACTTCGTTCAAGTGCCTTCGACAGGGGTACTATTGGCCGACTATGGGTAAGGATACGATGGAGTTTACCTAAAAATGCCTCAAGTGCCAACAGTTTGTCAAGGCCATCAAGTCTCATCCCGAAAAGTTCACCTCAGTGGTATGTGCCTGGCCATTCGCCAAGTGAGCCCTCAACCTGATCGGACCACTACCAATGGCCTGGTTCCAACTTTGCTATTGCCTCGTAGCAATAGATTATCTACGAAGTGGGTCGAAGTGGAACCCTTGGCTCAGCAAACTGAGACAAAATGTACAAACTTCTTGTGGAAGAACATCATATGTCGTTTCGGGTTCCCTCACACCGTGGTCACTGATAATGGGAGACAATTCGACAACCCAAAATTCATCGCACTCTGTGAGCAGTTTGGAATTAGAAAGTGTTCTCTTCCCTTGGGCACCCTCAGAGCAATGGGCAGGTGAAAGCCGCCAATAAAACCATCAAGGAGAACTTTGAAAATAACCTTGAGAAACACAAGGGGGCTTGGATCGACGAACTGCCCTGAGTACTTTGGGCTTACCGGATAACAAAGCGCACTGCAACCGGATAAACCCCCTTCGCTATGGTCTTCGGAGTAGAGGCTGTTATTCCTGTTGAGGTAGGGTTGCCAAGTCTCTGAGTAGAAAACTATGACGAAGAAATCAACGCCGAGCAGATATGGCCCGAGCTCGACTTGGTTGAAGAGCGACGAGACCAAGCTCTGATTTGAACGGTTGCCCGTAACCAGGTCGTAGCCAGGTACCATGACAAGAAATTTTTGACCGCGAGTCTTCAGAGTAGTGGACTTTGTGTTAAAAAAGGTATTGGTTCAAGAGCTCGGACTAGGTTCATTCGATCCTAAATGGGACGGTCCGTACAATGTCACTGACATAGTGCGATCGGGAACGTACCGGCTAGCCAATCAAGAGGACAGGATCCTGGGGCACCCGTGGAATGCCGACCACTTGAAGCGCTTCTTCCTGTAGTTTTGTTTGAACAATTTTTGTAAAGATTTGATCAATAAAGAAGAGTTCATTCCAATCAGTTGACATGAAGAAAATATTTTTAAGGTCCCACGACCGGGCACTAATCGAAAGGAGGTGCCCGAGCAGGACCCAAGATAAGATCTGCCTTTGCAGATCCCTCAACTCCTATGGTTCTCGGACCACGGAGTAAGGTCCCACGACCGGGCACTGACCGAAAGGAGGTGCCCGAGCAGGACCCATAATAAAATCTGCCCTTGCAGACCCCCCAACTCCTGTGGTTCTCAGACCACGGAGTATGATCCCACGACCGGGCACTGACCGAAGGGGGTGCCCTAGTAGGACCCAAAATCTGTCCTTGCATACCCGACCAGGGTTAGAGTCGGGTCAATTTTAAATCAAATTCACTCAAACCAACCAGAGGGGAAGGGAGTGCTTGGAAGATAATCACACTTTGTAAAAATAATGGATAAGGAATGAAAATAGTAAAAAAAAAAAATTTACTGATTGAATAGAGGAGGCAAAAAAGGCGATAATCCAGCTGGTCTGGAAGGGAGAAGCCAAACTGCTCTGGGGCGACGGGCTGTTCGGAGACAACGAGCTGCTCGAGGACAGCGGGCTCCTCCGGATCATCAAGGACAACTACGTCCTAGGGTGCACGTGCGGCTCCAGATACCTCCCCCTCCTCTGGGACCTCCTCGGTCATTATTTCCTCGGACTCCGCCGACACAAAGGACCAGTCCACCCCGACCAGCGATGGGTTGGCCGCGGTAAACCCGACCAACATGTCCCGCATACCCTCTTGGTACTCATGGACCAGTCGGGAGTTGAAGTCCTCAGACTGCCAGAAGTCCTCCACAGCTTATGCTCGGGCCTCTTCGATGGCGGCAGGAAGAGCGACCTTGACATAACGATCGTGCTCTGCTCGGGCAGAAGCGAGATCACTCTCAGCCTTCCTTAGAGCCTCCACCATCCCGCACCGAGCAATCTCGGCATCCATCTCGGCGATCCGAGACCACTCCTCTGCGGACTTCGCCCTATCCTCAGCCGATTTCGCATGAGCGTCAGCCTCCTTTCGGGCCTCCCTCGCTGTATCCCTTGTGACAAAAGCATCCTTCTCGGCCTACCTTGCACGTCGAGCCTCGGACTCGGCCGCCTTTAGCTCGTCTTCCATTCGGTTGGCGTACCCCATCGCAGCCGCGCTCCCCAAGAAGACGAGGCATAAGCCCTCGATCAGCTTCTCCGCGCAAGTCGCTCAAGGCTACCACGGGGTCAGACCGCTTAGATGACCCGGCCACTTCGAGGGTCAGCTTATCCCCAAACTTGGAGACGAGCACCTTGTGAGCTGACTTCAGCCTCGCTAGCTCATCCTCAGATGTAGAAACATCTCGGGGTCTCGAGTCTTCTCGGTGGCTCCGAGGCACAGGAGCCGCGGCTTGTCGGTCATCTCTCGGATGGCTAGAGCGCGACTCCGGATGATCAGGCACTCGGAGAGCCGGAGGCTGTGCAACCTGGGGAGCCGGAGCTGCTGGAGGCGCCATTGCCCTTGTGGCCGGAGCAATTGGGGGCACCGCCAACCGACTTGGCGGATCCAAAGTCCTGGACTTGCCCTTGCCTTTGCCGATCTTGGCCATCTTCTGTAGCCGGGCGATTCTGTCCTCCTCGCTTGGACGCTTGGTCCCGCGCCGCTCACTATCAGTCATGGGTTCTGCAAAAAAAAAAAAATAATAATAAAAATAAAAAATTTGTTAGTGCTTTGTCAAACTGACCTAAAGAAGACCAAAAGAAAACGAAACGACCTTCGATCCGGAGACCCCGAGCGGGAAATAGTTCCCGGATCACCAGATCCACATCCTCGTCCTCGATCCGCGGACCCCAGGGACGGGTCGCCGGACAGTGGGTCGTGGACCATAGCTGCCGGCACCCCCCGTGGAACTCCAGATCGATCGGGCGCGGCCGTGGCGCTGATGACGCCTGTCCGAGAGCGATAGTGAACGGCGGGTTCCGGCAGGCGTGCGATGGTGACCGCCTCGAGTTGGGAAGTCCTCGGCTGGTCGTCGACCCGGCCAGATGTCGAAGAGGAGCCGAACCAGTTGTGTTCGGCTAGGCTTGATGGGGACAGCAGTCCCTGTTGGTTCCGCTCGGGATCGGAGAGCTCCTGAAGCGCTTCTACCCTCGCCAAGGTCATGTCTGGTATATGCGGTGCCCGAGTCCACACATAGCCCCTCCTGAACGTCAAGGGTACCCTCTCCGAGGGGAGACCAACCTCGTATGCGAGGTGCCCGTGCAGCCACCGACCACCTGCGTAAAACCACAGGTTCTTGAACTGCTTGTTGGAGTCCGGACACCCCATAATGAACGTCCCATTGAAGCCTTGAAAGTAATAGAACCCCGAGGACGAGGGGACCGACTTCATCCTATATAGATTCTGGAATACCTTGAACGGCAGCTCGGCGGCGAAGTGCTTGGTCCATAGGATGAAGCAGCTGGTGAGGATGCGGTAGGCGTTGGCGTTCAATTGTGCCGGGGCTACGTTTAGCCTGTGAAGCGCTCGCCTCAGGTAAGGGTGAAAAGGAAGACGGAGCCCGGCTCGGAAGTACTCCGTCGATAGCGTTATGTGGCCGGGAGGTGGTCTGGACGGGAGATCATTCCCTCCGAGAACCACCAAGTCCACGTCGTCGGGGATACGGAACTCTTCCCGGAGCGCAGCAAGGTACCTCAGAGTGACGGCGCTCGTAAAGTAGTCCACGGAGTACACCGGACGATCTCCCGCCAGGCCCACCATCTCTTGATCGCCCCTACGATACACTCGTTGGTCGTTGATACGCATGGCCCTGCCGATGGGCCGCTGGCGGGCCTGGATGGGTTCCTCGGATGGGGCAGAGCTCTCGGAACCCTGGGAGTCTTCTCGGCCAGAGGTGCTGGCCTGGCTAGCGGCCCTCTCGGGCACCTCCCCCACGTCAGCCGTGAGATCAACCTCCGGGGCCGGTTGCGCCTTACCGACCCCGTGCAGATCTTCGATAAATCGGTGGTCTGGGCGAGTACCCAGACCAACCTGCAGAATTTCCTCTAATCGAGCGGCGCCCTCTTATCCTCGAGTGATCGGCGATACTGGGTCGCTCTGAGAAGGGACGTCCGAAAGACCCGAGAGATGATCGGGTGTTTGGTCCCTCGGTGCCGTTGCTCCAGTTGACGACGAACTTGTACTCGAGACCAGACTCGAGCTTCCCGTGATGTCTGCGCTCCCGGACAAGGCTTCGTTCTCGGAGTCTAACAAGTCACTCATATTGAAAATGCTTGGAAATGTAAATTCTTTACCTTCTCGGATGTTCTCGGCACTGGTCTTCAAAACAACCTTAATCGGCAGTCGTCGACAATCTTCGGCAGCTCTCGACAGATGTTGAATTTCTTCGTAAGCAATATGAAGAATGAGGAATACCCCATGCTATTTATAGGTGAATGTCCAGCGAGAAATTCGGGCGCGGGGATCGAGGCGACGATTCGACCTCCCGCCTGTCCCGCCCTAGATTCGAAATTCAAAATTCAAAATTTTGAAGTGTCGTTCTGTCTTCCTAGCATGACACGTGGCAACAATCGACATGGGGCAATAGTCGACACGTGGTGTTCGAGCGAGTAGATGTCTCCGAGAACCCGACCATTCACAAACGTCCGACTACACCCCAACGACAAGGATAGTGGCCGAGCAGTGAACGACCAGACGAGTACTCGGAGCATCCATGGCCGCGTCAGCCCAGATATGCTGGGGGGCTTATGTTGATGTCGTGATATGCTACGACCACAAAGTACTACCTCCAACTGCCCCGGGTAGCATGAAAGCGTGTGTCTGACCATTGGATCAGATGGCGTTCTCGGAGAACAGGGACAGCCGACCAGGATCCATCGTCTCACCAGGGTGATCCGCATACCCGGGCTAAATTGTGCTCCGAGCACATCACCACGGGGAGCGTGTCCAGGGCCGACAGGAGCTCCCCAGGGCCACGTTCTACTTACCACCTAGCATCTGACGCAAGTCCTGTCGCTATATCCGTCTGCTACAGACGACGCCCACCTACTTCTGCAGCACATCACATCGCCACCCGCCGCCACCCACTCTGACAAGGCCTGCCCCTGCAGGCGCCGGCGACAGCAACTTCACTGCCCCCTGCTTAGAGTCAGGGACACGTGGTGTCACTCCATTGGTCCGATTGTATCTGCAGGCCTAAGGCCTAGTCACCCCCTGGGTGCCCTAGGTAGCCGACCCGGCTGGGTCAACCCGAGCACCCAGACCCGCGAGAGGCGCCTATAAATAGGGAACGAATCCATAAATTCAGGTATGGTCATATTTTCTTGTCAAAACTCTGCCTCTCCCTTCGCTCATCAGTTCCCCGACTGACTTAAGCATCGGAGTGCCCGCGGCAGACACCACACTGGTGTCTCCATCATTCCTAGGTGCTTCCCTTTTACAGGTGATCGACGGCGGAGCGACTGGCCTGCCCCTACCGGACATCCCGACCACACTGGGTGTTGCTGCCGGAACCATTTTCGGCACCAACACATAGTACTAATGAACCATTTAAAAAAATATATTTTCTTAATTAAGAAAAGTTGAAATATATTTGTTAAAGAAATAGCTTAAAAAACTATGTTCCTCTAACATATAGATTGACCTACCCCATTTCTTTATATATTCTATAATTCATATAGAAAACAAAATATATAAACACGTATACATATACACACACTTATATGAGCGATTGCCACCCAAAAGCCAAACGTTTCAGTTTCGTAAAAAATTAAAAAAAAAAAAGAATTATTTATATGCACCAAAATGGTATTATCTGGCAAAAAAAAAAATTTAAAAAAAAAAAGGGAAAAATTCAAGAAAATACAACTAAACAATCAATGAGTCTTTAATTTGTAATTTATTTAGAAAATACTTTTAAAAAAAATCATGTCAACAAGTTAATAACAAGTTGCCCATTCAAATCTCATTTAATGAGCTCTCTGAGTTCTATTTCATTAATTATCATTAAAGTTTTTTTTTTGTCAACTACTCAATTTATTACAAACATCTCATTTACATCATACGGCTAAAATAATAATAACCATGGATAGATAAATATTAAAATAATCATTAAAAACTCTTTTATGTATATATATTATATATATATATATATATATATGCCAATAACGTTATCAGTTTGCTGGCATATATTATAGATCAAGAAGAAGAAGAAGAAGAAGAAAATGAGTGGTTGTGGTCAACTTAGAGTAATTTTTTACTGTTTTTGGTAAATTCAAATCGTTCCTTTTACTTATTCGAGGAACCAGTCAATGCTTGGTTTTGCACTCACCGGCCGGCCACTTATAAAATTTGTGGTCATTATAAATACAACTCCATATCAGATAAGTTGGACCTATAGCTCACTAGATTATATGGGCCTGTTTGGTGTAGTAGTTGAGTTTGAATTGAGTTGAAATTTTAAGTTTGAATAGTAATTTTTGTTGATTTTTTCAAAAAGACAAAAAACTTTTTCAGAATAGACAAAAATTATGATAAAAAAAATACAATTTAGTTTAAAATGAGTTGGAAAAACAAACGGGTCCATAATTTCTTTAGTTTTTCAAAGAATTGTCAATATATATATTTTTTGTATTTTTCAGTTCACTATTTCTCACCTTCTAAAATGCTCTCCAACCCTTTTTAAAATGTCAAACTAATTATTCTTGTTTATTACTGAATTACATTGCCAAAAGTTTCCTACAATTGCGTTCTCTAGCTAGTTCCCATTTTTCTTTAAGGTGAATATAAAAAGTTTTTCCATTTTTCTCATTGTAAATAATAGTGAGGTTGTGATAAATTTCTATTTTTATTTAAATAGTAATTATCCATTATTTTTAATTGTTATGGTTTGAAATATTGACTATAAGAATAAGTTAACAATTTAATTTATTAAAAAAAAAAAAAAAAGAATGAAAGAAAGAATGAAGTTTAACCCAAGGACTAGATCTTCCCCATTCCCAAAAATCCTACTCATATTTTTGCCCAAAAGCTAAAGGCCAAAACTTCTCTGTCTCTATTGATTTCGTGTAGGAGAATAACTGAGATATCTTCATTTCTTCTGAAGATCCCTTTTGTGTCATTATCAAAAACAGCAATGTTTTATCGATCTGTCCCTTTTTTTTTTTTTTTTTTGGCTCTGAATATGAATCTGTCCCTTAAGAAAACTAAAAGTTATATCTAAATTTTTTTTAAAATAATATAAAATAAAAAATAGTGCCCTTTTAAATGTTGGAAGGGCAAATTGTCGATCGACCTACTCCCTGGAGGTTTCTTTTTGTGGCGCACTATTTTTTTTTTCCCTCAAAAAAAAAATTTACACCTCGCTTCCCCTTCTTTTTCTCTGTCATCTTTCTGAACATGTGATGAAATATTCTTCATTGGTTTTCTTTATCCAGTGTAACAGTATAGAGTAGGAAGTACAAAGAATTTGTAAGTTAATATATATATATATATATATATATATATGAAGAGTCTTATATCCATTATCGGATTTGTCCGTCCCTTCAATTAAAACTGTTGGATTGTATATCAATGACTATAAAGAGATGCAAGGGAATTCCAAATTTTTGAAGTGTAGGCTGACAGCGTACGCTAGATACCTATAAGAATTTTTTTTTTTTTTTTTAAATGTGTCTTTATCTAACCCATTTTCCCTTTTACTATACGATCTTGAACATCGGCCAAATAACTCTCTGCTTCGCAACCACTTCTTCTTCTCCACACTCACCTTCATCCCGCCGTCATTACCGCCGCACTGTCCTTGGCCACTCCACCGACCGAGTCAATGCTAATCCGAGCTCCGACACTGCTGAAGACATCGGTGGTTGACAGATACTGGAGCAACCTCGGGAATGCCAGCCCTGTCGGGAGGTCACCGGCTCCGACATTTGCGGTGTGAACTCGGAGGCATGGAGGGGGGAAGTAGGAGGCGTGAGGGAAAATGATTGGGCTGCAATGAGGAGAAGAAGAGAGAGCTACGGACTGCCAACTCTCATCAACAAGAAAGCATCTACGATTATTTTTAATTTTTTTTAATTATAATTACTACTACTATTATTATTATTTTTTTTTTGATAAAGGGAGCTTCATTAAAACAAGGCACCAAAAGTGCAACCAAAACAAACAAAGTGACAGAGGTTAAACAGAGACACTTCACTCAATGTGATCCAATGGATTATAGAAGGGGATATCCCCATATTAATAGGACCGTAAACATTACAGACAAATGACAATCTAGCTAAATTATGAGCCATGAAATTAAAGGCTGTTTGAATATTGCTGACTTCCCAAGCAACTAACCCACTTAAACTAGGTGAACAAATGAGTAAGCAGAGAAGCAATACATAATAGTTGTGGATCCGAACTCCAGAACAATTGATTCCCAACTAGCACCCATCGTCATCTTCATGGCTCGCTCACATGCTAAAGCTTCGTTGACAACGGGGAGACGATTATCCACTTTTCCGGTTAGGATTTGGAAGTGAGCTATCATATACTCTTGTCGTTTTTCATTTTCACACTTGCCATATTTTGCTTCTTTTTATTCACATTAATTTTGTTACATATGCACATATCAAACCTTACAATGTCACATTCCTATATAATTCACTTCTTACAATTTTTTTTATTATATATATATTTACTTGTTTGCCCTCGCCTGTCATATAATATGATTTTTCTTCCCTTATTACTTTCCTTCCAACTTGTCAATATCCATTACCATCCAATACATGTCCTCATGATTATGTGTACTTATTGTCATTTCACTGCCTTCTCACATCCAGTATCGGATTTGAGAGCTTATATATATATATATATATATATATATATATATATCTGAGACCGTATTAAAAAAAAAAAAAAAAAAAAAAACAAGAAAGAAAGAAAGAAAAGAAACCGTTGGTGTGATAATGTGATGGATGAAAACATATCAATGAATTGAAAAACGCTGACTTCGATAATATATATATATATATATATATTTGTGAATAACTAGGATATTATTGATCTTCACTAATGATCAACCTATTAAATTACACATCATCTAGCTTGTTGCAGAGTTCAAGAATATTTAAATATAATAAACATAATTAAATTTAGAAATTTTATGTTTGTTAAAATCCCAATCATGATTCTCTCCTTCTCTTTCTCTCTCTGAATATGAAAAAAAGTTGTAATGTTTGATCGGAGCTTTGACGTTGTCTCCGGGCATGTCGCCAGTCTTCCGACTCTGAAGTTTAGTCCTCGGACTCGTCTCGACATCGGCTTCCTTGTGATGGTTGTTGTGTATGGAGCAACCTATCCTTTGGGGCGAATCTAACCTGTCTTATAGTTGGGTTGTCCTTCTGGGGTGACTTCGCTCATATCTGGCTTCCGTTCAACAGCCGATGGCCTGCTACCGGTGTATCTTTCTTTTATTTTGTTATAATAAAGGCGTTGTTATTTTCGCTTCTTTGATGTGTTTTTTTTTTTTAATTTACTTTAGTGTTTTTGTTTCGGTAATAATGGAGGTGATGTCCTCTGTTTGTATCTCCCATCCGTTTGTTATCGAATGTCGTGGTGTGAGTGCCCTCATTACGTGGGGATTGGTCTCGGTTGACTGGACTAGTCCATCAACTATTTTTGTGTTGTTTAACGAGCAACAGTCAAGCTCGACGTTTAGGTACCGAGCGGGTCTTCCCTCGATTGAGTCTCGGTACTTATATTCACCATTGGGCTATTTTGGTCTTTACTGGTAGATCCAGTCTTTGATTCGGGATTGAATTCCTTTGTATTTAGGACCATTTATATATTATGTATTTTGTTTGTTGTGAAATGAACTTTATCTTAAAAAAAAAAAAAAAAAACCCCAATCATGACTTTCATATATGATTCTTTTTTACCGTCTTCTCTTATAAAACATAAAAGTGAGAGATATAACATGATATTTCAAAGATAATTATTGTTATATTCTTTCAATATTGTTGTTAAATACTTTTACATATTGTCGGAAAAAGAATGATTGTGAACAATAATTAATAAAAAACTATACTATGAAAGTATAAATAATATATTGAGATTAAATAAAATGATGCTAATGGTTTCTCAGCAAAAATCGTGTCTTGATGGTTTGTTTGTTCACTAGATTGTCTATGTAGAGTGAGCGGTGGCCTTTGTAATATAAGATTGTGATTCTCAATCAATTTGGAAGCTTCTACCTATTGTTGAGGTTTTTTTCAAAATAAAAAAAAAATAAAAAATTTATACATACTCAGTATTAGTGTGTCCAGTTACTTTCTCATTTCCGGATCTTAGACATATGTTTTTTTCTCTAAGCGTCATCAAATTTTATTGATGGAATAAGTCATCATTAAGGATCTTGTCTGTGGTATTGTGTGTCATCGCATCACCTTGTTTGGTTTGTACTATTTTACTAGTGTGAATGATAATCCTTTTTTGAAAATATATATACATGGACCACGAACAATCATTAAGTTAAAAAAATGTTAAATAGATAATTTAATATGTATGTTGAGTGGATTCCTAATTAAGTAAATGTCGTGAAGTGACAACATTAATTATCCGTGGATGATGCATGCCTTAGCAATACATATGAAAACAAGAGGTTTTTTTTTTTTTTTTTTTTTTTTTTTTTTTTTTTTTTTTTTTTCTGAAATCAATAAGAGATCATTATTAGTAACCAGAATATGCCTAATGCCATAGTAGGTAATGTTAAGGCTTCACTTTCAAGATATATTTATTCTCACGCAACAATATTAATTATTTGGGGCACTATATTAATTATTTTGAGCCCGCTTTCAATTTGATTTTTGACATATTCAATTATTTAGCGGTGTGCATGGATGGAGCCTGTTTAGCGTAATTTTTTTTTTTTTTTTCTTTCTCTTAAGTCAATACTCACAGAAGACATTAGAGGAAACAGTAATAATAAAGTCAAAATTGATAGTACTCGCTAATTTATTTTGTATTGATTTTTTTTTTTTTTTTTTTTTTTTTTTTAATTTGGCTATTGACGGAGAGAGAAGAGAGAAGAGGAAAGAGGAGATTTAGAGAGAGAACGAAGATAGAATAGAAGGGAATGGGAAGATAGGGAAGATAGGGAAGAAATAAACGAAAAGAGAGGAATTTAGAGAGAATATATAGAGAACATAGAATCAAGACAGAAATTACAAAGAGAACAGATATAAAGGAAGATAATTCATACATTCCTTCGTCATATAATCTAATCTATATTACAATTACATATATAGGTCTAGGTCTATTTATTGATTGATAATTAAACACAAATAGAAAACTAAAAAGAAAAAAAATAATAATCCTAATTACTTTAAATATATCCTACTAACAAATCTAAATTATCCGAATTAATAATATACCCTTTTAGTCTCAGTAACAATAAAAAGGTCCTTCAATGGGGAAAGAAGTTGGAGTCCAATTCATTGAGGCGTTACTTTTCTTTCTTTCTTTCTTTCTTTTCTTTTAAGCTTTATCTGAATTAATAATTTCTAAAAAATAGAACACTCAGCAAATACTTGCAATTTCTAATTGAAATGTGGGAGACAAAATCATTTTTAGTACTTTTACTTTCAACAATGTTAAAAACATTATCAAAGCCATTAACTTTTTGTTATTCGAAACTCCATAGTTTTTTCCTTCTTTTAGGAATATATATTGTATTCGAAAGCTTTAATGATTACAGTAGTGCCTATTGTTAAGTAGCTTTGAAATTACATAAAATAGAAAAAGAAGAATTTTCTTTAGCAAAAGAAAGGCAAAATAATAAGACTTAGAATCAACTTTTTTACTCTAAATTCTCGAGGGATAGTGGGAACAAAAGAAGTTGCGGGAGAATCCCATCTTTTATATATGTCATTAAAATCTTTCACTCTTTTACTGGAGATCTATAATGGGGTAAAATTTTTGAGTAATTGATCTAAATAATCTCTAAATTCTTTAAAAGATAACGGTTTGGTTTTTTTTTTTTTGTCGTAATGACCCTAAATTCTTTAAAATGTGACGGCTTGATCATTTCCGTCTGATTTTGTTAAAAACCTCACGAAATGGTTACGTGAGAAGCACCTTTTGTGCTTTTTGAAAGAAAATACCCTTAAAAAGACGAAAATACCATTATTCATATCAATTAAAAATTTAAAAAAATTAAAAGAGAGAGACAGAGCTGAATTAAAAATCAAGCACAGCCCCCCATTTCTCTCTCTCTCCAAAAGACGAAAATACCCTTATTCATATTAATTAAAAACTTTAAAAGAGAGAGAGCTAAATTAAAAATCAAACCCAGCTCCCTTTTCTCCCCATTAAAAAACTCACCGAATGTTTACATGAGAAGCATGTTTTGTGTTTTGAAAGAAAATACCCCTAAAAAGACGAAAATACCTTTATTTATATCAATTAAAAAATTAATAAATTAATAAATTTAAAAGAGAGAGAGAGAGAGAGCTAAATTAAAAATCAAACCTAGCTCCCCCCATTCTTTCTCTCTCTCTCTCTCCTCCCCTCCCCTCCCTCCCTTTCTCCCACAGGTTCGATGCCGACTGTCTCCCCCTCCTTTCCCCCCAGATTTGACCCCGGAGACCGAGAGATCGTCTCTCTCTCTTGCCCTTCCCTCCCCTCCCCCCCAACAAATATGACGTTAGACCCCCTCCCCCATATTTGACGCCGGACATTGGAGACCGCCCTCATCTTATTCGTCGTCGGGCCCCCGCCTTTGCCGACGAGTGCGAACGACGCCCCTCCCCCCACATAACCCAATTTGAGTTTGCTAGGAGCCGCACCACCCTACACCCCCCCCCCCCCCTCCCCCATGTCGTCTTTTCCGTCACCGGGCCCTGCCTCCACCGACAAGCGCGAACGGCCACCCCGGCGATCTAGGTTTACGGTGATGATTTCTTTTATTTTGTTGTTGCTGCTACCATTGATGTATTGAGCTTTGGCTTTTTTCTTTTTTTTTTTTTTTTTTTTTTGGGGGTTTAATGAGTCACCATATGTAGCCCAAAAATTTTTTTGCTTCAGAACTTGTTGAGCTTGTGGTCTACAAGTGTGTGAGGCCAAAAGGTTGGAGAAGACAAGTTTTTTAATCCCTTTGTATTTTTGTTTTTTAGATTTATGAGGAAATTTTGGTCGAAGGAGGTGGGGAAGAGGATTTACAAGAGAGAAGTGAGAAGAAATTCTAGGTTTTTATGAGTTTTTTTTTTTTTTTTTTTTGAATTTATTATTAGATTACTAAAATACCCTTTCAAATTATATCACATGCATTGCACGTGACTCATTCCATTAGAAATTTAATAGATGTGGACGGAAAGGACTAAACGTCACCTTTTTTGAGAGTTTAGGGTCAACATGACCACAAAAAAAAAAAAAAAGGACTAAATCTTCACCTTTTAAAGAGTTCAGGGACTATTTTGGTCAATTACTCAAAATTTTTTACCCCATCAAAAGGGTAAGATATAACGGATGAAAATGAGTAGATTGATGAGGTATACTAAATTAGAGTGTTAATTTTTACATGTGATTATTCTTGAAAAAAAAAAAAAAAAAAAAAAAAAACTAGCCTCAGCAGCAAACTTCCCAGACCCCCCCCCTAACGGTGACCCAGGCCCCCTCGACGTCGAGCCTTCTCGCCCCCCCCCCCCCCCCCGCCCCCGGCGACTAGTTTGCCTCCCTTCACCCGCCACCCTCGCGACTGGTTCGCCCCTACCCCCGCCACAACTGGGTTCGCCCCCCTCCCCTTGCCGTCCGCAATCCCCGATCTGGGTTTCGCCCTCCCCTCGCCATCGGGTTTCACTCCTGGAGCCCCCCTCCTCTCCCCTCCCCCCACCCGACGGTGACCCAACCCCGCCCATGACATCCCCACTCCCCATGATCCACTAGAATCTGGGTCTCAATTCCTCACCACCGCAGGCCACGGAGCCGGCTTCTTTCCCCGGAAGGGGTGGAGTCTAGGGTTTTTTTAAAAAAAAATTAAATCTGAGTATGTGATGTAATTGTATGTCTTTAGCTTTTTTAGTCTTTGGATTTCAATCTAATAGTTAAAATTTTTTTACCCATTGATGGGGAAAAGTAAAGGGATTCACAGTAGAAGTCCTCCTCTTTTATATATGTTAAAGATATATATCTATATTTATATCCTATTCCAAGACTAATTAATTACCTTTATTCTAGTAAAGAGATATATGATAAAAGCCATTCCCAAAAAAAAAAAAAAAAAAAAGGAATACATGGTAAACTTTCTTTCACCATATTGAAATTAATCACAATATTTCTCACAATTTGAGATGTACTATTACCCCCACTAATGGAGCAAAGAAATAAAATGCATTCTAAAATTTGTTCCAAGTTTCCCATATTGCAAAGGGTTACATAATACAAAACACATTTTTTTTTCTTTTCCACTAATTACATTTGCATATACTTCCTGCCAAAGGATATTCCCTCTGTGTCCTTCAAAACATAGTGGACAATAAAAGTTGTTGACTCGGGAAAAATAATATTTTGGGATCTCTGAGGTAAAGTTTAAAAAATCACTCGGTAAGGTGTGTGAATATATATATATATATATATATATATATATATAAGCACTCAGATAATTTTAAATCGTTAAATTTAAATCAAATGCTTTTGATTTTATATAATTTGATATATTTAACGTGATTTTGATTAAATTTATTATTTAAAAATATTTAATACACTTGTAAGGGTAATTACTTTTTCTTATTATGTATTTTATTTCATTTATCTAACGGGAGTGGCTGAAATATACTGGGCCAAAAAATAATAATAATAAAATTAAAAAGAAATAATTAAACAGAAAGAGAGAAAACGATAAGTGTAACTGTTGTGGTAGTACAATCTCTTTTGGACGCTGCTTTGTCTGTCTTTAAATTGATAGGCCAAAGCTTGAACTTTGCTCAGAAACTCCACAAAAACAACACCACCAACACCAACTCTCTTTAAAAAAAGCTTTCTTTGCCATAATCACAGACAGAGTCTCTCTCTCTCTCTCTCTCTCTGATCACTCCGTGATTGAACAAAGAAAGGAAGGAAAAAAAAAAGCCTCTTCTGGACTCTTCTTCTTTCTCGTGCCCAAATCATAAGCAACCCATTCAATCCCTTTTCTCTTGTGTTTTCTCATCTGTGTTTCACGGGATTGGTTTTGTTTTCCAGTCTTTTCCAGATTTTGTTTATCCAGACTTTGAGATTCGGTGTAAAGTTTGCTTCTTCTTCCTTTTTTTTTTTTTTTTTTCTCCTGATCCGGGTCGCTTTTCACTGCCCATTTAAAAGCAAGCAACAGAGAGAGAGATGACGACTCGGAACTTGGAGAAGATGGCTTCTATTGATGCTCAGCTGAGGCTTCTGGCGCCGGCCAAAGTGTCTGAGGACGACAAGCTGATTGAATATGACGCTTTGTTGTGTGATCGGTTTCTTGATATTCTTCAGGATTTACATGGTGAAGATCTCAGAGAAACGGTATTGTTTAATTTATTTGTTTACTTGTTTATTTGCTTCTTCTTCTTTTCTTTTTTTTTGGTTTTGGTTTGTTTTTTAATTACTTTTGAAGTGTCTTTGACTCCTTTTAGTTTTCTGGTCTAAGTTTGTGATTATTATGTAAGAAATTTTGTGGTTAAGGTTGTTAGTTCTGATAAGGTTTGTGTTTGTCTAGCAGATGCCCAAGTCATATTGCTTTGAAATTTTTGACCTTTAGTTTTGTTTTTTGGAGTTAGACCTGTCTTAAAACCTGCCTTTATTTTATTATATTTTCAACCAATAAATTAGCAAAAGAGAAAAAATTAGCAATGTTTTGAGCAGATTCTCTGTTTGTTTTGTTCTTAGTGTTTAAGTTAGATCAGTAAAGTAGTGAGTAGTTTTGTTGTTTATTGTTATGTGAGATTCCTTTTGAACGATGTACTTTGTAATTGTGCACGGCTTGCTGATTTTGTGTTCTAAATTGGACCAGGTTCAAGATTGTTATGAGCTTTCTGCCGAGTATGAGAGGAACTTAGATCCGAATAAGTTGGAGGAACTCGGGAATGTGTTGACAAGTTTGGATCCCGGGGACTCTATTGTTGTTGCTAAATCGTTTTCGCACATGCTTAACTTGGCCAATTTGGCTGAGGAAGTTCAGATTGCTTACAGAAGAAGGATCAAGTTGAAGAAGGGGAACTTTCTTGATGAGAATTCAGCTACTACCGAGTCGGACATTGAGGAGACCCTGAAGAGGCTCGTGGTGGATTTGAAGAAGTCCCCGCAGGAAGTTTTCGATGCTTTGAAGAACCAGACTGTGGATTTGGTCTTAACTGCACATCCTACTCAATCCGTCCGCAGATCTTTACTTCAGAAGCATGCAAGGTTTACTATTCACTTATCTAAAAATTTCCGTTTCAGGATGAATAAAAACTTTTATATAATAAAAAATAAAATAAAAATAAAAATAAAAACTTTTATCTAACGAGACAATGAAAATGCACCAAAGAAATTACATAACCGATGTTGAAAAATATCTCTAACAGAAAAACAGGACAAGGGGAAAAAGAACGAGTGGACTATTTATTATGTATTAAGTTCAACTTTACTATTTCTAGAACACAGATTATGTCCTAGAGTCTAGGGATATTTATTTGACACTGTTGCGGTTGTGAAAGTTCCATTGTCAAAAAGTTTGGTGGTCATTCATGTTCTGTTCATTGTTTTTAATCTTTCAGGATAAGGAATTGTTTGACTCAGTTGTATGCCAAAGATATAACTCCTGATGACAAGCAGGAACTTGACGAGGCTTTACAAAGAGAGGTATGTAGATGTTAGGGGTGTGACGCTTGTTCCACCATGCTACAAACACTTGACATCTCGATTGCTCTGTCCTATCTTTTCCTTAATCACTGGGGGGGGGGGGGGGGGGGGGGGGGGGGGGGAGGAACACGCAAGCATACGTAATTTCATGAGGAAATGAGTTTCATTGTGTCATACAACTTTTTTTTTTCTTGTCCAGATTCAAGCTGCATTTCGCACGGATGAAATTCGGAGGACTCAACCAACCCCACAGGATGAGATGCGAGCAGGAATGAGCTACTTTCATGAGACAATATGGAAAGGTGTGCCGAAATTCTTGCGCCGTGTTGACACTGCCTTGAAGAATCTAGGAATAGATGAGCGTGTCCCTTACAATGCCCCTCTCATTCAATTCTCTTCGTGGATGGGTGGCGATCGTGATGGTATGCCTACATTTTCAAGCTTTGCTATTTTTTGATCCAAGGATGAATATCATCTCATACTTGTCATGTACATGACATAAGTTCCAAGGAATGGGACTAATTAACTGATAATAGAATTACAAGTTTGTAAACTTTTCGACACCTCTGATCATTATGCTATGCTAATTTATATATATCTTCCTGATGCGGACAGGAAACCCCAGGGTAACTCCTGAAGTTACAAGGGATGTGTGTTTGCTGGCCAGAATGATGGCTGCTAATTTGTACTTTTCCCAGATAGAGGATCTTATGTTTGAGGTATCATGGAGTCCTTTTCCTTGTCACTCTTAACTTTATTTTCTTTCTTTGTACATTTATTTATTTATTTTCTCTTGGGATTTTTCCATGCTTAATTTTTTTTTCAGTTGTCAATGTGGCGCTGCAATGATGAGCTACGTGCTCGTGCTGATGAAATCCACAGCTCCTCAAAGAAAGATGCAAAGCACTATATAGGTACGCAGCATTGACATACCATAATCTTCCTTGCTTTGAGACCTCAATATTTTGACTTTTGATGACCTTATTAGAACTCTTTAAAATATATATATATATATATATATTATGAAGAATTATATTTGGAACATCAATGTATAATCCTTTAATCATTGCATATTCCATATTTCATGGATTTTTCGTTCTTTTTGGCCTCTTTCCTTGGAATGACTTACATAAAATGACTGCAGAGTTCTGGAAAAGAATTCCTCAAAATGAGCCCTATCGTGTTATTCTTGGTGGTGTGAGGGACAAGCTTTATAACACACGTGAACGAGCTCGGCAATTACTGGCCAATGGAGTCTCTGACATTCCTGAAGACTCCACTTTTACAAATGTTGATCAGGTTTGTCCTTAACTTCAACACTGAAAATTTATGAGAGAAAGTATGATACTTTTTTTGCTAAGATATAGAAGGATATACTTACTAATTTTCGCATTTTCTTTTCCTCCATTGTAGTTCTTGGAGCCTCTTGAACTCTGTTACAGATCTCTCTGCTCCTGCGGTGATCGGTCGATTGCTGATGGAAGCCTTCTTGATTTCCTGCGTCAAGTCTCTACTTTTGGGCTTTCACTCGTTAGGCTTGACATCCGGCAAGAATCAGACAAGCATACCGATGTCATGGATGCGATCACAAAGCACCTCGACATTGGATCCTACCGTGAGTGGTCTGAGGAACACAGGCAAGAATGGCTCTTGTCAGAGCTCCGCGGCAAGCGCCCTCTCTTCGGCCAAGACCTTCCAAAAACTGAAGAAATTGCTGATGTCCTGGACACATTCAATGTCATTGCTGAGCTTCCCTCGGACAACTTTGGCGCCTACATCATTTCCATGGCTACTTCCCCGTCCGATGTGCTTGCTGTTGAGCTTTTGCAGCGTGAATGCCGTGTGCAGAATCCACTGAGGGTGGTTCCTTTGTTTGAGAAGCTCGCTGATCTTGAGGCTGCTCCGGCTGCTGTGGCTCGTCTCTTCTCGATAGACTGGTACAGAAACCGGATTAATGGCAAGCAAGAGGTTATGATTGGGTACTCGGATTCTGGAAAGGATGCTGGACGATTATCCGCAGCTTGGCAGCTGTACAAGGCTCAAGAAGAGCTCGTAAAGGTGGCTAAACAATTTGGGATCAAACTCACCATGTTCCATGGTCGAGGTGGGACTGTAGGAAGAGGAGGTGGCCCAACGCATCTTGCTATATTGTCTCAGCCTCCGGACACAATTCATGGCTCTCTCCGTGTGACTGTTCAAGGTGAAGTCATTGAGCAGTCATTTGGAGAGGAGCACTTGTGCTTCAGAACCCTGCAGCGTTTCACTGCAGCAACACTTGAGCACGGAATGCATCCCCCGGTGTCGCCAAAGCCAGAATGGCGAGCACTCATGGATGAGATGGCTGTTATTGCCACACAGGAATACCGGTCCATAGTATTTCAGCAGCCTCGTTTTGTTGAGTATTTCCGCCTTGTAAGTTTCCTAACAACGTTTTAAACTCACATGTCAACTGTAAAACTCTTTTTTTTTATAAATTTAATGTCAATGACTTTTCTTGTTTGATGCTGTATATCCTTAACATGTTTTCACTTGTCAGGCAACGCCAGAGTTGGAATATGGTCGGATGAACATAGGAAGCCGTCCATCTAAGCGGAAGCCAAGTGGAGGCATTGAGTCACTCAGGGCAATCCCATGGATCTTTGCGTGGACGCAAACGAGGTTTCACTTGCCGGTGTGGCTTGGATTTGGAGCAGCATTCAAGCACGTTATTGAGAAGGATGTGAAGAACCTTAACATGCTTCAGGAGATGTACAACCGGTGGCCTTTCTTCAGGGTCACCATTGATTTGGTTGAGATGGTCTTCGCCAAAGGTGACCCGAGAATTGCTGCGCTCTATGATAAGCTCCTTGTGTCCGAAGAGCTTTGGTCGTTTGGAGAGAAGTTGAGGACCAACTATGAAGAAACTAAGCGCCTTCTCCTCAAGGTAACTTGTTTAAAAGCAGCTTATTATATTGTTGAAGCCACTTCTGTTCTGTTTCAAAGCTTTGGTCCTTATTTAGCTTGAAGAATTGAATTTGTTTTGATTAAGAGCAACTTTTCTCCAGTTGACAGATTAGATTTTAACGTTTAAACTATGAAAACCGATAATGTCAAACTGTTTGATATCCGTAGGTTGCCGGACACAAGGAGGTTTTGGAAGGAGATCCCTACTTGAGACAGAGACTTCGCCTTCGTGACTCGTACACAACAACACTCAATGTGTGCCAAGCCTACACTCTAAAACGGATCAGGGACCCGAACTTCCATGTGAATGTAAGGCCACACTTGTCCAAGGAATACGTGGAGTCCACGAACAAGCCAACGGCGGAGCTTGTGACACTCAACCCCTTGAGCGAGTACGCGCCAGGCCTCGAGGACACGCTTATTTTGACGATGAAGGGTGTCGCCGCCGGTATGCAGAACACCGGTTAGAAGACTTGTTTGTGTTCTGGTTATGATGTCATCTTCGAATGTGTAAACTAAGAACTGACAAACAATAAAGCTTAAGCATGTATAATAAACTCTGGTATAATACTAGAGATTTATGGCCTTAGTAAACGAGAATTCTCCTTGTTCTTAAGCTATATGAGTCCTTTTTTTTTATTAAATTTTTATTTATGCTTTTGGTTTTCTGTGACATGTTCAAAATTTAATTAGAACAATGCGCGGAATTATTATAAATTTTTTTTTCTCCGATATCAATAAACAGGTTGACACTTAATAATACATAAAAGATGGGATTAGAAATAACCTTTTTTTTTTTTTCGAAACTTTAAAAGGTAAATAGTAGATTTTAAAACATTTCACATAAATAACATGTTTATGACAAAAAAAAAACAATGAGTTGAGTAGGAGTTACAAAATTTCTTGCATTTCATGATAAAGAAGCTGTGACTGAACAATTTCTAAATCCAACTTTTGCCTTTTTCGTTGGTGAAGTTAACAATAAGAACGAAACTATCATAGGAACACATCATAATAAACAACAAAGCCAACAACACTACTTATCCCAAAAAAAAACAAAAAAAAAAAAACGAAAGGCCCACAACAGAATCGCTGGTGGAGGTGGCGTAAGCCCAAATATTAAAGGCCTTGGACTTGAGGTCTGCTGACTGTGCCTCCCCTCTAAGTGTTAGGTTCAAATCCTATTAGTTGAGTTGGACAGAATTTATTTATTTATTTTTTTAGCAAGAGGTGGACAAAAGTTGCCAGGACAAAACAACGTTGTATGGCGACTGGGGTTGCTTAGTTTAGCTTCACTTTTTTCTTTTCTTTTAGATAGAGAATTTACAATCACACATCTCTTGCGCAATGGATACATAAATATTCGGTTTATTATAAAAGCTCTTCATTTACAATGCCCAAAACATTGTTAGGCAATAAGAAATACCATAAAATCACGTTTTTTAATCCATTTCAATGTAAGGGCCCGTTTGGTGCACAAGTTCAGTTTGAGTTGAGTTGAGATTTTTAAGTTTGAATAGTAATTTTTGTTGACTTTTTCAGAAAAGACAAAAACTTTTTCAGAAAAGATGAAAAACATGATGAAAAAAATACAGTTTAGTTTAAAATGAGTGTAAATGCCAAACACCCCTTTGTGTCTATAATGATCGTACTTTTTTTGTATCTGATTTATTTTTTTACACATCAATATAAAAAATTAAAGGTTAAAATTGACATTATCATGTTGTCGCTGTTTTCGAGATGTTATCCATCAATGATTGACAAGAATAGTAGAGTTCGTTTCCTATCATGAATTTCTCTTCTTTATTTATTTATTTCATTCAATCAATTCTTTTATTTTGTTCAGAAGTTTGTTTGAATCATTTTATATAGTTTTTTCAATTTTGTGAGAATATATCGGGTTACATTTAGAGCCGAGCTGCCTTGGGATCATTTAGGGCAGCCACCCCTAACCTGAGGACTCCTTTGGATTTTGACCCCAAAATTCAAAACTTTTGTTTTTTTGTTTTTTGTTTTACTTATTCACATCCCTTGAGATTCTTTAATTATAAAATTTGCATAATGCTTTTTTAAAAATATTCTACTGATAACTAAGTTTTTATTTTTAAGTTTTATGCTTAGACGTAAAATCTCAATTCTATAAACAAAAATATATTATTACATAAATTATTTTTAAGTTTTTATTATTTAGTGCTACAATCCAAACCCTACTATTATAATCTATTTTTTATCGTTTTCCCTCAGTTTTACTATTCACACAGTCTTGTAACTCAAACTTTAAAAGTCTATAACTTTGCATCGATAAATCCAAATGAGATGAATTTTTTGAATTGCATAAAATTTGGATAGGAACGAAATAATCTCCACATTAATATATATATATATATATATATATATATATTAACACATTTCAAGTTTTTATACTTTTTAACTCCAGCAATTCAAACGTCTCAATAAACGTATAATCAATTCAAACCTAAATTCTACAATCTAAACCTCAACACCAAACGCATGCCAAACGTTAAAGTTAAATTAAACTCCATTATAAATTATAAATTTGGTTTATTTTGAAGGAAAAAAAATATACAAACAGACAAACTAACATTAAAATTTTTGATAACGTATTTTTTTTTTTTTTTTTTAATTTCTGGTTGCCAATAAAATGCTGGAATTTTCTTTGTAAATAATGGATTTGTCAAATTTTTTTATTGTTGTTATTCTTATATATATATATATATATATATATATATTTTTTTTTTTTAACAAATGAGGGGCTCATCTTATAGTTGGGTCTCTTTCTGAGGAACCGTAAGAGCTTCCTCTATAGCTTGAGTGAATGTAGCTATCTTGTATGTGAAAAATCCCACCAACATTGGTATCAGTTCCAAGTGCATGAAACCATACTCTGGAACAAGAATCCTACATCAAATAAATTTATAAAAAAAATAAAAAAAAATTAGCAATGAATCAGATAATAGCTGCAACACTCATAAATTTATCCATATTGTTACTAAGCCAATGTGCCAAAAAAAGCATGCAACCGAAAATACTAACCCGTTCCACCGGTTATAGATCATGACCAATACAACAGGAACCAACATTCTTGGCTGCCCAATCGCTCCCCTGCATTGTTAACCTTCCGTTAGAGTAAAATGATAGAATAAGAAAGTCAAATTCTCTTTTCTTATTGCCAAAGATATTAACTATCTATACATGCTCATTTGTGAGCTATAGTTGTGCCACTCCTTGGCTGCCAACCGTGGCTCAAAATAACAATGACGTGATTGAAGATGTAGAAGAAACCGAGTAGAATGTTATTTGTGACTAAAGTTTGCAAAACCATATTTGAGGCTTCCATCGGTTAACCCCTTGAGTGACCATTGGAGCAGATGATTTAACGAAATTCTCTCACAAGTGTGTTAGTCAGAGGAATAGCATATTGTCATATTCTACTACGTACGTGATTTTTCACACTGCTGGGAAAAAAATTTGTAGAATTATTTCGAAATAGAATCTAATTCCACTCTTTTTTTGTTTTGCTCTTCTATTTATCCAAATATATTGGCAGGTAAATCAGGTGCTCAATTGACCTTAGTAATCCAATTAATCAGGAATATGCAATTTCTGCAGTAGGAGACGAATGCCATGCATTCGGTTGATTTAGAACCAAAACCTTGACAATGGGAAATAAGTTAGATTACATACTTGACGAGTCCCTTCGCTCCATCTGCCATGGAATCAATAGTATTTCCGAGCATACGCATGTATGCCAAAGAACCAACCAATCCAGCACCATAACTGAAATACAAAAAAGAGAGATGCACATCAAAGTCGCGAAGAGATGGTAAATTCTATCAAACATCATCAAATGACCTGAGAGCTGAGCTTCACTATGACCTTGCCCAATAGCTAACACGAGCCAATTTTTATTCAGAAAAAAAAAATAAATAAAAAAAAAAGAGCCCCCATTCCCTAAATGCTAGAACATGAAAGTATCACAACTTATTCCATACAAATAGTCAAAGTATGAAAAATTTCGTGAATTAACCTATCATTAATCATCAATTATCTTATGGTGAAAGCATAAAAATAACAATGACTTTTTAGGCTCCAGCACAGAGATTTGACTTCCAAGTTCTTTTGTAACTTATAACTCATGAAAAAATTGAAAAAGCTAACAATTAGAACTAGCCAAATGACCTAGAAGCAAATGTTAATGTGCGTGTACGGACAAGTGCTTGGTCATAGATCCCGCTGATGACATTACAAATTCTGAACCACTTTAATTCTTAGTTGGATACTCTCAAATCATGATGTAAAGATGAATTTACGGTATAATCATAAGAGTACGAAGCATTGTGAGAACAAATTGCAAGAAACGTTCATTACCTAGCTGCAATTTCAGGGGAATAGGAAAGATAAGTTGAGACTAAACCAACACCACCTATACCCAGGGTGAGCATTTGTAACTTCTTTTTTAACTGCAAAAAGCAATATCAAAAGGAAATTAAAAAAATCTCTTCAACTCACGAAGCACAAGTTGGATACAAATATCAACGGAGGCAAGATGACTTAACACTAATCCCAGATTCTACAGTTAATTACCCTGAAATACTGTTCCCTTGATTGAGCAGCCAATACTTCGGGGTCCCCTCGCGGGCGCCTTATTTCTCGAAACATCACTTCCTGCAAGATTACAACAATATAAGAACTACAAACTAAGCAAGCATCCTTCCTAGTAATACAATGTAGTAAAGATTGACCATAAGAACAAAACTATTTCGGACACCAAAAGGATAAGACTAGACATCAAAAGAAGTCTCTCAAAAACTAACAGAACAAATGACTCACACTGCCTCCAGTTGCAGCCTTAGTTGCTCTGTCCCACTTCTCTTGCTCTCGCCGAGTTGGTGCCAATTTCCATTTCGTCGCGGTGCTTCCCTCAGACTGATGATCAATTAAAATTCCACTCATAATTAAGATAAAAATGTGCAGTGCTTATTTCAGTAGATATGTTAAAGTAAATATAACCGAGGATTTACTTAGGTATAGTACCTGAACTGCAGGCTCAACTTGCGTCTTGAATTCACGTTTGACAGGAGTTGTAAGTTCTTTGCTCAAATCAACCTCCATACTATCCATGATTTAGTCAAGTTAAGCTACTAAAAAGTAACAAAAAAAACAATAAGTGAACAAATAAGAATTAAAACTACTATTCTTAACAAACCTGTCTAGTGACATGACTCTATTCAAGCTTAAAAACCCAGATGGCTTGTCCTGCATAAATTTGAAAACACCAAAAAGTCAATTAACATAACATCAGATTATCCAATAATTAAGCAGAAAAAACTACATATATGAGCAAAAAGGAAAACAAAAGGAAACCCAGATGAGAGAAGAGGCAAATGGAGACATTAACGGGAGCTGGTTGAAGGGAAGAGTCAGAATCAGAGTCCTGGATCAATCTTTTCATGCGACCCATGAAGTCTTTGTTCCAAATAAACTCGTCGGAGGTCAAAGGGTCCTCTTCTTCGCCTCCCCAATATTTGCGGAGCTTTGAGGTGGTCGGCGGACCGCCGTAGTCCCCCGGAGCGACCCCAGTGGACCATTTCAAGGGCTTCTTCTTGGGCAAAATGACTTTGGTCTGTCGTGGGTCGGGTACCGATGGAGGTACGGAGTCTGGAGAAATGGGCGTGGCCGAGGAGGTCACTGTGATGCAGTAATTCAGAACCGCCATTGTTGAGGGCAATGACGATGGTGGTGGTGATTGTGGGCTTTGATATTTATGGTATGTGAATGTGGTTGTGTGAGTTGGTTTTCCATTTATGCTTTCATTCTTATTCACAAAAAAAAAAACAAAACAAAACAAAACAAACAAAAAAAAAAAAAACAATATTTAATCGAGTGGAAAACTGTGTGTTGTTCCGTGCTAGTTCACCTGCGGGTAACGTTAGAGTAGGGAAAATGGTAGATGCTGCGTGTCGTTTGTCAAGGTCAAAATTGACAAGAAAATCTTATTTAGAACAATTCACTTCTATCGTCCAAGATTGGAGTCATGTTGTTTGTAAGAATCTGTCTTTGATATAGATCATGTGCTAGTGGATTATATAAAAATTGATAACTATTAGAGACTCAGAACTTATAATCTTAAATGACTACTTTGGAAGATATAAAGACATTATTGATATTTTTTTTTTATATCAAAGAAAAGACAAAATTTTGATAGACGAAGGCTATGTTTGATGTTCCATCTTATTTTGAACTCAACTATCATTTAATGGTTGATTTTACATTTTTTTAAAAAAATCAATAAAAATTATAATTAATTTTTGAAAAATCAACTAATTTCAATCTAAAAATTTTATTTTATTTCAAACTTAATTCAAATACCAAACGCACGCGAAATATATCACGTTTCAAAATACTAACTAGCAAAGAAGTTCAATTAAAAGCGCTCTCAGGATAAGAAACAAAAAGTATCTAGAAGCACAATCGATGTTAAGCTCACAATTTAAAAAATAAAAAATATATCTAATGTGCAGGTTTATTGTGAGATTTTAATGTGTAGTCTAATACTTCCAAACATGTTTTTAAAACTATTTTTTCGAACTCTTTTCTATTAGACACCTATAGACACATGTCAATTCTTGTTTGGGACGACATCTCCAAATGATAAAACATCATCTAGATGTTTAAATCGTAACTTTACATTAAACTTGTTTTATCTTTTATTTTCAAAAAACTCAAATTTTAAAAGTCTATAACTTTCTTGTTTTATATTGAAATGAGATGATTTTTATATTAAAATTATCATAATGACGAGACGAACACGACAAGATCCATTTTGTATTTTTTTTTGGAACACATATCAAATTTTTACATTATTTTTATATCACAGAACTTTTTCAAAAGTTTTTATTCCAAACATACATTTTCAACCCAACCTCCTAACACACCATCTTCAGATGTCCTCCCAAATAGGCCCTAACTGCAATAAGGTATTGATAGCAATAAAGTTAAATAGCATCATACCTAGGGTGGGAGAAATATTTGGTAAAAGAAAGAGTCTTTTTTGCGTGCATGAACTCTACATTTTAGGTTGAGTCAAATATGATATTACCGTTAGGCCATACATGTAATCACGCGTGCATGATACAACTTTAATGGTATAATTTTGTCTATTTTGTTGCAACCAAACTGTTGTTTGTGCAATTAGTTTGGGATTCTAATTTGGTGCCAATTTTCAATTGGAAAATTAGGTTGGATGACCTTTTTTTATGACCTAATTTATCATATTGCCAACTTTTTTTTTAATTTAGGAAAATAACCGTTTGACAATTTTTAGAATTGGTCAAACAGTAATTAACCTTGAATTTTAGTGATTAACTAATAGTCAATCAGTAATTGATTGACTATAAAATTTAGTGATTTACGTTATCGTTAATCAGTGATTGACTATTGTGTACTCAATCACTGATTGATCATTTTAAAAAAAATGATATTTTAACTAATTTTTAAAAATGTCGGTCATTTATTAAAAAACTTCTTTACAAAAAAAAAATACTATTTAGCTATAAATCTCTTTTCAATTTATTTTACTCTTAATATGATCAAACTTGCATTTTATTTAATCCCATAATTTTAACCTCTGAGATAGAGCCCAGAAAGTCCCTAGGAGTAAACATTTGGCTTCTTTTGGATAAAACAAAATTCCAAACGAAAAAGGAGATAATGAACCAATTAAAGAAACTTGTAAATCTTTTTCCACAACAAGAAAAGAACAAGAAACTTGTAATTACAGCAAGTAATTAACAAGTAACATCTACTCTCCTATACATATATAGACACTCTCATACACACACATGTACATATATATACTCATACATGCTTATGATATATTGTTTAACTAATAATGATCTCTGTCTTCAAACATCAGAGTTCCTCTCCGCAGGCCATCAACGTCACAGTCCATTATCGCTGGAAACAATTCTCCGCAGTCCCTCTCCACCACGCTCCATCTTCTTGGCCTTCTAAACAAACCGCAAAAAGAAAATCATATAAAATATATTCAAAAAAAAAAAAAAAAACCCAGATGTAAAACAATGAAGATGAAAAGAGTACCTTATTCTTGGGAGAAACCCACTTGCCCTTGACCCAATCAAGATGAGCCCTCAATCGAGAAACTGGGTAAGCAATCTCATCGCTGGTGATCTCAAAGAAGACGTAGTAATGATCGGAGCTCTTTTTCCCAGAAATCTTGCCGACCCACCAACCGTCGTTGTCGAAGGCGTCGACAACGTCAAGAAATCTGAACTCAGCGGCCGGAATCTGGGGAGGTACGGGTCGTACCTCTCTGTCCCGGACCGTCTCGACCAGAGGCTCCGACTCGTTGCTCTCTTCGAAGAGCTCCTTGTACTGGACCACGTACAGGCCCTTTGGCAGTTGCGACACCACCGTCGCCTCGTAGTACGAGCCCAAGAACCCTTCTTCTTTGATGCACACTTCGATCTTGTCGCCTCTGACAAACTCCATTGTCGGAAACTTGGCTTGCAAGAAAATTAGGAACAGAGTAGTAACGGGGAGTAGGAATTCAAAGCTGGATTTTTGGAAAGGGAAAGTTGTCGTTCTTCATGTGAGGTGTGAGAGAGTGGAAGACCAGAAAGTAGAAACTTGGTTGAACTGAATGTTTAGAAGGCTATTTATATGGGAATTTTTGGACTTGTTTCCTGGTCGTCATAGGAAACCGGTCTCTTATAAGGTTTTTTTTTTTAATTATTTTTTTGGAACTAATGTCAAATTGTTTTCCCTTAAAAAAAATGTTAAAATGGTTAATCGTAAAAACTGATGTCGTTTTTTCTTAAAAAAAACCGATGTCGTTTTGTTTGTTTGTTTTTTTTTTTTTTTTTTTTTTTTTAATAATGTTCGCGGTTGTTCCATATAAAAAGCGTGCTCATTGTCGTTTACATATCAAATAACCTATGTTTTTTCCTAAAAGAAACCTGTCGTTTACCCTAAGGTGTCGTTTACACGAGAGAAAAGATAATATGTAGTGTCTAACGTCTAACATTGGTATCCTCCTCCTTAAGGTCATATGATCGATCTACCTGTGAGAATTGTATATTCTTATATTTGTATATTACCGGAAAAAAAAAAAACATCGGTTTCCTTCCTTTATCCAAAAAAAAAAAAGTCATTTTGGAGAGAAAAATCATCAACTATTAAGAAATGGTAATATATTTTTAGTCCGTTTGAAATTTTCAAGAACCAAACAAAAAATAATAAAATACATAATTGATTTAATTTAATTAGTTTAACTTGTAAAATTGTGGATTATTCTTATTTATACTCTTGAATTTTAAATTCACTCACTTTATATTTTATGCAACCCCTAAATTTTCCCCAATATAGGATATGGCAAATAATTATTGGAAGAAGTTAAGGAGACAACAAATATGGACTCCTTTTCATTGTCCCTTGTGCAATTAAATCTAGCTGATGTTGGGATTCTTTAAGGGTTAATACCAATTTTAACTTTGAGAAATATACAATGAAACACATGAAGATATAGTTTCGTAAAATGAATATTAGGTGATTGATTGGACATGTGAATTAAACTAGATCCATAATTTTCAATTGATCTAAAATTGTGATTTTCATATGTTTAATTAATTGATTAACGTAGATCTATCCAATCCACCCCTCTAACCAATCATCTAATATTCATTTTTATCAAACTATGCTCGTTCCACTCATCATGTAAGCGTCACATTATAACAATATACTAAAAATGAGTGGAAAAATACTGTTTTTTCTACAGTGCACAGACAATTTTACCCCTCATTCAGAGTTGTTTTTTCTTTGTCTACAGTGAGCGGACGGTTTTGCCCTTATATTACACATCCGGATGATTTTTCCCTCTTGAGGTACTCTAAAATGGGTTGTGTGCATAGTAGATGGACTTTTATGTCCTTCTAACCCTAGCATTTCCACTCAGTTGCTCTCTCCGCTATTCATTTTCTCCTCTCATCTTCTCTCTCCACTGTTCATTCTCTTTCTCAATTTCTTTCTTCTCTCCGAACCCTAAACTTTGCTTTTTGTTTTTTTCCTATCGCTAGTTTATTTTTTCCGTCATCTTCTTCCTCTTCTGTTGTTGTTCTTTTTTTTTTTTTCCCTCTTTTTTGTCTTTTTTATTTTATTTTAATTTTCTCTTCAATTTTTGTTTTCGAACTTTAGATTTTAATTTTTACTTTGTTGTTTTTTTTCTTTGATTGTTGTCACTGTTTCTTTCTTCTTTTTTTTTTTTTTTTTTTCCTTCTTTGGGTTTCTAGTTGTCTCTTCCTTTTTTCGATTTCCTTTTTTTTTTAATTGAGTAATTGGCTTAAATAGTCCCTGAACTCTTTTAAAAGTAACGGTTTGGTCCCTGCTCTTTTTTTTTTTTTTGCTGAGATAACCATAAACTCCTATTTTCTTGGCCATTATAATTCTTTCTATCACACTCTGTTAAATTTCTAACAAAATCTTGCTGAAAAGATCTTTTTTATAGTAAAAAGACTAAAATATCCTCTATATCCCGAAAGTCTCTCTCTCTCTCTCCCCTTTTCTCTCTACCTAACTTTGCAGACAGGTCCCCCACAGCCTTTATCTCATGTCGTCACCCCCCCCCCCCCATAATCTCAATATGGGTTCTC
Organism: Ficus carica; assembly: GCA_009761775.1. NCBI lineage: Eukaryota > Viridiplantae > Streptophyta > Magnoliopsida > Rosales > Moraceae > Ficus > Ficus carica. Next base: position 15,733,633 of record CM019743.1, read on the forward strand.
GCCCCCCCCCCCCCCAAACCATAGTCACGATATGAGCTCTTACCCCCCCCCCCCCCCAAAAGTTGCGATCTGGTTCTCCCCCCCCCCCCCCCCCTCCTATCCACCCACAGTCATGATATGGATTCTTGCCCCTCTCCCCCACTTCAAAATTTGAGTTTGTAACCCCTTCCTGCCCCAAAGTTTAATCTGGTTCTTGGCCCCCCACTCCCCCCACTAGTTACGATTTGAGTCCCCCCTCCCCACAAAAGTCGGGATCTAGTTCTTGGCACCCCCAATCTGGTTCTTAGCAGCTTTATCTCTTGGTTCACCCGCCCTGCGGCTCCCTGCCTACGGCGTTTTGAGTTCTTAGCGCCCCCGATCTGGTTCTTGGCGGCTTTCTTTCGGGGTTCGGGCCCCCCTGTGGTTCCTCGCCCACAACGTTTTGAGTTCGGCATTCCAAGATTTAGGCTTGCCGAACCGAGACCAGATTGTCGGCAGGGGGGGGGGGGCGGAGACACGAATGAGGGGGCGCGAAAGCTCATCGGCGCATGGGGGTCGACACCCAAATCGTGGGTGCCCGGAAACCAACATGGTGGGGGTAGGGGGGGGGGACAAGACAGAGAGATATATATATTTTTATTTTTATGAGTTTTTTTATTTTTTTTAAGGGGGGGGGGGGCGGAGACACAAATGAGGGGGCGCGAAAGCTCACCGGCTCATGGGGGCCGACACCCAAATCGTGGGTGCCCGGAAACCAACATAGTGGGGGGGGGGGGGGGGGGGGGGGGGGGACAAGAGAGAAAGAGAGGGATATATTTTTATTTTTATGAGTTTTTTTTTATTTTTTTAATTAATTATTAGTAAATTACTAAAATACCCTCTTATTCTATTTGAAATTAAAGGATTTTACGGAAAGAACCATAACGGCCAAAAATAAGAGTTTAGGGTCATCTCAGCAAAAAATAAAACAGAGACCAAACCGTCACCTTTAAAAAGTTCATGGACTATTTAAGCCAACTACTATTTTTAATTATTATTATCATGTTTTTTCCTTCATGTACATGATTGAACAAAAGTTTGTTCGCTTTCGTTTTTTTTTTTATTATGATTAATTTTTTTTGCCTTGCATGTACATGATCGGAAGAAATAATAAAAAGAAATGAGAAAGAAAAATTGGAAGAAAGAATTAAGTAAGTTTTTGGTTTTGTTGTATTTGTTTCATCGGCTGTTACCTTTTTTTTCCCTCCTTTTTTTGAGTTTTGGGCGACTTTTTTCTTTTCTTCTTTTTTGTTTTTGTTTTTTAATTATTGTCATTTTTTTCTCTACATGTACATAATCGGAGAAAAGTATTTTCCTCTTCTTCTTTTTTTCCTTCTATTATTATTATTATTATTTTCGCCTGCTTTTATACCGTCGGAGGAAATCATGGAATGAAATGAAGAGCAAAAAACTAAAAAAAGATTGGGATATGCTCTTGGTTTTGTTGCATTTATTTTAGTAGTTTTTCTTCTTCTTTTTTTTCTTTTGTAGATTTATATATATTGTTTTTAATTTTTGATTTCTGTTAATATTTTTTCCTAGATTGCGATAAAAATGTTTCGAAAATGGTGGATTGGGAGCATGAAGCGAAAGATTCAAGACTTTTTGTGTGCGATGTTTTGAATTTTGCATTTTTTCCTTTTTTTCCCCCCGAGTAATATTTTACTGACTTTGTTTTCAAATTTTATTTCTTCATTTTTGTGTTTATTATTTTCTGTCGTTTTTGAGGTTTGCCACTTGCTTTTCATATCATAAGTTTTTTTTTTATTTTTTTATTTTTGGTTTTTTTTTTGGCTGACTTTGGTATAATTGTGGTTTTTTTTTTTATATACATTTTTTAAAAATGTGGTTTTTTTAATACGTTTTTGAGGTTTGCAACTTGCTGATTTTTTTATACATTTTTTTTTTAAATGTGGTTTTTTTTTTTTTTTTTTTGAAAGTTGACTGTGATTAGATTAGTTTTTGTGTGGTATTTTGATATCATTAATGTATTTTTGCTGATTTGTGCAATACATTTAATGTTTCTAAATTATGTTTGGTCTGTTACTTTCGTATGTGCTCTAATTCTGTTATTTACTATAAATTATTATGTTTTTGTGCTGTTTTTTTTACAGATGTAACTCTGTTTCATATGTATATTATATTCTTTGGTTCTATTTGAACAAACTATTAGACATTTCTATTGTTTAGGTTTGTTCATTTTAAAGTTATTTGTTGTCTGCTGTGTTTTTCTGAGATATGTTGTGTTTTGGCTGATCTGTGCAAGGTATTTAATGCTTCTAAACTGTGTCTTTTTTATCTGTAATTTCATTGTTTCATGTTTTTTTGCTGATTTTTTTATAGATCTCATTCTGTTTCATACCAACATTGTATTGTTTAGTTACATTTGAATGAATTGTTATACTTTCTTATTGTTTAGGTTTCTAGATTTTTCATGATATTTCTTATATGCACCTTTTGTACTGAGATATATTGTTGTGTATTTGTTGATTTGTCCCAGCATTTAATGCTTCTAAATTATCTTTTTTGATATGTAATTGTGTTATTTGTTGCAACTCTGTGATTTACTGTGGACTATCATCGATTTGACTGAGTTTTTTACACATGTAACTCTATTATTAATGCTTCTAAATTATGTTTTTTGATATGTAGTATTCTTATTTACTCAAACTATGTTATTTGTTGTGAGTTATTATGTTTTTTTCCTCATATTTTACAAATGTAACTCTGTTATATGTGTAAAAAATCTTTGTTTTTTTCCTTCACCAACTCAAAAAAAAATTCTTAATATTTCATTTAACAGATTCTTCTGCTATAAATAAGATGTTTCTTCATTTACTGTTTTATTCCTATGTCTAGCCATTCCTATCTCTACAATATCCTCCTATCTATTCTGCTTTCAATCTTCTCTAATTGTTAGTTGAAGTCTTTTATTCCCTTCTTTCTTACCTTCTAAAGGCCGAGCACTTTTTTCTATCATTTTTTTTTTTTTTTTTTGTGGAGATGTGCTTTTTGATTAAGATACTTTTCTTATATATGTCTTTTAAATGTTATTGATTATTACTTTATTATATTGTGATCATCTGCTATTTTTATTCTTAATGTTTATAAAAGATGTTAGTGTTTTTCTATTAACGTTGTTTATTGTCAATTCTCTTTTGGTTGCTTTGTTAATTATATATATATATATATATATATCTGTTTGTTTAATATTTTCTATTTTCACTACTATTTTACTATGATTATCACTATTACTATTAATACACAACATACTAAAAGGGTGTGAAAAATATTGTTTTCCCTACAGTGCCTCGACATCTTTATTATTATTATTACTATTACTGTGTTATAAAGGGATTTAATTTTGTTATTGTGTTTTCCTTTTTTTTCTTTTGGTCTCTTTTCTAATTTTTTTTGACAACATAAACAACTTTATTTTTTTTTAACTTTTGTTTCTCAATATTTTGTTTATGTTATTGTTATTATATGTTAGATGATTATGAAAAATGATTTCACAGTTTTTATGACTGCTGTGAATGTTTGGAATTTCAACTCTGTTTTCTTTAATTATATTTTCCCTCCATGATTATGCTAAACATGTTTCTGTCTTCAAATGATTTGTAAAACTTTATTATTTATCTATATAATATTGTTTTATCACTGTTGTTGTGGCTGGTTTATTTACTATTATTATTGTTATTTTGTTTTTCTCTAGCTATAAATATTTTCAAGAGAGTTTTTGTATAACAATTTAAGCTTGCTATGATGATCTTTATTTAGGTATATAATAATACATATACTAGATTCATTGTTTAATTTGGTATATGTTGTTGAATATGATATCATTGTTACCATGAGTTAGATAACTGTTAATATGATTTGACAATCTTTATTGTTGCTCTAGATGTTCAAGATTTGTGTTGTTTTTCTTTCTTTTACAACATAACAGCATTGGTTATGTACTGCATTTATGTGATTTATTTATTTATTTTGGCATTGTTTTTTTCTTTCTTCTATTTTCCTTCTGTATTTGCTGTAAATATTTATTAAAAAAATTTTATACAATCCCAAACATTTCACCTAGGAGCTAAAGACGACATCGAATTATATTTTAGTTATTCTTAACGTATATTGTTAACAATAGAAGAGATCAGAGTTTGCTGTAATAATTTTTACTTACATATATAACAGAAATATCATATTTATTTATTTTATTTTCGCATATATTATTAAATATGTTAGAAATTGGAAAGTTTTTTCCTCCTATTTTCGTTTTATTTTTGCTGAAATATTTAATAATTTTTTTTCATAATATATATGTTAGATTGTTTATTTGGTTTTTTGTTGCTTTTTTGTTGCTATTAGTGCTTCATTGTCTTGCTTTTTAGTCTTTTCATTGTCTGATTTTTGTTGCTATTAGTGCTTCCTCTTTGTTTTGTAACTTTATATAAATTTTTTTCAATTTTTTGTCAGCCGGGGATTTATTTAATTTATTTATATAGATTGTTCAATTATTTAATTTATTATGACAATTTTTTTAATATAAATATTTCTACAATTAGAATTGGTTGTAATTTTGGGTTGTATAATTTAATTTTTTTCATTATGCAATCTTATAATGCAACGTAATATTTTTTTTTATATAGATTTAGATTAAAAAAAATTACCGTTGATCAAAGGATAGATATGTATTAATTTATTTATTATTTAATTAATAAATATAACCTTTTAGTGAGAACAAATATATTAAAAAGTATGGAATACAAAATAAATACTTGATCAACTATTATGTACCATAAAAAATAAAATTGCATAAGTAAAATGTCATATAAACATCTATAAAAAGAAAAATGAGTTATCATAATCAAATTGTATTAATTAACAACATTAGATGCTATATATATGTATTAATCAATTCATTATTAATTAATAAATATAACTTTTTAACAAGAAAATATAAATATAAAATTATTTGATCATTGTTTTTCACCGTAAAAAATAAAACTGCATAATAAAATAATATGCAAATATGTTAAAAATATCGATTTTATATAAAAATCTAGGGAAAAAAATGAGTTGACACAATTAGATTATAGTATCAAAAATAAAGGATAACGTAAAAAAAAAAAAAACTAAAATTAAAAATTAAAAAGTAATATAGGAAAATTTACAAATATAGGAGCACTATAAATTTACAACAAGATCAAAAATGTAAAACTTTTTTATATTGTGATGAAGTTTCATCATAAAAAATATATACTTAAATGTGATTAAATTATTTTTTATGTCGTATTTTAATATTACACTTTTAAATTAGGTTATTTAATGTGTATGGATTTCTAATTTATATATTAATTCTACTAGTTATCTTCTTTCTTTCTTTTTTTTTTTGTTATATTTAAATAAATTGTTGAAATTTTTTTTATTGTTCAAGTTTCTAGATTTTTAATTTTATTTATTGTTTGTAGTTTTTTTTAATTGAAATATATATTATTACATTTGTTATGATGAAAATATTTTTGCACTTAGTACTTTATTTTTATGTTTGGTATTATTATTTTTTATTATTCTACTGTTTATTTTGTTTATCATAACAAAAATTTTGTTCGTACTTTTTTCGCATTTATATTATAATTTTTATCTTTAATAATACTTCTTTCTATTGTCTTTTGTTTTACATCAAACACAAAAATGTTAAAATGAAAAAAAATATTTCTCACAAGGATACAAATTATTCAAGACATTCAAAACGTCAAAAAAATCAAAATTATATCTCCAAATCAAAATTATAATAATGAAACATCCATATCTACAAATCCACAATCTTCAAACGATCAATATGAAGAATTAAACTGGAAATTATTACTGGTTATCGAACCAATTTCATTCATTATCTCCAATTTATTACACCGATAAAGGAACATCAAATGTATTTTTTGGAAGACTGCAATTCACCATCAACTCAAAAAAGTAATTCTTAATCTTAAACTTTTTCTTTATTTTTAATAAAACTATTAATTTAAATAAAATTTTTTACTAACATTTTATGATTTTCTTTTATTTTTAATATAAATTTTTACTTAAATTCAAATAATGAATATATTGATATTGGAGATTGTAATTGCACATGTCAATATTGTGGAGTATTATCTGGAAAAGTGAACAAATACGAAATAAATATCCACTAAGATTCTTTTTATGTTGTCAAAATGGAAAAATTAACATACCTTTAAATGAAAAAACACAATCAATTTTAGATCAACTAATATATTATTATGGAGGACCTTTAAGTGTGAATTTTAGAGAAAAAAAATATTATAATTTATAATTCTATATTGCTTTTACTTCATTTGGAGCAAATATTCAGTCAAATATCAATAATTCATCAGCACCTTATATTTTCAAAATTAGTGGTCAAATACATCATCTATTGGATCTTTACTTCCAACTATTAATAATTCTCCAAGATTTACACAGCTATATGTTTATGGTACAGAAAATGAATTTCAAAATTGAATAACAACATTTCCAAGTAATAATAATTTAAATGAGATTATCGTTCAAAAATTAATCATAATGCTAGATGGGACAAAACAAATTAGTCTGACTATTTAGGCTGTTAGAGATACTTATAAAAATAATCAAGTACCGTCAATGAAATTAAGATTAATAGGAAGACGATAAGGAAATAGTACACAATATGATCTTCCAACCTCAACAGATATAGGTGCTTTAATTTGTTGAAAATATTGGTCAATATGACGAAGGTAGAGATGTTATCATTCATAGTCAAACTAAAGAATTATAAAAAATCAATAAACTTCATCCATCTTGTATGACATTATAATATTTATTATTATTTCCTTATGGAGAAAATGGATATATAATCGATATAGGATGAAATCCAAATTTTACTAGTAAACAACTATGTAGAAATCGAATATCCATGAGATTATTTTATGATTTTCAACTTCAACAACGATTACATCAAGGAAATACATTATTTAGAGCCGACGACTTTTTCAATAATTTTATTGACCATATTATACTTATATTAAAGAAGATTGTTTAGATTATGTTAGACAAAATCAAAATAACTTAAGATCTGAAATTTATAAAGATATTCAAAACGCTGTATTAGAGGTGATATAGACGCACAAGCAATTGGGAAAAAATTATTTTACCATCATCTTATACAAGAAGCCTAAGATATATGATTTAAGATTATCAAGATGCAATGGCAATTTGTAAATATTATGAAAACCCTGATATATTTTTAAATTTACATGTAACCCCAAATGGTCAGAAATCAAAAGAGCTCTGACTATAATTCCAGGATAAAAATCTGAAAATAGACCAGATATATAAGTAGAATATTTAAAATCAAATTAGATCATTTATTAAATACAATTAATCAGGTGATATTTTGAACTTATAATAGCAAGTGAGTCAATTTATTTTATATAACAAAAAAAAACTATAATTATTATTATAACTTTTTATTAAAAAAACAAATAAAACTAACATTATTTTTATGTATATGTTTTTTCTTTGTTTGTTTGTTTGTTTTTTATTTTAGATTTATTTTAGATTTTTTGTCTCATTGTTATATGTTATTTTGGTTATAATTTGAACATAAATACCATGATTCTACACAAATAGACAAATTTATTCTGCTGAAACTACAGATCCAATAAGAGATCCTTTAGGTTATAAAATTATAACTAAATATATGATACACGGACTATATGGATATGTAAAAACAAACGCACAATGCATGAAAAATTCAAAATGTTCTAAAAAAAAATTCAAAACAAATAAAAAATGAAACAACTATGGAAGAAAATAATTTTGTTCTTTATCATCGTAGAGATAAAGAATTCAATATTATTAAAAAATGAATTAACCTTGATAGATAACGTTGCTCCATATAACCGAACTTTATGCCTAAAATATTGTGTTCATATTAATGTCGAAATATGTTTTCTATCTATGCTTATTAGATATCTATTCAAATATTTAACAAAAAGTTCAGATAGAATAAAAGACGTTATTGAAGATAATATTATTACTGAAAATAACGAAAAAAAATAAATTACAAGAAGTCAATGAAATAAAATCTTATCTTAACTGTCATATATTACACCTTATAAAGCAATTTGGAGAATAGTTGAATATTCAATCCACCATAGAAATCAAGTTATTCAATGAATTTCTATTCATTTTACCAAACATGCAAACATTACATTTAATAAAAATCAACAACTACAAAATATAGTAGGACAACCACAATTCAAAAAACAACATTAACAGAGTGGATGAAATTAATAAAACAAATGAAGATGCTTGACAAGTTATTTAAATAGAAATTTCAACAAAATGGGTCTGGAATATTAAAGATAAGATTTGGACTCATCGACACAATGGAAATACTATAGGGAGAACGTTTTATATTTACCCAAGCTCTGGTAGATTAAATTATTTAAAATTATTATTAAATCATCAAAAAGGTGCAACAAGTTATGAATCACTTCCAACAGTGATAATATTATTTATCATATAAATCAAATAGCTTGTCATGCATTAGGTTTATTAGAAGATGATAAAGATTGGATGAATCAATAGAGAAGCATCATTTTGGTCAACATCTACCCAACTTCGTCAACTTTTTACTATTATACTATTATTTTGTAATATTTCTGACCCAATAATTTTTTGCAAAAACATTGGAAACTAATGTGTGAAGATGTTTTCTACAAAGTAAAACTCTTATTTAATAACCCAAATTTTGAAATTCCTGAAAATGAGTTATATAACTCCGTACTATATGAGTTAGAAAAATTAATAAATTTAAATTCATCTTTTTTGTCACATTATAATCTTCCACTTCCTATCGGATCATTAATTGAAGATTTAAATAATAATTTTTTTAGAGAAGAACTCAATTACAATAAATATAAATTGGAAAGAAGAAAGTATCAATTTAGTACAAAATTCCAAATCAAGAACAATATTTATTTCTAATCAAATTTTAGAAACAATGGAAATAAACATGATAATTTGGTTTTTTATTTATGGTTATGGTGTACAAGAAAAGCATATTTATGGAGATGCAATTATCAGTAAAGTAGATCAAAATGATGGAAATTGGTATTAGCTGTATGCATCATCTGGAATAAACATCGTTAGTATTTACCAAAGCCGACTACACATTCAAGATTTCATATCCTCTTTCAATCAACAAATTCTCAACTTGCCAAATCAAAAAATCTACTCAATTAACGAAATTAAAGAAAAACAACAGTTATTTTGATGAAGATTGACAGTATCTACGACTAATAAATATTGTTTCGAAGTTTTAGATAAAACAATGCAAGATTTAAAAAATTTTTAATCGTCCTTTTGGAGAATAACAGTCATTTTAGGTGACAACTTTAGACAAATATACTTGTTGTCCCAAACGGTACAAAAGAAAATATTATTGAGTAACTATAAATAATTCTTATTTTTAGCTATATTTCGCATACTTACTTTAACATAAACAGATTAAAAAGATCTAATTATTATATTGATGAACACAGAAATTGCTAACTTCTCTGAATAGATTCTAAATGTCGGTAATGGAACATCCAACGGAATAAATCCTAAAACGATATTCGAAATCCTGAAAAATACTTCATACAATATAATACAAATTCTATTGAATATATTTCTATACCAAATATATGATAATTTCTATAAAAATTTTTAAAATATTGATTATTTAAAAAACGTGCAATCATTACGCTAGAAATAAAACAACTGATGAAATAAATATTATTATCTTTAGTAGCTACAGAAACAAAATTATTATAGTTATGATATTATTCTTTTGTAGTCTGAAAATCTCGATGAACTAAATCTTTTTTCTTCATGAATTTTTATATACATTTAATTTTAATGGTCTACCTCCACATGAATTAAAACTTAAAGTTGGAATTCATGTTAGGCTAATTCAAAATCTTAATCAATAATGAGTTTATGCAACGTACTCGAATTAATTATAGACACAATTAACAGAATAAAATATTAAATGATTCATTATTAATTCTGGTGATATAATGAAAAATTTATATACATAGAATAGAAATGACAATAATGAATCTAAATTGCCTTTTGTTTTAAAAAAGACGACAATTTTCTTTAAAAATTTTTATGCAATAACAATAAATAAAAAGTAAAGGTCAATCTCTAAATAAAGTTTGGACTCTATTTAGAAGATGAAATTTTCAGCATGGACAATTATATGTTGTTTTATCTAGAGTAACTTCACCAAAAGATTTACGTATTTTAATATATGATTTAATTAACAATACCCAAAGCATATCAAAAATATTGTTTATAAAGAAATACTATCATAATATTTATTAAAAATAACAATATGCTCAAAAAAAATTACAAAAAATATTTATCATTAATTATGATACTATAAAACAATCTTTATAGTCTTTAAATTTTAATTTCAATTTATTAACTATCAAATATATTTATTTATATATTTCTACTATCTATATAAAAATGTTTAGTCTATTACGAGTACTGAGTTTAGGAGAAACACATCATTATTCGTGCTCAGGTATGTCGACTATGGAGAAACATTGATTATAACACGGGTCGTTGAATAGCCTTGACTGGCTTATTAGTTGACGAACATGTAATTTAATTTATTTCTTATAAATATTACATTTATTATAAAATATATCTCAAGTTATTATTCAATATATAAATAGTATGTATGAACATATTTTTTTTTTACAGAAGGAAGTAACACCGCGGTTTTATTAGTGCAAAAGATGCTAAATTCATAATAAATAAAATAAAGTGGGCAATATATATGAAATCAACAACTTTTTATCACCAACAACAAACAAAGATAAAAATTGTTCCTCATGCAGTTATTTACAATTCACAAGATCCACAGTTTTCAAAGACGTTGAAGAAAATATACCATAAATACTCCAACACAAATTTAATTTTGTGGAGTTCGATTAACTAACATCAAAAGTCGATAGTAACGATATTTTTTCAAGCTAATTACGTATGATATTCATATTTGTTAGTTTATATTCATAAATTGACACTATTAAAATTAATAAATAATAACTTTTCATGTGTTATATTGTGCTAGATATGATTGGTCGTCTCATATCCGTTAGGGGTATAGAAGAATCCACCATAGGTGATAGACTGATAAAAAGGTGAAATTTAGTTATTCAAAATATCAGATAACTATAAATAATATATTATTTGAAACATATTTTGAAAATTTCACAATCTGTTATTAATAATTGTTTATTTAAATTTAATATATCCAACAGAAGAAACACTTAATGTAACACTTTGGGGATAAAGTGGAGAGAACTTTGATGAAAATGCAATTCAAACAATGTCTGAACCAGTTGTAATAGCATTTACACCCATGGCAGACAAGTAATATCTGGGTTAGTACATATACAACAACTAATAATATTTTTTTTGTCAAATAAAAATAGTAAAAATTTTATACCATTAACTATTATAATTATACATATACACAGGTGGATTTATATTGCAAGTACTACTGTACTTCATACTATTTCGATCCAGACATCACCGAAAAAAAAAAAAAAAAAATCAAAAAAGTATTACAAATCTTTACCAATAAATTATCACAATTATTTATATTTTTCAATTTCTTAAAAAGTTACTCACTTAGTACATTACCTTTTTGTAGGTTCAGCCATTCCATCTAAGGAATTGATTTTATCACTGGATCAACAAAAAAAAACCATTGTCATTGGAGGAACAAAAACTATGAATAGAACTACAATCGCAGAACTTCGAGCTCTAGATCCATATCAAAATCAGGTAAATATTTACTTATCACATACGAACTATAAAATATAAATTAATAAATATTCTTTATCTACCCAACATGATACAAAATTCACTGTTAAAGCAAACATTATTCAACTTGATACCCACAAAGTTGGTTCTATAATGCCTATACAAGATGCTACAGACCAATTAAACAATCAGAAACCTCATGGTGTATGACACTCATGGATACTTAACTATAATACCAATCACCTGATAATATTCGTCACTTTTATCATAAAAATTTATATATATTAAATAATTAAAAATGAAATAAATTTTCAATCTTTTCAATAGGTAAAATTAATCACGAATCGAAGACAGCACCGGAAGAATGAACAGTCATATTTGGAAAAACTATACAATCATTAATAATCAAACATTGCTCTATATTAACAATCTAAGAAGGATATATTAATTCAAATATCATTCCTCCTATCCTTGACCAACTCAAAGGCATATCAAAATATTTCTCATCTAATTTCATCCTAGAGGTCTTTTTATTGATGCAACCATTGTAAAAACCGATGATGATGACCCACGATGTTATTACCTGCACCAACAACTGAACCTTCCAAAGAAATTCCACCATCATTGATCTTTTGATTCAGAAACACCACAACCAAGAAGCAAGAAGACAGTAAAAAAAACAGCTCATTTTAACGAACCTATCATCGACGAAGTGGAATCAAGGTACATTACTATTCGTATTTTATCTTCGATTTTTTAATTCCTTACTCAACATATATATTGATAAACATTACCTACCATATAATTGTTTAATTATTTCAGCCCTCAAAATCAACCTCCTTCACCCCAAGTTCAAACTGTATCTCTAGCGACTCCTCGAAAAAAACAAAGGAAACTAGGTAATGTTATCTTTTACATATAATTATTTATCAAATAACTATATTTATTTTAATTTTAGTTACAAAATCAACTACTAATATATTGTTATTAATATATTTTTTTTCACGATGACATATCAGAAGAAAAATGAAGAAAATTAAACATGAGTGACAACCATGCGAACGACTGGAAAAAATTTCATTTTCCAAAGCTCTATGTTTGTGTGTATATATATATCTTATGTATGACTCTGACATGTTAATATGAGTTTGAATATATATATTCTAATATTTTAATAGTACAAAAATAAACTAAATCATCAAATTTATTGTAATATATATATATTTAATCGACTACTTTTGATATATATTAGCTGTCTTATTATTTATCTTTAACATTTTTTCTTTCATCGTGCAACACGGGCATATACTAAAAATCAAATTACAAACAAACTGATATTATTGGAATAAGATGTTATAGCCCTCCTCAATGCGTTGTAGTCAAAAAGTGAGAATTGATATTTTTGCTCTTATATCCTAAAAATCAGTTTTTTTTTTTTTTTTTTTTTTTTTTTTTTTTTCCTTTCACATCAATATTATTGAAAGGCACTATAACCTTATCGAGAAAAGCAAGCAAGTTGGCTGGCTGCAAGGCAGTGTACTACTAATACTCGGCTGGAATTATAGGTCATACTTCCCTTCTTATTTAGTACTTAATTATAGTGCATTGAGAAGACACATTCATTGTATTTTATATCCCAATATAATATAATGTGTCTTTTGTACTTTATATATTATATTTTAAAATAAATATATTTGAATAATAACCTACCTATTTTACTATTCATTTAGTTTTTTTAACTTATTTTTATCAATCATAACATATTCTTTCTATTATTAATAATACACATTAGAATGACTCTTTAAATGTAAACGGTCATCTCAATGTAAACGACCTAACACACACTTCATTTGAATACGAAAACAAAATGAGACATTCAAATGCATATCATATTTCATGTGTTACATTTTAATACAATCAAAATGAACGTCTCTTTCAAACGAACCATTAATTATAGCTCATAACTTTAACTTAAAATCCAAAAATCATTGGGTTTTATGAATATTAGTAGCACTTCAAATAACTTTTAATACATTTTCATAATGAATTTGATTAAGTGCCTAGGAATATTGCTACGGACTACCATTGGATTCAAGCGAACGGTTAGAAAGGGAAAGCACTAAACATGATCCCTA